>LR738712.1:774010932-774126857 GCA_902687465.1 Secale cereale
CCCCCCCCCCCCCCCGCGCGCCGGCTCCCAGCCGCCTCCCGGGTGCCTGGACTTGGAGCCCCGGGTGCCCGGTCAGCCCTAGCCGGCCCCCTGGCATGGCGCCCCTGCACCCCGGGTTCCCGGCCACTTGAGGCCTGGGTGCCCAGCCCGCCCCGGGTGCCCGGGCCTTGGACCCCCGGGTGCCCGGTCCTCCTTCGCCCGGCGCCTCTAACCGGTCCAGGTGCCCAGACCCCTTTACCCCGGGTGCCCGGACCCCTCCGAGAATGTGTGCGTTTTCAGGGTCATTTTGGACCTTTGTATTCCCCTCTCCCTCTATTTCGTCCCTAGACTATAAGTACCTCCCACCTAGCTCATTTGTAAGGTTAGCAAAGTAGATGTGAGACATATGTGAGCTTTGCTCCTTCCCTCTTGTGGATCAAGACCCCTTTGGGGAAGAATCCTTGTGGATTATCAAGACCCCCTTCTAGGGGAAGGACCCCCATCATAGGATCACCAAGACCTCATCTCCCTTTGGGATTTGGGATGAACTCTATCATGTATCCATGTTCCCATTGTTGTTCTTGTACCTTTGTGGATCTTGTGTGTATGTGAGTCTAGTGGATGTGTGATTTGGACTTGTTCTTGAGTGTTACTCTTGTGTTCTTCCCTTTGTGCTCATCTTGTTCTTGGGGATTTGTCGGGGAAACTGATCCACCCACGAACACCTATGGGGACGGAGCCCCTTTTTGGTACGGCAGGGGGCGGAGATTGCACAAAGAGCAGATCGAGGCGAGGCACACGAACAGTTTACCCAGGTTCGGGCCGCACGGATGCGTAAAACCCTACTCCTGCTTTGGTTTGTATTGAGTTCTTGGCTCGGGAGCGCTGGAAGCTACAGTACACTTCCACGGCTGGCGAGACCGAGCGTGAGAGTGTTCGAATGCCTAACCCCCCTCCACGTTGCGCATGGGCCTCCTTTTATATGCTCAAGGGGTCACCGACAGGTGGCGGCGCAGTTAAGGGTAAAAATGGAAAAAGTGTGGTAGGTTGTACAGTGTTTTATACCTAACCCTGACGGCAGGGGACAAGGGCTAAAAATGCCCATCGACGTCGCCCAAACAGTGCAAAATGGGCCGTCAGGGGCGCCACCGTTCGCCACGATGGCATCCTTGTCATCGCCGCTTGCCACCGCATACCCCTGGCTGCACAGCCTTCCGCCACGTACGCCCGGGAGGATCCCAGAGCGACACGTGGGTGGATGTGCTGGAGCGCGGGTACTGAGTGGAAACTTGCCGCGGCAAGCGCCTTGCCGCGGTTGCTATCTTGTCGCTTCCGGAAGCTTGTCGCTCACCGGGCCTTGCCGGGACGCGTGGCGCGTCGTGGCAAGTTTCTTGAGGTGCCTTGGTTGGCCTTCCCGGCAAGCTCCTCTTGCCAGGGTCTTGCGCCTTGGGTGGTCTTGCACCTTGAGTGGTCTTCCCGGCAAGCTCCTCTTGCTGGGGCCTCGTCTCCTAGGCTTGGATACTTTGTTCTTGAATGGCTCCAAAGGAACCACGGAGGACCTTGGCGATCACCTGGCAAGCCTTGCCGCGGGACGCTGCGACTGCCCGTGCATAAGTTTGGGATACTAAGGGTACCCCGACTTTAGTACACCGACAGGAGCCCCCGGGCCTGGGCCATACACGGTGCTGAGCGCTGTTGGGCCAGGCCCAATACAGTGCACGGGCACGCGCGGCCTGGTTCACGCCGTATCTTTCTCCGTATCCGCCGCGCCCTCCCCTAACGGCACGCGTCGATCGCGGCATCGTGGGAGAGATCGTGGGCGGTTTCTTTAATCGGAAATGCGGAACGTCCGCCCCCTCCCCCCTTATAAGCAGGGGAAACAGGGGCAGTTCGTCCATCCGCCCGTTGCTGCTTCAATCTTGAGTACCTCCGCCGCTCCCCTTCTTCCCAAAGCTTGAAAGAGAGCAGCACTCCGCCCCTCGTCGCCACCAGCACTACCAGCGCCGTCGACCTCCTTCACCGCTTCCGCCATGGCTCCGAAAGGCGACAAGGGGAAGAGCGCGAAGTCGGCCGAGGCGCTGCGGCTCGCGGCGCTGCGAAAGGAGCGTGCTGTCTTCCCTCCCAAGCTTGCCATGAGGAAGCTGAGGGAGAACTATTACCTCTTCTGGTCGGGGGAGACGCGGGCGCACCCGCGGACCAAGGTATTCCCAGCCATCTCTTGTGAGACGGTTCCGAACGGATATGCGTTCTTTGCCTTGTTCTTCTACTGCGGGCTCTGCCCGCCTTTCTCTGAATTCTTCTGCGACATCATGAACACCTACGGGTTCCACCTCCTTGACTTCACCCCCAACGCCGTTCTGACAATGGCAGTTTTCGCACATCTTTGCGAAAACTTTGTCGGAGTCTTCCCCAATGTAGCCCTTTTCCGCCACTTCTTTACGCCCCGAGTAGAGAGAGGAGAGCCCTTATCTGGCGGAGTCTCTTGGGTCTCGAGGACGCACAAGAAGGAAGCTTATCTGGAGGGGGAGCTTCTCAGCAAATGGGATGAATGGAGGGCCAATTGGTGTTGGATTGTAGAGGAGAATCCGCAGCCATTCACCGCCCGGCGCCAAGCTCCAGTAGTACGCGGCAACAACTGGAGTGACTTGGCCCCGGAAGACAGTAGACTGAAGATTGCCACTGCCCGGATCCTTCGCCTCAGGCTTGCCGGGCTGACTGTAGGCACAGTTGGCTCAGACTTTCTCCGCCGCCGCATCGCCCCCCTGCAGGAGAGGAAGAGGCCCGCCTAGGAGTTCGAGAATGCGACAGATATCATGAGGCTGCGCCCGGGCCTCAGCTTCAACTTCACGGTCCTGGAGCTCAACGGGATGCCGCATGAGCTGTTCAAGTATGACCCTGATCATCCCGAAGTATTCAGGTTGCCGCAGGGCGTCGTTCCGCTGTGCAACAACTCCGCGCTCAGCCGCATCCGCGCAATGATGCCACTATGCGACTCACACGGGATCGACCCAACTTGGCAAGAGCCTTCCGACGAAGCTGTGCAGGCATTCTTCGACAACTTGGAAGAAACGCCGATCTGCTCCGACGAGAAGAAGGGCCTCACCCGCGACACCACCGACAAGGAGATGGCATACATCGCCACCAGGCTGGAAGAGGCGGCGGCAGCCGCGGCCGCCGGCGAGTTCGGATACACCGTGGAGGAGGCGGAGGCAGCGGAGGCGGCAAGCCTTGCCGAGCGAGAGGCGTTTCTCAACGGGGGGAAGCTTGCCGGGCAAGACGCCGAGTCAAGCGAGCCCGCCGAGCAGGGCGTCGATTCGAGCGTGCCCGCTGATACGTCCAAAACGTATCTATAATTTCTGCTTGCTCCATGCCTCTTTTAAGTGATATTGCTATGATATTTATACACTTCCATAAACTTTTGATCATATTTGGACTAACCTATTAACTCAGTGCACCCCAGTGCCAGTTTCTGTTTTCTGCTATTTTTGTATTTCAGGTTTTCCCATTACGAAAACTGCCAGAAAAATCCCGGAAAAATTATATAAAAAATCAGCGTTCCAGAAGCTTCCCGGCACCCGAAGTACAGCCGGAGGGGGGCCACCAGGGCTCCAGGCGCCCTGGTGCCGCGGCCCCCCTCCTGGCCGCGCCGGGGCGGCGCCTGGGCCCCCCAGGCCTCCGCTGATGCCCCCCTTTGGCATATATTTATATCGTGTCCCGAAACCCTCGAGACGGGAACCCTTTTTCCCGATCTCATCTTTGTTCCGCCGCCGCCGCGCTTTCGAGATCGGGAGCACCAGGAGAACTCTTCCCGGCACCCTGCCGAAGGGGAGGATCACCACCGGGAGCCTCTCCACCACCATGGACGCCTCCCGGATGAGTTGTGAGTAGTCTCCCTTGGACCATGGGTCCATGACCAATAGCTATGTGATGTTCTCCTCCCGTTCTTGTGCTTCACTAATTAGTCCTCGTGAGCTGCCCTACATGATCGAGGCACGTATGTAATCCTTATGCTGTTGCTATGATGAGTTTGCTGGGATCCGATGGATTGTGAGATTATGTTCAGATTGTGTTTGAGTAATATATTTGATCTACCTCTTTTATATTTATGTTCGTAAGTAATTCTTGCATGTTCTCCGTTGTTATTTATTGCTTTGGCCAAGTAGTAGGTAGTGACTCCAAGAGGGAACGTTATGCTTGATTGTGGGTTCATGCCCCTCGATGACTAGCTTGAGTGACAGAAACATGAGTCTAGGGGATGTGTTGTTGCCACAAGGGGGAAAACAACGGTGATTGTGCCCGCGGGTGCAAGGATTGTTTACTTTACGCAAAGTTCTTTTAATGCAGTTGTCTGTTGCTTTGAGTTTACACTATGGGTGGGACTCGCAACTTAATACCAGCGAGATGTTCTGGATAGATATCTCAAGGTGGATGATTAGTAGTAGATGGAGATGGATTTCGGTCTACTTGCCTCGGCGTACCGCCCATGCTTTGAACCTCTACCTTTCTTGCAACATAGTTAGCATTGGTTTGCGCACATAATTCTGTCAATTGCCCAGCTGTACTTTGTTTACCTCACATAGCTGTTTTATCGTCTTTTGGGAGAGAGACATCACTAGTGAACATCATGGGACCCCGGTCCATATTACCATCATTGATCACATCCGCTATTTACTTTCCGTTTTGTACTTACTATTGCAGCAATACCTATCACTATTATCACTTGCGTTTGATCCTTTGTAAACGACAAGGACGGAGGGATTGACAACCTCTCTGTACTCGTTGGGAGCAAAGTTATTTGTATCTGTGTGCAGGTCCACGTTGATGGCTAATATCTGGCGCCGTTAGCAGTTGACACCTTCTTGTTGAAACTGGGAGTCTCAGGGGAAATCGATCCTTCGTATCTTTGCCAAGGGAAAACTTCCGCTACACTGCATCTCAAACCTTCCACTTGGGGTAACCAACGAGGGGCGAGAAGCCATCAAGCAAAGTTTTCTGGCGCCGTTGCCGGGGACTCCACTCTTCAAGATAGGGGAGTTGCACGCTATCTTTTACCTTTGCTTTTAGTCTTGTTAGTTTACCTTTCTGTTTTGCTTTAGTATCCTTTATCAAAAATTACAAAAAAAATTTATTTGCTTTTCTGTTAGTAGTCCTTTCTGTTTAGCCAAACATGTTAGGATTTGGTGCTTTGAGGGAATCAGAAGTTCTAGATTTCCATCAAAGGGATGGAGAAAATATGAAGAAGGCATGGGACAGAATTTCTGATGCACATAGGAGAATTATGCCTTGGATACCTATAAAAACTGTGCTTAGAAATTTTTACCATGGTCTTTTTAAATGGTGTAAACACTCTCTTGATATTATAGCTGAAGGAGATTTCCTAGAGTGTGATGAAGCTAGAGCTCTTGAAATTATACATGGTCTATCTAGTTACTTTGTTTATGATCATAACTTTGATACTTTCATAGATAGACTTGCTACTATTGAGAAGAGAATGGATGCTCTAGACTTGATGAAGGTAGAGAAACCTAAACCCAATAAGAAAGACATTTTGGAAATAGACAATGATTGGGAGCCTTTTGTTAGGATTAGCATCTCTAATCAAGACTTCCTTGCTTATTGTGATATTGGATCTATGGTTTCTACTATGCCAAAAATTGTTCATGGTTCTTTAAAATTTAACATGGATAGATTACCATCTTATCATGAACACACTAATGGAGATATTTCTGAAATCCAGGGAAGAATAAAAGACGTGCCAGTTAAATTCCTTAAAGGGATTACAATGGTTGATTTCTTCATCATGGAGCCAAACCAAGGAAATATAGTGCTTGGAAGGGACTTCCTCCGAGCAGTTAAAGGCTTCATCAATATAGGTAAGGGACAAATCCGCTTACGCGAGAAGGCAAAAGGTGTGTACCCCTTTCCTAGAAGGAACAAGAGTGAACTTGTTGAGGAACCATTTGAAGCAATTTATAGCTCCGATTATTATGATGGTTATTGATTCCTCTATGCATTATGCCTAGCTTAAAGGCATACAAGAAAGCGCTTTTGGGAGGCAGCCCAATAAATAAAATTTTATTTTGCTTTTGTTGTGTCTTGATGTTGTTACTACAGTAGCATCATCATTGTATCTTTGCTTTTCAACTTTGTGCCAAGTGTAGCCTCTGATTGCAAGAAAGTTCAAAAGTTGTGACGTGCTATCCAGGAAACAGATTCTGTCCTTGGATAGAAAAATTCGTATAAAATCACCAGATCATCTTTTTGGTCTGAATTTTTTCTATAGCGTGCTCTATACAATTGTCTTTCGTGCGTCTGTTTTGAGTTTTTTGATTAGAGTTGCAGAAGTGCCCCTAAAAAATCATTTACTACCTGCTGTTCTGTTTTTCACAGATTCTGTCATGTTTTGCCTTTCCTTCATTTTGCAAACCTAGAGCTTGCTTTTTCTTTGCAAAAACCTTTTGGCAATCTTGAGAAACAGTAGATCTTCAAGAATATATTTATTTCCAGCAAGGAACAATTATTTTATTAAGGGTACTAACCTCGCTAATCAGATTATGATGAGTTATGTATGAAGGGAGTTTTCAAGTGTGCGAGGGAAGATGATAAAAAGATTCAGGAGTGTCAAACGCTCAAGCTTGGGGATGCCCCCGTGCACCCCCAAGAAATATTCAAGGAGACTCAAGCGTCTAATCTTGGGGATGCCCCCGTGCATCCCCTTCTCCATCAACATTATCAGTTCGTCTTTCGTTCCACTATATTTTTATCACTTCTTGTGTTATGTGCTATGCTTGGAGCGTCTTGCTTTTAGTTTCCTTTTTCGTTTTCTTTAGCTTTTCATAACGAGTCGGAACTCAGCTTTCTTTATGTGGGAGAGAAACACGCTCCACTTCTACCTAGAACATAACATAGAATTTTCATGTCTATCTTTGCTGTGTGTGTTCTTTGTCTTTCAATAACTACTATCATGTTTAGCTTTTAGTTTTCATGCTTATCTTTTTAAAGAGCTTTTGTTTAGTTGGTTGCTTGAACTCTCTTTAGTTGTCATGCTTATCTTATTAAGAGAGTTTGCTTCTGTTGCATTGGTTGATATGTCTATGATAAAGATGCTACGTGCATAATGGCGCTTAGTAGTTCATGTTTTCTTATGGTTAGTCTCAAATAGCTGGGGGGTTCCCAATGTGTTATTGGAGTACCAACATGATTTGTTTGCCTATGATGTGGTATGCTTTAGTAATATCTTCCTTCAAGAATTTATTTTAATTGACTTGGCGTATGCTCACACATATTTAAGACTGTAAAGAAAGTCTGTCAAGCCTTGATGATCTTTTGTTTCTGAGTAGCGATATAACTACCATGCCTTTCAATGTTGCTTTGTCGCTCTGCATGATTATGACCGTCATTGCTCTCTTAGTTGGTCGCTCCCAGTCTTTTGCTAACCTCCACCTGTACTAAGCGGACTGACTGCTTGTGCATCCAAATTCTTTTAAACCAGTTATGCCATATGAGTCCACCATACCTTCCTACAAGGTATTTACCTGCCATTCCTAACGGAGACTTTCATGTACCATCTCGAAATTATTCAAAAAAATGCATTCCTATTTTGTGCCTCTGTTTTAATTCATAAGGAAGTAGTAGTTAATTCATGATCTTTTTAAGTTGGACAAGCTTCACCCCGGGATTGCATGCCTAATGTGCAAACCCATAATACGAGAAGGAACTGGCAAAGAGTGCGCCCGGCTCAAAATTAATATAACAAACAAACCCTCCTTCACGCTTTGTTCATGAGAAATCAGAAAACTTTGGCAGTGATGAACAAAGGAGATTAAGAGGATGTGATCGTCCTCATTCGGGAGCCGTTCCTCGAAACTTGTCCATCTCAAGAAGTGATTGAGTTGTCTGCTAGCATTCGTTGACGGAACATGCATAATCTAAAAAAATAATTATTACCTCTGTTTTTAAAACCAAGAGCTCTGGTACATGCTTTGTCTTTGTTTCCGACTACGGGTTTTCAATCTTGCCAACAAAAGCCACGGTTCGAGAGTCTCCACCTTCTTTTAAAGCACCAACTACTGAGAGCATGATTGTCATTCTGAGTGTAATGTGCATTGTCCCAAAGTAGCATTGTCTTTTGCATGATTATGATATCGTTTATTATGAAATTATTGTATCTAGTCATCACTTAAACCTTGAAGGTGCCCCTACATTTATGTTTTGCTTCACTAAAGGGGGCAAGCGAGATATCACTTTATCATATTTGCACACCATGCTCATTACAAATCTATTTGATGTTTCAGTATCATATTGTAAAACTTTCAGTTCTTTGTGATTTTCTCATGAGGCAACTTAATTACTACAGATTCATTGTCTCAGTAAGCTTTTGTCATGTGACTATGAAAAAGTCCTATATGGTTAATAGCATGTCACCACAGAAATTATTCTTGTTATCATTTACCTACTCGAGGACGAGCAGGAATTAAGCTTGGGGATGTTGATACGTCCAAAACGTATCTATAATTTCTGCTTGCTCCATGCCTCTTTTGGGTGATATTGCTATGATATTTATACACTTCCATACACTTTTGATCATATTTGGACTAACCTATTAACTCAGTGCACCCCAGTGCCAGTTTCTGTTTTCTGCTGTTTTTGTATTTCAGGTTTTCCCATTACGAAAACTGCCAGAAAAATCCCGGAAAAATTATATAAAAAATCAGCGTTCCAGAAGCTTCCCGGCACCCGAAGTACAGCCGGAGGGGGGCCACCAGGGCTCTAGGCGCCCTGGTGGCGCGGCCCCCCTCCTGGCCGCGCCGGGGGGGCGCCTAGGCCCCCCAGGCCTCCGCTGATTTCCCCCTTTGGCATATATTTATATCGTGTCCCGAAACCCTCGAGACGGGAACCCTTTTTCGCGATCTCATCTCTGTTCCGCCGCCGCCGCGCTTCCAAGATCGGGAGCACCAGGAGAACTCTTCCCGGCACCCTGCCGGAGGGGAGGATAACCACCGGGAGCCTCTCCACCACCATGGACGCTTCCCGGATGAGTTGTGAGTAGTCTCCCTTGGACCATGGGTCCATGATCAGTAGCTATGTGATGTTCTCCTCCCGTTCTTGTGCTTCACTAATTAGTCCTCGTGAGCTGCCCTACATGATCGAGGCACATATGTAATCCTTATGCTGTTGCTATTATGAGTTTGCTGGGATCCGATGGATTGTGAGATTATGTTCAGATTGTGTTTGAGTAATATATTTGATCTACCTCTTTTATATTTATGTTCGTAAGTAATTCTTGCATGTTCTCCATTGTTATTTATTGCTTTGGCCAAGTAGTAGGTAGTGACTCCAAGAGGGAATGTTATGCTTGATTGTGGGTTCATGCCCCTCGATGACTAGCTTGAGTGACAGAAACATGAGTCTAGGGGATGTGTTGTTGCCACAAGGGGGAAAACAACGGTGCTTGTGCCCGCGGGTGCAAGGATTGTTTACTTTACGCAAAGTTCTTTTAATGCAGTTGTCTGTTGCTTTGAGTTTACACTATGGGTGGGACTCACAACTTAATACCAGCGAGATGTTCTGGATAGATATCTCAAGGTGGATGATTAGTAGTAGATGGAGATGGATTTCGGTCTACTTGCCTTGGCGTACCGCCCATGCTTTGAACCTCTACCTTTCTTGCAACATAGTTAGCATTGGTTTGCGCACATAATTCTGTCAATTGCCTAGCTGTAATTCGTTTACCTCACATAGCTGTTTTATCGTCTTTTGGGAGAGAGACATCACTAGTGAACATCATGGGACCCCGGTCCATATTACCATCATTGATCACATCCGCTATTTACTTTCCGCTTTTTACTTACTATTGCAGCAATACCTATCACTATTATCACTTGTGTTTGATCCTTTGTAAACGACAAGGCCGGAGGGATTGACAACCTCTCTGTACTCGTTGGGAGCAAAGTTATTTGTATCTGTGTGCAGGTCCACGTTGATTGCTAATATCTGGCGCCGTTAGCAGTTGACACCTTCTTGTTGAAACTGGGAGTCTCAGGGGAAATCGATCCTTGGTATCTTTGCCAAGGGAAAACTTCCGCTACACTGCATCTCAAACCTTCCACTTGGGGTAACCAACGAGGGGCGAGAAGCCATCACCCGCCGAGGACACGAGCGGCTCGCTAGAGATCGACTCCTCTTCTTCCTCGTCTTCAGGCAGCTCGCCACCACCAGCAGAGCCTCCAGCTCCACCAAGAAGGCGTCTCCGCAAGGCCGGGGACATGACGGAGCAGCAGACGGGTCAACAGCCGCCGCGCCGCGCGACACGCGCCACCGCGGCAAGCAAGGCGGCCGCGGGAGCACCTCGCGCTTCTGCAGCGGCTGGAGCGGGATCTTCTCGGACCACCGCTTCTGCCCCTGCCGTTCCCCACTCCTCGGCGGTAGCCGGAGTGGGGTCGTCTCAGACCACTGCCCCCGCTCCCGCCAAGCGGCCAAGGGAGCCTACTCCTCCGCCTCCTCGCGTCGGGACGCGTGAGCCAGACTTCGACTTCTCTGCGCTCAGCTCCGACGAGGAAGAAGAAGAGTAAGATTTTATTGTTCTTGTATTTCTTCGATTTTCTGCTGTTTGGTCTTGTATCTCTTTCGCCTCATTCTGAACCTGTTCCTTTTTTCAGAACTCTGGCCCAGAGGGCGGCGAAGAGAGCCAAGGTCCCGGTGATTGTCATCGAGGACGAGCCCGCCGCGACAGCAGGGGGTGCGCCTGAGACAAACTTGCCGGACCCGGCAACTGATCTTCAGAGCAGCCCCCAGCGCAGCCCCCAGCGTAAGTGTGTAGTTTACTTTCCGATGTTAGGCGCGCGTGGGTGTTCTATCTTTGCTGACGTCTTGTTCGTTGATTTGTGTAGGAGCAGAGCAGACACATCAGGAGCGCCCGGAGACCGTCCCCGTCGTGCCATCTGCATCAGCTACACCGCCAAGGGGAGGTTCTCCGGTAAGGGGGAGTCCTCCGCCAAGGGCGAATTCTCCGCCAAGGGCAAGTTCTCCGGCGAGGGACAGCACCAGCGGCCCTCCGCCGGCGGCGACTACAACCATGCCGCCAAGGGAGAGCTCCCCGGCAAGGATCCTTACTGAGGAGCCGGCCCGCGCAGGTAATCCCTTTGCTTCAAACTTCCCTTGGGCTTTTCTTCTTTTGATTCTTCTTTTTTGGATATTTGCTTGACTGTTTTCCTCCCCTTTCCTACAGTCAGACCCATCTGCTGCGGAGCCTATGGAGACGGAGGCTGCTATTGAGGAGGATATGCGCGGCAACACCGGCGACGCCGCTGCTACCGAAGAGGCGGCCGGTGCCGACGAGCCCGCCGGCGACGAGGCTGCCAAGGCTGCTGCCGCAGCGGCTGACGAGGGGTCCGGCAGTCGCACTGACCGCCCTGAGGCCGCAGGAGCGCCAGGCGCTACGCCGACTGCCGATCCCTCCGCCGCTGCCGCCGCTCCAGGCTCCGAAGAGCCCGAGCCAGGCGCCTATTTCGAGGCCGGCAACGGCGTCTTCATCAGTCTCCCATGGGCGTCCTTGTCCAGGGCGCCGGTCGAGGGAGAAGCCTTTGACGGGGAAGTACTTGCCTCCGCCGGGCTGAAGCTTGTCGACGCGCCGAGCAGCAGCAGCGGCGAACCCGAGGAGGAGCGGCTGCTGCGTAAGCTGCTGTCACTTTACCGCGCCCGGCAGGCCAAACTGGAGTCCCGCGAAGCGCTGGCCGCCAAGGCGGGAGCTGATATGGAGAAGCGCGCAGAGGAGCTCCGGGGTCTTCACCAAGCAGCTCTCCGGTCCTTGGCAGAGGAGCGGGAGCAACTTGCCGGGGAGCAGACGGCCTTCTTCCTCGAGAAGGCCGAAGTCGAAGAGCAGCAACAGCTTGCCGCCGAGAAGCTATCTGCGCTGGAAGGCGAGCTGGCGCAGCGGAAAGTCAACCTCGACAGCCACGAGGAGAAGCTTGCCGCGCGCGAGCAATCACTTGGCGGAGCTCTTTAGGAAGCAAAGGATGCTGCCGCGGCTGCTGAGACCGCCAAGAAGGAGTTGGAGACGAGAGTGGCGCAGCTCGAGGCCAACCTCAAGGCGAGCGGCGAGGAGGTTGCCGCGCTCAAGCTCGAGCGGGAGAAGGACGCCCATAGCCATTCAGAGCTGCAGGTCCGCCTCGCCAAGAAGGGCAAGGAGCTTGCCGCCGCCAAGAACTCCAACGCCGATCTTGAGCTGAAACTGACCACCTTGACCCAGACGCTGGATGGCGCCAAGGAGCGGGAGGCAGCCCTAAAGGAGGAGGTCAGGGCCGAGAAGGCGTTGCTGGCGAGCGCTGCCGTCACCCAGAACAACTTCAGGGCGACCGTCGAGCACTGGACGGAGGGTCTTGTGAACGCAGCCGTGGATATCGACAAGGAGCTAGCGCAGCTAGGGGCGGAGTATCTCGGGTACTCTTCCGACGAGAATCTCCACCCCAGCGCCAAGCTCACCCTATTCTTCAGAGGCGTGGCGACGGCCCTCCAACGACTCCGGGAAAGGATCCCAAAGCAGCTGGCGGACGAGTCGCGCAAGCTCTGCGCGGGAGCCCTTCAAAAGGTACTGATGAAGGTGGCCTTCCGCAACCCTGGCCTCAACCTCACCAACGTCCTCAGGAGCTTGCCGTCGGACGCTGACTGGAGGCGCTCAAGGCCCTTGTCGCACCCATTGTGGACAAGGTGAGCGGGATTAAGAGGATCGAGGGCGATCGCACAGATTAGGCTGCCCATTTTCTTCTTTCCTTGTCGCTGTTGATTATGTTATGAACAACCCGTTAGAGCTGCGACAAGCTACTTTGTAATATAACTCTATTTCGGGTAGTAATTTCAATGTTATTTCCTTTACTTGATCCCTTTGCTTTGAATGTTTTTGCCCTACGCTTTTAGGGAACTTGCCGGCGCAGGCATCTTTGCCGCGAGCGCTGAGTGCGGAACGTCAGCAGCCTGCTGGCGGTGCCGCTACTGACAAGAAACATTGTCGCAGCTAGTCGCGGCGCACTTAAGTTGTTGAGCGGACTCGAAAACAAAGTAAGGGCGCGACACTAGTCGCAGCACACTTAAATCGTTGAGCGTACTCGAAACAAAGTAAGGGCGCGGCTAGCCACGAGTTGGTTCCTCCGCGCACAGGTTTTCCATACAAAGCGCGGTCGTTCAAGGAAGATAACTTAAAAATTTAAAAATCTGATTGCTCAAACTTTGGCAACTTAGCTTTTGTGTCGTCTGCTTCCCGGCAAGGCGAAACTTTCTTGAATGGCGCTTGGTCCATACCACTATCTTCTCCTCCCCCCCCCCCCCGGCAAACTTGTGCGCGAGGGAACCTTCTTGAGAAAAAATAAAGAAGAGAAAATACAGATATGGAGCCTTTGGGCTCCTTATTGCTTACCGGGGGTAGGCGCTGCACAAAGTGTCAGATAATACATGCATAAAGTAAAAAGCATGAAATTGATAAGATGTGCGGGGCACATGAGCTTTACTGATGCACGGGGTCTGCGCCCGGCTTTGTACAAAGGATTACATGCAACAGCGGCAAGATTTGTACAAAAGGTGGTTGCCGGAGCGGGTCACGGCAACCGCGCCTTACGGGTAAAACTTTCGAAGATGCTCGATGTTCTAGGAGTTGCTCACCGGAAAGCCATCTTCGGTCTCAAGGCGGACAGCGCCGGGCCTAGTGACTCGTTTCACCTGGTAAGGGCCTTCCCACTTCGGCGTCAACTTGTTGGAATTCTTGGCGGACTGAACGCGCCGAAGAACAAGGTCGCCTTCCTCGAGACTTCTGGCGTTAACTTTGCGGCTATGGTAGCGGCGCAAAGCTTGCTGGTATCGAGCAGCTCGTACAGCAGCCTGAAGACGGTCCTCCTCAAGGAGCAGCGCGTCATCTTGTCGCAGCTGCTCTTTCTCGAGCTCATCATAAGCGAGCATTCGAGGTGACCCGTATACGAGTTCCGTGGGGAGAACTGCCTCTGCTCCATAGACTAGAGCAAAAGGTGTCTGTCCGGTGGCTCGATTTGGCGTCGTCCTGATCGACCAAAGAGCCGCCGGCAGCTCCTCGATCCAGTTTCTTCCGCACTTGTGCAGCCTGTCGAAAGTTCTGGTCTTGAGGCCACGCAGCACTTCAGCATTTGCCCTCTCCGCTTGACCGTTGCTTCTCGGGTGAGCAACAGAAGCGAAGCAGACCTTGGCGCCAAGATCTTGGACGTACTGCATGAAGGTGCGGCTCGTGAATTGCGTACCGTTGTCGGTGATGATCCTGTTAGGGATCCCAAAACGGCAAACAATTGATCTGAAGAACTTGACTGCTGACTGTGCGGTCACCTTTCTCACCGGTTCCACTTCCGGCCACTTTGTGAACTTGTCGATCGCAACGTACAAGTACTCAAAGCCCCCAGCTGCGCGGGTAAAGGGGCCGAGGATGTCGAGCCCCCAGACCGAAAATGGCCAGGATAAAGGGATCGTCTGGAGAGCTTGAGCTGGTTGGTGTATCTGCTTGGAATGGAACTGGCATGCTTCACACTTGGTTACTTGTGCAGTTGCATCCTGGAGGGCTTCTGGCCAAAAGAAACCTTGCCGGAATGCCTTGCCGGCAAGTGCTCTTGCACCAATGTGGTGGCCACATATGCCTCCGTGTATCTCTGCCAACAGCTTTTGTCCATCTTCCCGGGGGATACACTTCAATTTCACAACGTCGAGTCTTCTTCTGTACAGTGTGTTGTCAACAAACTGGTACATACTTGACTGCCGGGCTATTCTTTCCGCTTCTTCTTGCTCTTCGGGAAGTTCTCCTGTCTGAAGGAAACAGACAATCTGCTGTGCCCATGCTGGAGCCTGTGGCTCGACAGCAAGGGCTAAAGGCACATCTGCTGCTGCGGGAACATCCGCTTCTACGGCAAGAACCTGCGGCTCAGCCGGAGCTTGACATTCCCCGGCAAGCTTGCCGGAGCAAAACTTGTCGGGAGCGTTTGCTTCAACGGAACGAACCCTGGGGCTTGCCGGAGCAGACTGCTCCTCAACACTCTTGGTGTTGATCTTGGGGACCTTCTTGGCGGCGGCTTCGGGAAGCTCTGCCGTAAAATAGTCGCCAGAGATCAACTTCCTCTTCTTGCGCTGTCCAGTCGATGGTGTTACGGATGGTTGAGTCAGTTTGAGCACAAAGATCCCTGGTTCCACAGGTAACTTAAGTGCGGCGCACTTTGACAGGCCATCGGCGATGTCGTTCTGAGCCCTTGGGACGTGCTCCATCTGTAGGCCGTCAAAGGGCTCTTCAAGCTTTCTCACTTCATCGACGTAAGCTTCCATCAACAGACTCTGGTAATTCTTGTTCACTTGGCGGACGACAAGCTGCGAGTCACCCCTGACAATAAGCTTCTTGATCCCAAGGTCTGCCGCGATCCTGAGACCGGCAAGCAAACCCTCATACTCCGCAGTATTGTTTGTTGCTTGTTCCTTGGGAAAGTGCATCTGGACCACGTACTTGAGGTGTTCTCCGGTGGGTGCGACAAGCAGCACACGAGCACCGGCGCCTTGCAGCGAGAAGGCACCATCAAAGTACATCAGCCACTCTTTGCTTGCTTCCTTGAAGGGGATGCTCGTTTCTGGGATCTCTTCATCTAGTGTTGGCGTCCACTCCGCTATGAACTCTGCTAATGCTCTGCTTTGGATAGTTGAAGTGCTTTCAAACTTGAGGCCAAAGCTTGACAGCTCCAGTGCCCACTCAACAATCCTTCCTGTTGCTTCTGGATTCTGCAGTATCCTCTTCAGCGGAAAGCGAGTGACAACTGTGATCTCATGTGCTTGGAAGTAATGGCGCAGCTTTCTCGAGGCCATGAGAAGGCCGAAAAGCAACTTCTGCACACTAGAGTACCTTGACCTAGCCCCCTGCAGAAGGGAGCTGACAAAGTAAACTGGGCGCTGCACCATTTTCTTTCGTATCTCCTCTTGCGCCTGCGCAGATCCATCTTTGCCGTGACCAGAGCTTGTCGGGGAAGCCCCCTGCTTGTCGCTGGACGTGCTTGCCGCGGTTGCTGGCTCATCATCTGCCTCCCTCTCCGCTACTAACGCAGCACTAACCACTTGATTGGTTGCTGCTAGATACAGCAGCAACTTCTCTTGCGGCCTAGGTGCGACAAGTATTGGAGTGGAGGACAGGTACCTCTTCAAGTCTTGCAGCGCAGCCTCCGCTTCCGGAGTCCATTTCATTGGACCTGCCTTTTTCAAAATTTTGAAAAACGGCAGGGCGCGCTCAGCTAACTTAGAGATAAACCTGCTGAGAGCAGCCACGCAACCGGCAAGTCTTCGCACATCCTTGACGCGCTTGGGTGCTTCAATCTGCTCGATGGCCTTGATTTTGTCGGGATTGGCTTCAATCCCCCTCTGAGACACGAAGAACCCAAGAAGCTTGCCGAAAGGGACCCCAAACACACACTTCTCGGGGTTGAGCTTGAGCTAGATCTTGCGCAAATTTGCAAAGGTCTCGTCTAAATCTTGGATCAGGGTTGCCCTGTCTCTGCTCTTGACCACTATGTCGTCCATGTAGGCTTCCACATTCCTGTGAATCTGTGGCTCAAAAGCGGTATGGACTACCCTCGCAAACGTCGAACCAACATTCTTCAAACCAAAAGGCATCCGTATGAAATAGTACGTGCCACATGGAGTGATGAATGCGGTCTTCTCTT
Organism: Secale cereale; assembly: GCA_902687465.1. Taxonomy (NCBI): domain Eukaryota; kingdom Viridiplantae; phylum Streptophyta; class Magnoliopsida; order Poales; family Poaceae; genus Secale; species Secale cereale. The sequence continues at coordinate 774,027,606 of LR738712.1, forward strand.
CATCCTCTTCTGCCATGAAGATTTGATGGTACCCTGAGTATGCGTCAAGAAATGAAAGCAGGTCACATCCGGCCGTGGAGTCAACAATCTGGTCAATGCGCGGCAAGGGAAATGGGTCTTTTGGACAAGCTTTATTCACATCGGTGAAATCGATACAAAGCCTCCATTTCCCGTTTGCCTTGCACAAGACTATAGGATTGGCCAACCACGTAGGATGGAGCACTCCTCTGACAAGGCCTGCTGCTTCCAACTTCTTGATTTCTTCTGCGATAAATTATTGGCGCTCCACTGCTTGTTTCCTGACTTTCTGCTCGACGGGCCGCGCATGAGGACAAACGGCAAGCTTGTGCTCAATCACTTTCCTGGGAACACCGGGGATGTCAGACGGTTGCCATGCAAACACGTCGATGTTCGCCCGCAGGAAAGCAACGAGCGCGCTTTCCTATTTAGGGTCAAGCGTGGCACTGATGGTGAAGGTACCACCAGTGCCGTCCTCCTTGGCGGACACCTTCTTGGTCTCTGGCGGAGCTGCCATCGCCTTCTTACACTTGCCGCTGGAGCTCGATGGTGCGTCCTCGACGGCGGCGCAGCACTCCGAAGAGGTGCGCTTGCCGGAGTGGGCCCAGAGCTCTTGCCGGACTTGGTCTTCTCCTTCCCCCCGGGCGCTTCAGCGGCAAGTGTCTTGCGATCTGTTGCGGCTGCTGCATCCCGGTAGATCTTGTCGGCGCAGATAAGAGCATCTTTCTTGTCGGCAGGGACAGAGATGACGCTTATCGGGCCGGGCATCTTCAACATATTGTATGCATAGTGGGAGGCTGCCATGAACTTGGCGAGTGCTGGACGGCCGAGTATCCCATTGTAAGGCAATGGAAAATCAGCGACGTCAAAGGTGACCCTCTCGGTCCTGAAGTTCAGCTCCCCGCCAAATGTTACTGGCAGCGTGATCTTCCCCTTCGGCTTGCTCCTTCCCGGGTTGATTCCTTGGAATGTACCGGACTCTTCGAGCTCGCTGTCAGGGATCTGGAGCTTCTGGAGTACAGTGGAGGAGATCAAGTTCAAGCCGGCCCCGCCGTCAACTAACATCTTAGTGACCTTGAGGTTGCGGATAGTTGGTGAAACCAACATCGGCAAGCACCCGACCGCAGTTGTGCGATCAGGGTGGTCCTCAATATCAAAGATGATAGGCGTGCTGGACCACTTCAGAAGCTTGCGCGATTCGACCGGTGGTTCTGCTGCATTAACTTCCCGCACCCACTGTTTGAGTTGGCGGTGAGAAGTATGCAGAGAAGCACCGCCGTAAACGCACAAGACCTCTGTGGCTTTCTGGAACTCCTGCTCACTGGTCTCAGCATCCTCCATGTCTTCGTCGTCGTCTTCGTCTTCATCCTTGTCGCGGCCGCGGGGAGGTCTGTCTCCTTGCCGCTGCTTGGCCTTGCCGCGGCGTCCTCCCCGGCCGGCGAATGTCCGCTTCTTGCCGGATCCTCCATCACCTCCTTGGGCCTTCTCCTTGTCGCTTCGCTCGTACTCAGCCTTCTGCTGCTCGATGAGCTGTTCGACCCTCTTGCAGTTCTGGAGGTCATGACCCTTGGTGCGGTGGATCTTGCAATACTGCTTGTCGGTGCCGTCCTGCTTGTTGGCGGCCGCCACGGCATGGCAGTAGGTGCATGCGGCAGTCTCCTTGCCGGAGCTACCAACTTTGGCCTTGTCGGCGCCACCTCCGTTGCCGGACTGCTCAACGACCAGCACCTCTTTGTTTTTCTTCTTCCTGTTGTTCCGCCGCCGGTTTTTCTTTGCCGGGGCGGCATCCTCACTGTCAGATCCTCCTGCTCCTGTATCCTCTCCGGGGAGTTTCCTCCCTTCTTCAGCACGTGCACACTTGTCGGCCAGGGCATACAGCTCACTGACGTCCCTGATCTTGCCACTACTAGAAAAAAGGCTATAGGTAATATCACTATTAGTGGCGCACCAGAGATGTGGTGCGCCACTACTATATAGCAGTGGCGCACCACAAACAGGTGCTCCACTAATAGTGACATTACTAGTGGCGCACCAGGTGTGGGGTGCGCCACTACTATGTTTTTGAACAGTAACCAGCCATGCCCAGGCTTACCAGTGGCGCACCAGGACAAGGTGCGCCATTACTATTTTTGATAGTAGTGGCGCACCTTGCCCTGGTGCGCCACTGGTAAGGCTGGGCACAATGGTTTTATCACTCCATTTGCATTTTCCTATATTCTTTTATCTCAAATCTTAAATTATCACAATGATTCAAATCTTAAATCTAAACACATAAGCCCACGTATATTGTCCTAAAAGATGTACATATATTTAATAGGAAATATTCAAATACATTCAAATGTATGTTGTTTAACAATATTTACATTCAAATGTATGTTGTTTAACAATATTTACATTCAAATACATTCAAATATTCAAATACATTCAAATATATTTAATAGAAAACTAAAAAAGAACTGACAAAAACAGTAAAGAAAAAACACAGAAAAAGGTAAAAAAATGTTTAAAGACCGGACTAGTGCAACCAATAGACATATATACATCAAAAACATTTTTTTTAAAGATTGAAAAAAATGGGGCCGCCAGGATTCGAACCCTGGCTGGCTGGGTTATGCATCAAGGGTCCAACCACTAGGCCATGGCAGTAGTTCTGTCCATAACACAGACGCGGACAGTTTTAACCTATTACTACGAGTAGTAATGGCGCACTACCAGAGATGCGCCATTGAAATACTCTGTTTATGGCGCACCTGCGAGGGGTGCGCCATTGTTAGCGCTGCCCCACCCGACTCCTTTCTTCTTCTTCCGTAGTGCACGTGCTAGCTGTTCCCAAATCCCACCAGCGCCGCCACAAGCCGCCGGTCGCCGGTCGCCGCTCCCCCGGATCCCGCCGTCGGCGCCCTCTCGCCTCCTCCGTAGTGCACGCATCCTCCGACGCCGCCCCCTCGCTTCCTCCGTAGTGCACGCATCCTCCGCCGGACGCCGCCCCACCTCCCCCGTGGCGCAGAGCATCCAGGCGGGACGCCGACGCCCTCCTTCTTCCTCGACGCTCATGTCCTCGCCACCGCCCTCCTAGACGCCCCCTCCTCGCCAACGACCCGAATCGGCCTCCTCTCCAACGCTGGCCCCCGCGGATCTGCATCTGCCTCGTCGCCGGACGGTGAGCTCCTCCATAAGTAAGACCACCGGACCAGCACTCCCTTGATTCGTTCTTCTACAGCGCAGCAACCTCAAGCACCAGCGGTGAGATTCTTCTACCAAGTTGTTCTATCCTGTTTGCAGTTTATTCATGTCTTCTCTTCTTCCACACCTGCATTTGTTTTTTAGTTTTACTGTTGTTTAGCTTTCTTTTTATTTCTGCTGAATTTCACAAACGGGTAGGAGCAGTCATGTTGTGCTACCTACCATGATAGGAATTTCATAAAACTGAATGTTCTGTGGTTGTTAACCAGCAGTGTTTTTTTTCCACTTTTTTTAAGAGATATCAGTGATTCGATTTAGATATGCATGGCTGAAGCTTTTCAATTTGCAGAAGAGCTTCAATAAAAAATTAACTCAGAAGGATCTGCAACTACTAGCATCTTCTGTTTTGCTCGCTGCACTTTCGGTTACACCATATGACCATAAATATGGTGCATCTCATCTTGAGCTTGAAAATGAAAAGGACCGTAGCTTGCGTATGGCTACCTTCTTAGGCTTCTCAAAATGTACTCATTGAAGGCTTCATTTTTTTTGTGCTGTTTATTTGCTATAAGGATCAGATGCATTGCCTGCCTTGCGGTTTTATGTTAATTGTCTTGCCTACTACTGATATTCCTTGGCCAAAGAGTCTTGTCCCTTGGGTTTTTGTTTTTTTTCTACTGTAGGAACTTACTGTTCATAGTGAATGGTTTCATTTTTATCTATTACTCCCTCCGTTCCTAAATATTAAGTATCAAACCGTACTTGTTCTCCACGTGAACGACCAGTCAGTAGCCATTGCATTTTGAGAATTCATGACTGAAGAAACTGTTATATAAAAACTGAGCCATTGCATTTTGAGGATGTTTGGTACTTAATATTTGCTTTTAATTCAGAAGAACAAGATAACAGTTTCGCTGTTTGGTACATGCATCAACACTTTCGCTGTTTGGTACTTTAGTATTTTGCTTTCCTTTGTACTGGTATATTATTTTCTCTAGATAAGATGAATGTACTAGCCTTCTGTTAAAGCATATCCACTTCCAACTTTCATCGGTTATAAATAGTTTGTTTGTCTTTTTGTTTATTTTGTTACACTTTGCAGGGATAAAGTGAAGAAAAAGAAGAAAATATTACTAGAAGATTAGTTTTAGGATTTTCTTTTATTTCCTTGCAATTTTCCTTTTATTGGATACTTGTAAAGACATTGTAATATTCTTACTATAATAAAAATTATGATTCTATTTCATTTTTTGTTTTTAAATTATTTTTCCTTATAGGTTGTTTTCTGTAAATTTGGATTTTTTTTTGTTTTCCAAATACATTACTAGTGGCGCATTTCAGACCTTATTAGTGGCGCACCTTCCTTTATGACTAGTGGCGCACCTATAAGGCTATTAGTGGCGCACCTAGAGGGAATACCAGTGGAGCACCTAAGGGTTAGTAGTGGCGCACCAGAGGTGCGCCATTACTATCTGGATTACTAATGGCGCACCAGAGGTGCGCCATTACTATCTGTTACTAGTGGCGTGTTAATAGTGGCGCACCTATAGTGCGCCATTACTAACGAAAACAGGTGCGCCACTAATAGGGCTTTTTCTAGTAGTGTGCACATCGCCATCTCCTCCCTCATCCTGCGGTTATGCACGTTCTGATGGAACGCGCTGATAACCGCGTCAGGTGGACGTCTGGGATGTTGTTCTGTACACGGCTGAATCTCTGGATATACTTGCGCAGAGGTTCTCCTTCCTTCTGGGCGAGCAAGTGAAGGTCACTCTCTTGGCCATGGGGTTTGTGGCCGCCTGTAAAGGCGCCGACAAACTGATGGCACAAGTCTGCCCAGGAGGATATGGAGTTGTCCGGCAAGTGCATGAGCCAGGACCTGACGTTGGGTTTGAGTACCAGAGGGAAGCAGTTGGCAAGGATCTTGTCGTCTCGCCCCCCGGCAGCTTGCACCGTGATGGTGTAGATGCTGAGGAACTCCGACGGATGCGTCTTGCCGTCGTACTTCTCCAGTACGTCGGGTTTGAAATTCTTCATGCTGGGCCACTGGACTTGCCGCAGCTCACGAGTGAACGCAGGACAACCTACCGCGTACGGCAAGTCGCCTGGTCCCCCTGGCGCATGCATGTCAACAGTGGGCCCAGCGCGCTGGTCTGATTGACGCCGCGCTTCTCTTCGGCGCTCGATGCGAGTACGAGCGTCTTCTTGCTGTCATTCGTGGAGAACTTGGCGCTGGTCGCGACGAGCTCGCGGATCCGACGACGCAGTGGAGTCGTCGTCGATGTTGATCCGGCGAGTCGGCGATTTTGGCTTCCAGGGCGGAGAGTGCACGGTGGTTGCACCCCCACCGGTCTTGTCGCCATCGGCCCGCGCCTGGCTGACTTGCCGCGGCTGCGATGTGCTCGGTTGCCGCGAAGTGTCGCCGTTGGCGAAGGCGATGAGGCTCTGAATGGTGGCCCTCCAGTCGTCGGCCTTGTCCGCCGCTGGAGGAAAGTCTAGGAGCAGTTGAGCTCGTGCCAGAGCTTCTGCTGGAGTGGCGGGTAGCGGTGGCGAATGGTGCGAGGAGCGGGATATGCTCGGACTTCTAACTACGTTAGAAGGAGCAGTATCCCGTCCAGGCGATCGTGCCTTGCTCGTGCCGGCATGCTGGCGTGCATGCTGGCCTTGAGCGTCCCGGGATCCACCAGCTCGATTTTGGTCTAGCAAGCGTATGGTACTGTGAGTACCACGACGCTGCCGGTCCTACGCCTCCTGGGATGGGCGCGGGGCATGCACGAACGCCGAGGTCTTGGAGTGCGCCTGGTCGTCGTGGGAGCCGGCTACGTCGCCGATGGGCAGCGCAGCCTTGTCCTTGGACCTGGCAGCACCGTGAGCTCCCTCGTCGACGTCCGTTCTTCCGCCGGCGTCTACCCCACCAGCCGTTGGCTCCGGCGGTGGTGGGATCGACGCGGACGGACCTGCTGCCTCCGAAGCCTTCTTCTTCGGCGGCATGTCGATGAAGATGATGAAGATCTAGCTCATGTGGACGCCGGATCAGGTTCACACAACCTCGACGCACCCCTACCTGGCGCGCCTAAGATGTCGGGTGTCACATCCCAAGTTAGCACTTGCATTAGGACTAGCTAGAGTGTGCATCATGTTTACTTATCAAAGAAACTTGAAATGGGAATGACAGAAACCCCAGCACCCCTCTTCTAACAACTAGGGTTTGATAAAATCTTTTCCAATGTACCCAAAATGCCCTTCAAAAATGTTCATCATTTCTGCCTTGGTCCTAAACCTCTGCTAAAAATGGTGCACAATTTTCTAGGACATCTAAGGGCTCTGGATTAAATCTTATGGTATTTGTATTTGGGCATTTAAATGCTATAAAATATTTTAAATGCTCAAATAATCATAAACTATAATGTTCCTTACTGTTCATATTATATACAGTGGGCATGACAAGTTTTATGAGTTATAAAAATGTTCTGGCATTTTTATTAATTAAACAAAGTTGCAAAAGAAATGAAACTAGAAAAGAAATAGGAAAGAAAAGAAAGAGAGAAAGGACTTACCTTGAGCCCAGCACTGTTGCAGGCCGGCCCAGCCCACCAGCGCCGCTCCTGTCGCCTTCCTCCTCGCGCCAGTAGGCAGCGCGCGTGGCCACCGCGCGCCAGCACGCGCCCGGCCACCTCCAGCCTGCCTGCCTGCGTTCCCGACGGCCTGGACGTCTCCCTGCGTCGCCACGCAGCTGCCCCGACCCCTCTCTCACTTCCCCTTGTCCTCGCCTCCTTCCCCTGGCCCTCTCCTCCCCCATCACCGAGCCGCCCGTCGCCGCCGTTCCCCGTTGCCGCACCTAGAGCCTCCCCCTCGTCCCGTGAGAGTGTCCAGAAGGATCACCGCGGCGCCCTCTTCCTCCTCGCTGAGTCACGGATCGCCGGGAGCCCTGCAACGCCTTCACGCCGTCGTCCCCAACCTCGGATCGCCGGAGCACCTCGCCGTCGATTAAGGAGCTGCAAAGCATCCCCGACCACTCCGTCGAGCTCGCTAGCACCGCTGTGAGCCCCTACGCCGAATCCCTTCCTCCTCCGTCTCGTTTGCACCGCGTAGCTGCTGCTCCGCTGATCACCGAAACCCGCCGCCGCCGTGCTTGCCGCCGGTGATGCTCCGGTGACCATTTGGTCACGGACGCACGTCCATCTCGCTCGCCGCAGCACGTAGATGAGCTAGGTACCACGCACGGATCGCCTAGGCCACCGCAGCCGCGTTTCCACACACGCCCGAACGCCGGCCGCCGCTGTCGAGCTCGTTGCCGTCGCCTCCGGCCGCCACAGGCCCGGCGGCTACCACCATTCGACGCGCAACGACGAGGGCACTCCAACACGCCCAACCGTAGCTCGAACCGAGCCGTGAAGGCGATTTACAAAGCTCGCCGCCGTGTTTGGCCCCGTCGACGTCACTTCGCCGGCGAGTTTGACTCGTTTGACCCGGGGGTTGACCACCCCTGGGTCACTGACGTGTGGGCCACCCCTCCCCTAATTAGCTAGTTTAATTAAGTAAAATGTTAATTAAATCAGTTAATTAGGTTAGTCACTGATCTGTGGGCCCAGACCCCACTGACAGCTAATTAGCTCCTAGCTTAACACTAATTAACTTTGCTAATTAGCTATGACACTGACATGCCGGGCCCACATGTCATGTTTGACCTGGACCAGCCCTGTTGACCTGCTGACGTCAGCATGAGGTCATGCTAACGCAGTAAAGTGTTTCTGGAAATTAAAATAAATCTTAAATGATTTATGAATTTCAGAAAATACTCAAAACTTCTAAAAATCATATAAAATCAACCGTAGCTCAGATGGAAATAATTTATATATGAAAAATGATCAGAAAAATCCAATCTTTCCAATGGCATTGGTTTCATGAATGTTTGAGCAACTTAACCTTGCTGTATACATTAAAACATGATAATGCACTTAATTAAATAATAGTTTGAATTCCAATTTGAATCTTTGATTCAAATAGGCTCAAACCCTTCTGGTTATAGTTGCATTAGCCCAAAACACATGCATCTTGCCATGTCATGAGCATGCATCATATTGTTGCATTTGTTTGCTTATTGATTGTATCGCCGGTATTCTCCGTGTTAGGTCCTGCTCCCGAGGATACTCCTGCGTATCCAGCTGAAGAGCAGTACCCGACAACCACTCTGTCAGGCAAGCAATCATTGATCATTCCGATACAAACCCAATCTTCTCGCTCCTGCTCTCTTTTACTGCATTAAGGCAACAGCGTGTAAACTGCTACTTGCTGCGGTAGTTGAACCCTATTCCCTTGCATGACCTGTCATTGCCACAGTAAATAGTTGAAACCCACTAGCATGTGTAGGAGTTGATTGAGCCATGTGATGTGTGATCCACCATGCTATTTGTTTATGTTGCCTGCTATGCTTAGAGTTGTGTCAGGTCTGGTTCATCTGGGTGATGGATCAGAGTGAAATGATCATACCGATAAAGAGAAGGAAGTGTGGAATACGCTTGGTAAAGGTATCGATGAAAGGCCATGTAGGAGTACATGGTGGGTTGTTTCATTGGAATCGTCCATAGGACCCGAGATCTGTATGTGTGGTTCAAGTTTCAGCTACTACCACACATTGGGATCCTTAATTGACCCTCTCGGCTTATTAATTACCCTTGATCTATGTCCAGGAGTTGCAACTAGTTTCTGGTGTTTATAGTTTACTGGAGGTCGTGCACAGCGCTGACCCTCGGGGTGGGTTGTGATGCGACAGGTACGTGGCACGGTGTACCGGTTGCCCGTTTGGTGACTCGGGAACCCTGTACACATCGTTTGGGGCCGTGAGCGACACCCCGACCGGATCTCCCCACGGATGGAACCCAAATAGGCGATAAACCTGGACGAGAGACTTGAGTAGTTAGTCAGGTCGTGGCCGACACCCTCGCTGGGCTTCCGCTTGAAGGTTGCCGAGTACATGTCGAGTAAACGGCGATAAGTGGTGGGAGCGTGTGTAAAGAGGTACACCCCTCCAGGGTTATCAATCTATTCGAATAGCCGTTGTTCGCGGTACGGACTACTTGGTTACTCTTACAGTTCATAGACAAGTTGATGGATACTACTAAAAGCCTCAAGATAAGTGTGAGTGCCGTGGATGGCCCTTCCGTAGGATGACGGAAGAGGATCCCCGGTAGTGTATTGTTGTGGTGAGTAGAGGACTCGTGTTCGTACTAACATCTTGCAATCCGTTGAGAGTTGTAGTATAGGTTAGCCAAGAGTCAAAGCTGGCTTTCTGCTATAAACTCCACTGCCCCATGTTGATAATGTTGCATGTATGATAGGTTCTGTTGTAAGACTTGCTGAGTACCTTTGTACTCATGTTTGCTTAATAACTGTTGCAGAGGAGAACCCTGCCCCTTCTGATGGGTTCTACATAGACGTTGACGTCGACGAGTAGCTTGACACCCAGACGGAGATCTGGAGCTTGTGAAGGGCCTTGTAGATAGTCAGGCTACACCAAGCCTGTTTTATTTTCTAAGTTGTCTGTACTCAGACATGTAGCTTCCGCTTGTGCTTGTATGACTGTATGACTTGAGTGTTGGGTCATGTGACCCCTACCTGTATGGATATGTTATGTATGGCTCTTGGAGCCTCTTAAATAAAGTACTTTGAGTCATAGAGTTCTGTTGAGATGCAATGTTGTATTTGCACATATTGAGCATATTGTGTGTATGATTGAAATGCTTGGTATGTGTGGGATCCGACACCTAGTTGTTTTCCTTTGGTAGCCTATCTTACAGGGAAATGCCTCCTAGTGTCTCCAATGAGCCTTGGTAGCTTGCTACTGCTCGGAACACGTAGGCTGGCCGGCATGTGTCCTTCTTCGTTCCTGTGTCTGTCCCTTAGGGGAAATGTCACGCGTTGTTCCTTTAAGTCCATGTAGCTTGCTACGACTTGGGTTCATACGTTGATGACCGACACATTCGTTGCTGGGTCATGGATGCCTGTCTCTGTAATTTAGTGCCACTTTTGGTTTATAACTAGCCATGTCGGCCCGGGTTCTCTGTCATATGGATGCTAGCGACACTGTCATATACGTGTGCCAAAATGCGCAAACGGTCCCGGGCCAGGTAAGGTGGCACCCGTGGGGTTACCGTGCGTGAGGCCGCAAAGTGATATGACGTGTTACAGCTAGATCGGTGTGACTTAGGATCGGGGTCCTGACATCGGGGAAACTGATACACCCACGAACACCTATGGGGACGGAGCCCCTTTTCGGTACGGCAGGGGGCGGAGATTGCACAAAGAGCAGATCGAGGCGAGGCACACGGGCAGTTTACCCAGGTTCCGGCCGCACGGATGCGTAAAACCCTACTCCTGCTTTGGTTTGTATTGAGTTCTTGGCTCGGGAGCGCTGGAAGCTACAGTACACTTCCGCGGCTGGCGAGACCGAGCGTGAGAGTGTTCGAATGCCTAACCCCCCTCCACGTTGCGCATGGGCCTCCTTTTATATGCTCAAGGGGTCACCGACAGGTGGCGGCGCAGTTAAGGGTAAAAATGGAAAAAGTGTGGTAGGTGGTACAGTGTTTTATACCTAACCCTGACGGCAGGGGACAAGGGCATTAAATGCCCATCGACGTCGCCCAAACAGTGCAAAAAGGGCCGTCAGGGGCGCCACCGTTCGCCACGATGGCATCCTTGTCATCGCCGCTTGCCACCGCGTACCCCTGGCTGCACAGCCTTCCGCCACGTACGCCCGGGAGGATCCCAGAGCGACACGTGGGTGGATGTGCTGGAGCGCGGGTACTGAGTGGAAACTTGCCGCGGCAAGCGCCTTGCCGCGGTTGCTATCTTGTCGCTTCCGGGAGCTTGTCGCTCACCGGGCCTTGCCGGGACGCGTGGCGCGTCGTGGCAAGTTTCTTGAGGTGCCTTGGTTGGCCTTCCTGGCAAGCTCCTCTTGCCAGGGTCTTGCGCCTTGGGTGGTCTTGCACCTTGAGTGGTCTTCCCGGCAAGCTCCTCTTGCCGGGGCATCGTCTCTTAGGCTTGGATACTTTGTTCTTGAATGGCTCCAAAGGAACCACGGAGGACCTTGGCGATCACCTGGCAAGCCTTGCCGCGGGACGCTGCGACTGCCCGTGCACAAGTTCGGGATACTAAGGGTACCCCTACTTTAGTACACCGACAGGATTCCCCTCCAACTCGTGAAAGATCTCCACCTAGGGTTCCACCCTACAACAACATCTACGCCAACTACGAGAGCATCTTCCCACTCCAGGCCAGATGCACTCCCTTCCCTACGAGGAGGAGGAGGAGGTGTGAAGTTGAAGACGGTGTAGAAGGGGCGCGCGGCCAAGGTGGAAGAAGGAGGTCAAGATGAAGATGTTCAAGGCCGGAGTCAAGCTCGTCATGTTTTAGTTTTCTATGTCGTGTGTGCCGTGTCGTGTCGTGTCGTGTCCGTGAACTATGGGTCCAAGTTATTATTGCCCAATGTAAAGGTATGGTGTGTTGCATCTTATCTAAGTTATTATGTGTGTTAAAAAAGTCCGTGCCCAAACATATCATTTCTTCCCTAAACCAAGTCATGAAGTTCGAGAACTTGTGGCTTTCATTAATGAAAAATGAAAATCGGAGGGGGTGAGAAGCCCTCTCTTTCATTCAAAAAAAAACAAAGTCATGAACTAACGTGTAAATTTATTCCATTTAAATCCTAAACCAAGTGCCACTCTAACTCTAAACCAAGTGTCATTCTAACCACAATCATGTGGCAGTGCAAACATACGTTTCCAACCCTCCAAAGTTTCAGTGCAAAATAAAGGAAAACCACTCTCACGCGTGTGCAAGCATTCACGGTCTCACTATGTATACATTCCTTCCCTACTCATGTCAAAGTCTTTTCATCTGTCCTAGTGGTTACCAACACAGTCCTAAACGCCACAAACCAACGCGGTCCTGGGTTTGAGTCCCGTGCCGCACCAATTTTTTGTGCATTTTCCACCCTTCATTTTTTTAGACAAATTACTTTTTTCTCAATGTAATACCCTTAAAAAATGTTCATTTATTTTGGCACCAGGTGTAAACCTCTACCAGAGCTGAGGCAAATTTTCCATGACAATTTGGTCTTTGATTTAAATCACGGTGTATTTGAATGAGTAATTAATTTGCTATTAAATATTTAACAGCTACAAAAAATTCTAAACTTAATTGTTTGGCTCTGGAGTAATTCAATTAGCTTCCACAAAAAGTTTCAGTATAATGATTTATTGCCTAAATTAAATCAAAACAAAAAACAAAAAAACACGCAAGAGAACCCCTGAATGGGCCTAATTGGATGCAGTTCGCCTATTAGTCTAGCCTGCACTTGGCTCTACGCTCTGAATTTGGCCCATAGAGGAACCTTTTTCTTTGACAGAATGGCAGAGTAGAGAGCTGCATTTCATTGATCAAAAGTTTCTGAATTCCTCATTTCTTCTCCCTTTTTTCAACATATTTAAATGTTGGTCACTTCTTCTCTTTTTTTTCAACATTTAAATAACTTTGACCAACATTTAAACTAGGTGAATTTCTCGTACAATTTCAAGCTTAGAAATTCCTCCATAATTCATGCATTTCCATACATTTTCAACATTACAACATGTGCGATTATCATACCTACCAATGCCCAAAAGTAATTGCAAATGGGTGTTGGTATTTGTGCTTGATCTTCAAGCTTCCTAACATTCTTCTTCAACATCCTAAGCCCAACAGTTAGCTCTCTGTCAGTGCGTGCTTCGCCCTCCATCTCTTCTTCCGGAGCTCGTGCTGCGGCCACTGCCGTTTGTGGCAGCATGTGCAACCATTCTTCATGCAATTCTTGCAGTTCATTCATCAGTGTCTTGGACAGAGCATCGACCCAAAGAAAGAAGCATGTCACCAGCATAAACACCAAACAGATCAACCCATTGCTTAAAGATCCCGATCACGAAAATGGTGCAACTGCCCCGATTCTTACCCCATTCTCGCTGCACACGTAGAACGGACGATTCTGGTTCCTCGGTGTGTGAGAAACCCTTCAATCAACGCCCGCCCAGGCACCGCGGACAAAACGAAGACAGGCATGTCCACACGCGCCCGGCTCTGCATCCGCGAGGTGGCGCGGGAGCTTGAGGAAGACATGGAGCTCGGAGCCGAAGGGGATCTCAACGCCGCCGCACCCTCCACAGCTAGCTTTCCACCGCCGTGCTCTCTCTCTCTCTCGCCGTGGTCACCGTCGTGCTCTCTGTCACCATGGTCACCTCCGTGCTCTCTGTCGTCGTGGTCACCGCCTCTGTCGCCCGCTTATATAGCACACCCGCAACGGCTCGCTGCTGGGTCCCACAAGCCACACGTGCAACGGTCCGAATACAATTGGCCGTCTCTGCCATCTGGCCCACCTGTAAGGGTCAAGTCAAAAGGTTGACCTGACGGAGACGGCAGAATTCACGGAACGAGTCGGTGCGCATGGACTAGGGGCAAAACTGAGCACAATTCGCATCTGAGCGTAAAACTGAGCACATGGACACCACTGAGGGTAAAGGATAATTAACCCATTACATAATAATAATACTTATGAATTCATCTTCCTAACTATGTAAAACAGTCATGTTTCATGTACACAATCCATCCTCCAAACATTGTCATGGTGTACAACTACCGCTAGAAAGCCAGCAGCAAAATAACCACACGATAGAAGGGACATGGGCTACTTCCAACTTCAACTATTTGGATTCCTTGTCACCATGTTGAGTTGACGTCGAGGCTGATTCACACAAGAATGCCCTTCTGATGTGTGTGAAAGAGGTCGAAGGGATCAAATTGCTCGCTTGTAAGAATCTTGTAACCGTATAAAAATTCCCGGTGCCTTCTAAGCCTAGACAGCTAATCCATATGCAGCCCTGCTGATTTAACGTATGTATTATATCAATCCGTCAAAGCTGCAGCAATAACATATGTATTATATCTATCTGTCAGCATTGTAGAAATTGGAACCAACAGTATTGGAAGGGACCTATGTTTATATCTTGGGCATTACTTGAGTGAAGGTAGTGTTTAATTGCATTTATTAGCTTATGTGAGTGCATGCTTCTTCAATTCTAGCACATGTGTGGTAATCTCTTCAATTATGTGTTGATTTTCTACATTTGCATTTTATGTTAGAAACCGCACGTTGCCGAGTCATAGTGTCCTTTTGATACGATTGGATGCATCTCAACCATAAATATTTCATCCAATTGACTGGTCCTTCTTTTACCAAATCCTGCAACCGGTCCATTGTGTCGATTATGTTGATGTGAGTTGGTGGGAGGTATCGCTTTTATGAGTTTTATGGCGTATAGCTCATTTGACCCATCGATCATCGACAATACTGATATCTCCCTACTACCGGGCCATAACCCCCTGTGTTTAGTTCCTACCATATACTGTACTAGGGTGGCGAGATAAATGAAGACCAAAATCTATTTGCACAACTTTGGAACGATGTTGTGCGGTAATCTTGTTTATTTTTTCTATACGATGAATCAATACTAGGACGATCTCATGTTTGATGCTATAAAAAATTGGGACTTTCTATTTGACACACAATTGTACTATTACAGATCATGATCTGGAGAGATTTGCTATGGTCTGTGGAGACTGAAGGTAAATTCCATCTTTTGTTCACCGTTCATGTCTGAAATGATGACGCCGATCATAACATATCGATCTCCGCTGGTCAACCTGACAATGCAGGTGTGTTGGGTTTAGTCCCACATCGGTTGTGGGAGGAGACAGAACACGATTTATAAGGGTGAGGGTGCCCCCTCCTAACAGGCTAGTCTTTTGGGGGGAGAGGGCCCAAGGCCTCTCATAAGTTGGTGTTGCTCTCCGGTTGGGTCTGGTGACGCAGGTGTGTCGGAAACGCTGGTGCTAGCGGACCCGGGATTGCGTAACAATTGGTATCAGAGCTTCGGTTCGGGCGATCACCGGCGACCATGGCGCTCGTCCCACACGGCGGCGGCGCGGGTGGATCGGCGACGATGGCGATGCCGATGCTGACCGCAGAAAACTACACGATCTGGGCCATCAAGGCGCAAGCGATCCTCGATGTCCACACTGTATGGGAGGCGGTGGCGCCGGGCGACGCGGCGGTGAACTCGCGGAAGGACAATATGGCGCGCGCGTTGCTTCTCGGGGCGTTGCCGGAGGATGTGCTGCTGCAGGTGTTGACAAAGCTCACCGCTAGGGAGGTATGGGACTCCCTGAAGGTGAGGTTCGTCGGCGTCGATCGGGTCCGTGCGGCAATGCTGCCGACGTTGTGCGGCAAATTTGACCGCATGAAGATGGCGGACGGCGAGGAGCTGGACGTGTACGGCGGGAGGCTCGCGGCGATGGCGGCGAGGTATGCCAACCTCGAGGAGACGCTGGGCGACGCAGGACTTGTCAAGAAGTTGCTGGATACGGTGCCGGATCGCCTCTTCCCCGTCGTCGCCGGCATCGAGCAGTTCCACGACATGACGACGATGGCGTTCGACGAAGCGCTCGGGCGGCTGCGCGCGTTCGACGAGCGAGTTCGGCGTCGGCGGCAGGACAGCGGTGAGCGGGCGGATGGACATCTTCTGTTCACGGCGGCGCAATGGCGGGCGCGGGAGCGGCAGCACGGCGGAGCACGGGACGGCGACGACGGGCGCAGCGTGGCGTCGGGGAGCGGCGGCAACAGGCGCATGCGCTGCTACAAGTGCGGGGAGCATGGGCACTTCTGGCGCGAGTGCCCGCAGCTGCGGAAAGGACCGGCGACGGAGCAGGCTCTCTTGGTCGGCGCCAACGTCGACGACGACGGACTCCTCTAGGCCGTGGCTTAGGGGGTGTGTGTTGGAATAAGCCACGTCGTGTGGTGTGGTCGGGCTCGTCGGGCGCGTCAGTGCGGTGGGACGTGCGGGACGCGGTGGCGGGGTGGCGTATGTGTGTGTATGACCGATGTGTGAGGGGGAGATTGTTGGGTTTAGTCCCACATCGGTTGTGGGAGGAGACATAACATGATTTATAAGGATGAGGGTGTCCCCTCCTAACAGGCTAGTATTTTGGGGGGAGAGGGCCCAAGGCCTCTCATAAGTTGGTGTTGCTCTTCGGTTGGGTATGGTGACGCAGGTGGATCGGAAACAATCAGGTAAACGCCGCAACTAATACATGCATGCATGCCGTCTAGCTAGCTCACACGCTGACCACCACGCCACGCACACCATGAGCCTGACGCGGCCACCAGTAAGTTCACCGAGATTTATTTCGAGCACCAGGGCTCTGGGAATAGTAACGGGGCTGCATACACAGCTGCGTTACTATTCCTAGAGCACCAAACTCTCAATTCAAACACGCTAGTGCCCGTGGCTTTGTAGTCCCACACCAACGTAGCGCTCACGTTTCTCCTAACTAGTTCTCTGCTGCATGCAAGCGATCAGCCCGACCATGATGCACACGACGCGGCCATCTCCAACGGCGCTGTAACAACCAGCGTTTCCAACCAACCTGCATCACCAGACTCAACCGGAGAGCAACACCAACTTTTGAGAGGCCTTGGGCCCTCTCCCCCCAAAAGACTAGCCTGTTAGAAGGGGACACCCTCACCCTTATAAATCATGTTATGTCTCCTCCCACAACCGATGTGGGACTAAACCCAACAATCTCCCCCTCACACATCGGTCATACACACACATACGCCACCTCGTCGCCGCGTCCCGCACGTCCCACACGCACCGATGTGCCTGACGAGCCCGACCACACCACATGACGTGGCTTATTCCAACACACACCCCCTAAGCCACGGCCTAGAGGAGTCCGTCCTCGTCGACGTTGGCGCTGGCAAAGAGGGCATGCTCCATCGCCGGTCTTTTCCGCAGCTGCGGGCACTCGCGCCGGAAGTGCCCATGCTCCCCGCACTTGTAGCAGCGCATGCGCCTGTTGCCGCCGCTCCCCGACACCACGCTGCGCCCGTCTCGTCGTCCCGTGCTTCGCCGTGCTGCCGCTCCCGCGCCCACCACTGCGCCGCCGTGAACAGAAGTTGTCCGTCCGCCCGCTCGCCACTGTCCTGCCGTCGACGCCGAACTCGCTCGTCAAACGCGCGCAGCCGCCCGAGCGCTTCGTCGAACGCCATCGTCGTCACATCGTGGAACTGCTCGATGCCGGCGACGACGGGGAAGAGGCGATCCGGCACCATATCCAGCAACTTCTTGACAAGTGCTGCGTTGCCCAGCGTCTCCCCGAGGTTGGCATACCTCGCCGCCATCGCCGCGAGCCTCCCGCCGTACACGTCGAGCTCCTCGCCGTCCGCCATCTTCATGCGGTCAAATTTGCCGCGCAGCATCACCAGCCTCGCCGCACGGACCCTATCGGCGCCGACGAACCTCACCTTCAGGGAGTCCCATACCTCCCTAGCGGTGAGCTTTGTCAACACCTGCAGCAGCACATCCTCCGGCAACGCCCGAGAAGCAACGCGCGCGCCATCTTGTCCTTCCGTGCGTTCACCGCCGCGTCGCCCAGTGCCACCGCCTCCCATACGGTGTGGACGTCGACGATCGCCTACGCCTTGATGGCCCAGACCGTGTAGTTGTCCGCGGTCAGCATCGGCATCGTCGTCGTCGCAGATCCGCCCGCGCCGCCGCCGTGTGGGACAAGCGCCATGGTCGTTGGTGATCGCCCGAACCGAAGCTCTGATACCAAATGTTGGAACCGCTCTCTCACACGCCGGACTAGAGGTAGAAGAAGCAGGAGCACAATACACTGGAGTTTCACCCGGCTGCACACGCCGGACTAAACCCAACAATCTCTCCCTCACACATCGGTTATACACACACATACGCCACCCCGCCGCTGTGTCCCGCACGTCCCACGCGCACCGACGCGTCCGACGAGGCCGACCACACCACACGACGTGGCTTATTCCAACAAGGTGCAGGTGTCTCAGTGTCTGCATATATGCTGCCTTGTATTTCTTGCGTCAGGGGTACAACTCATTGGAGCGCTCAAAGAAGACCACGTTATCACAGCATACATAAACCATGCTTCGCTTGCGTCGGCAAACATATCGAAGTTTTAGTGCCACGACATGGTTTTTGCGGCCGTCCGTGATTAAACGTCAGTGATTAACCGGGCCCTTTCCCTATCAACGGTGTTAATGTTGGGGGTCAATAGCCCTTTGGTGCAATGGCACCTTCGTGCTTATCTGTTTTGTAATTCATTTTAGCTACTCTGTGTACTAAGTGTCTACACCCAAAAAAAGCAAAACGCTGGAAGAAGATTTACACAAATTGAATATAAGAATGTTTTTGATAGTAGTGTATCAAAAACGCTCTTATATTATGAGACGGAGGGAATACTTAGCTTGTACTTGAAGTTGTGGGTTAATGCTGGTAATTTTGTTCTACTTGTATGCATTGGTGTAGTTGCAGATCACCGGCCAAAACACGATCGAGAGTGAGAGAGAGAGGTGGAAGACGATGGTTTTTGCGCTGCTCAACTGTCACAGCTTTTCTGCCTCTTCTGTTATTATCAGGCTAGCTCAAAACGGCTGCCGAATTACAAGGAAATAGCCCACGTCTTCAGCAGGCTTACCGGTCGTGCCATCCCACGACGCCTAGCTGAGATCGGGCGACTACTTTGCCCGCACGGACCGCAACGATCATGCCATCCCATGACCTGGTAAGGCGAGCAAAACTAGCTAGCGGACTAACTGAAAACTACTGAAAGAAAAACGCCTAACTGAACCTCTGAACTGTACGTGTACAGGCACACGCTGACAGTGTTTATTCAGAAAACAGAAAACTGAAACTTGAGTGTGTGCTTGTGTGTGCAGATTATCCAACAAATCACCCCCTAATCTGCTACACACTGGATCACCCCTAGCTTGTGCCGTAGCTCAACATACCGGCTTCTTCCAAGGGATTTTGTGAGAACATCTGCAACTTGGTCTCCGGTTGTGACATGGACTACATCCACTCGCCCTAGTTCAACACATTCTCTGATATAGTGATACCTGAGATCAATGTGTTTACTCCTCTCATGATGCACCGGATTTTTGCTTAGCTCGATCGCAGATTTGTTGTCAACACGCAGCTTGACTCTTTGAATTTTTGAACCCAGCATTTCAGCAAGTAACCTGCTCAACCACACAGCCTGACTTGCTGCTGTTGCTGCTGCTATGTACTCGGCCTCACAAGATGATTTTGCAACCACCTTCTGCTTCTGGGAGGACCAAGTAATAGCACCCGATCCAAAGAAGAACACAATACCCGTGGTACTTTTCCTGTCATCAAGATCTCCTGCGTGGTCACTGTCGCTGAAACCAGTGAGTACAGCTTCCCCCTCTGCTCTGTAGATACACCCAAGATTCAGAGTGCCCTTGATGTACCTCGGAACTTGTTTGACTGCAATCCAATGTTCCCTTCCTGGTGCTTCCATGAAGCGGCTTAGAAGCCCAACAACATATGCAATATCTGGTCGTGTGTTTACCAAGTATCGCAGGCTTCCAATGAGACTTCGATATTCTGTTGCATCCACTGCTCCCCCTCTGTTCTTCCTCAACTTCAGACGATTTTCCAGTGGTGTATGACTGGCATTGCATTCATCCATGCCAGCATCCTCCAGAATCTTCTTAGCATAACTGGACTGGCAGACACTGATTCCATCCTTGTCCTGCTTCACCTCTAATCCCAAATAGTAAGTGAGAAGACCAAGATCACTCATCTGAAACATGTCCTGCATCTGCTGCTTGAACTGCTTGATTGCATCTTCAGAGGACCCAGAGATGATCAGATCATCAACGTACACCCCAACTAGCAGATGATCATCGCCTTTGCCACGCTTGTACAGGGCATGATCTAGCTGGCACTTCTCAAAACCAAGGGAAACCAAGGTAGTGTCCAGCTTGATATTCCATGCTCGCGGTGCCTGATGGAGCCCATACGGTGCCTTCCGCAACTTCAGAACTTTGCTGGGGTTGTCGCTGTCGACGAAACCTGCTGGCTGATGCACATAAACCTCTTCCTGCAGCTCTCCGTTCAGAAAAGCAGATCGCACATCCATGTGATGCACTGACCACCGCCGCTGCGCCGCCACTGCAAGCAACAGTCTCACTGTTTCCAGACGAGCCACGGGAGCGAACACTTCATCAAAATCCACCCCCTGCCGCTGTGCATATCCCTTTGCCACCAGACGAGCTTTGTGCTTCACAATATTTCCAGCTGGATCACGCTTCACCTTGAATACCCACTTCAGTCCAATGGCGCAATGGCCGGCGGGCAGGGAGGCAAGAAACCAGGTGCCATTGGAGCGGATCGAGTCCATCTCTGCCTCCATTGCGCCACGCCAGGCAGGTTCATCCAATGCATCTTCGACAGATGCGGGTTCCTCTGCAGCAGAGAGACAAAGCCCGCTGTATTCCAAAGTGCATTCCGGTGCATGGTCGATGACGTACTCCATCGATTTGAAGCGGACAGGCACCCCCTCGGCGTCGAGGTCCTCGCCGGTGGGCGGAGTCACCCACCCATCTTCTGGATCATAGGATCTTGCTGGTGTGGATGGACTCGTATCAGCTGATACCGACGTGCTCGTCGCGCTCGACATGCCCACGACAGACCTGCCGGACATGTGCGTCCGTGGTGAGCTTGGCGAGGCCGGTGAGCTCGGCGAAAGCGGCGAGCTTGGCGCAGCGGGTGCTGTAGGTGCGTGTGCTGACACCGCTACGCCCGGCGATACAGAGTAGGTCGTGGTCACGGGCACACCTGCGTCTGTGTACACGACCGTGAACTCACGGGCGTGCTCCGAGTCGCCACCGTCCTTGCTCCAGTTCCAGCGCCGGTCTTCTTCAAAACGCACATCCCGCGTGATGTACAAGCGCTTGCCGACTGGGTCGAACACCCGATAGCCCTTTGTGCCTGGCTCGTATCCCAGAAAGATGCCTGGGCGCGATCTGTCTGCCAGCTTAGTCACGCCGGGCCCGACGAGCTTGACATGCGCGACGCAGCCAAAGGTGCGGAAGTAGTCCACCGTCGGCTTCTTCTTGCGCCACGCCTCGTATGGAGTAATGCCCTGCAGGCTTCTGGTCGGCGACCTGTTCAGAATGTGAACAGCGGTGCGCACGGCCTCGCCCCAGAACGTGCACGGCACGTCCATGGCCTTCAGGAGGATGCGCGCCATCTCCACGACGGACTGGTTCCGCCGTTCAACTACTCCATTTTGTTGAGGAGAGTAGGGCGTCGTCGTGTTCCTGTGGATCCCAAGCTCCTCGCAGTAGGTGGCGAACTCGTTCGAGGTGAACTCGCCACCCCTGTCCGTGCGGAATGCCCGGAGCTTGGTGTTGGCTTGCGTCTCCGCGAGCGCCTTGATCTTCTTGAAATATCGAAACGCCTCATCTTTGCTCCTTAGTACCTCAAGCCACATGTATCTACTGAAATCATCAATGATTAACAGGAAATACTTGTTACCGCTGGCCGTCGCCGGAGTGATTGGACCGCACAGATCGCCGTGTACGAGCTCGAGCGCGCCCTCGGCACGGTACGCTGACGCGCGCGGGAACGGCGTGCGGTGCATCTTCCCGATGGTGCAGCCCTCGCAGAACTGATCGAGGTGCGCGATCGCTGGCATTCCGCGCACCATGCTCTTCGCCCCGAGGTCGTGCAGGCACGGAAGTGCAGGTGGCCGAACCTGGCGTGCCACCTCCAGGCCTCGTCCTGGACTCCGGCGAGCATACACACGGGGGCGGCCAAGTTCAGAGCCACGGCGTAAAGCCGGTTGCTCGTCCGCCGCACCCGCGCCAGTAGTAGCCTCTGCCTATCGTAGAGGCAGAGCTCGCCGTCCTCGATGACGGTCCTGCACCCATTCTCGTCGAGCTGTCCGATGCTGACGATGCTGGTGCGCAACTGTGGGATATAGTACACGTCTGCGAGTGCCCGATGTTCACCGCTGCGGCACGAAAACAGCACGACACCGCGCCCACAGATCTGCACAATGGAGCCATCACAGAACCGAACTGTACCTCGAACTGTCTCGTCAAGGTCCGAGAGCATGTCGTGGCGCCCCGTCATATGGTTGCTGGCGCCGGTGTCCAGGTACCAGCGATCGTCGTCCGTCGCCACCGGCACGACTTGCGCCTCGTTGAGGAAAATCTCGTTGCCTGGTTCATGTTCGCCGCCGTTCGCGTTCTCCCTGCTCACCACCGCACAGGTGGCCAGCAGCAAGCCCGGCTGCTCGACATCGACCTGGGCGACGTTTGCCTGCTGGTCTGGTTGCTCGCGCTGGTCCCTCTCCTTCTTGCGGCACTCCTTGGCCCAGTGACCTGGGATGCCGCAGTAGCGGTAGTTGCCCTTTCGTTTGGGCGTCGCCGTACCGCCGTTGCCGCGGCCACCGCTCTGGCCACGGCCACCCCCGCCCTGGAGGTTCTTTGGCTTGCCGTTCCCGCGCCCACGCCCCGCTCCAGAGCCTGAGGACGCGCCGCCCTAGTCCAGCGACTTCTCGTGCGCCCGCCACTGATCGATGGTGTACAGCAGCTGCGTGCCAGGCGCCGGTGTCTCCTCGCGCTCTCGCTCCTCGACGACAAGGAGCCGGCCGTAGAGTTCCTCGAGGGAGAGCTGCCTAGTGTCGACGAGTGACTCGATCGCCACGGCCATCTCACGATAAGGGCGTGGTACGGTCCGGAGCACCTTCAGGACAGCCTTGTGCTCGTCCATGGGGTCGCCGAGCGCCTGCAGCTCGTCGATGATCGTCCTGAGCCGCATCACATACGACTCGATCCCCTCGCCGTCCTTGTACCGGAGCGCCTCGTACTCCGAGCGGCGAGTCTGTGCCTTGGCCTCGCGGACGCGCTCGACGCCCACACGCATGGTCTTCAGGGTGTCCCACGCCTCCTTGGCCGTGGCCTTGGCACCCAGGATCCGCATGAGCTCCGGCGACACCCCCTTGAGGAGGGCGATCATGGCGCGCCGGTCGTCGCGGTCCGAGCCTTGGCCTGTTTCCACCACGCACCACAGCTCGTCGGCCTGCAACTGAAGCTTGGTGATCATGGCCCAATCGGTGTAGTTGGTGCGCGTAAGCATCATCGGAGGCGCGCCGCCGCTGCCGCCATGCACGATGCGCTCGACGACACGCACCCCCGACCCCTCCTCAGTGGAGAGACGGGCTAGGGACTGCCCAAGCGTCGAGGCCTCCGCCTTGGCCTGTTCCTCCTCTTGCTGCTTCTTCGCCTTCTCGTCGTCGCTGCCGGTCATCTCTTCGACGGATCAAACACCGCCGGCGCCCAGGATGGATCGAACACCACCGAGGCTCTGATGCCACTTGTAGTTGCAGATCACCGGCCAAAACACGATCGAGAGTGAGAGAGAGAGGTGGAAGACGATGGTTTTTGCGCTGCTCAACTGTCACAGCTTTTCTGCCTCTTCTGTTATTATCAGGCTAGCTCAAAACGGCTGCCGAATTACAAGGAAATAGCCCACATCTTCAGCAGGCTTACCGGTCGTGCCATCCCACGACGCCTAGCTGAGATCGGGCGACTACTTTGCCCGCACGGACCGCAACGATCATGCCATCCCATGACCTGGTAAGGCGAGCAAAACTAGCTAGCGGACTAACTGAAAACTACTGAAAGAAAAACGCCTAACTGAACCTCTGAACTGTACGTGTACAGGCACACGCTGACAGTGTTTATTCAGAAAACAGAAAACTGAAACTTGAGTGTGTGCTTGTGTGTGCAGATTATCCAACAATTGGTACCCCATCATCGGGCGCACGGATGCAATAGTGGCAAGAAGATCATGGCCGTGGGCATCATCAAGCGCACCATGGCGAGCATCCACCTCTTCAAAGTGGCAAGAATAGCATGTGCCTAGTTTGTAATCGTTGTCGAAGGAGCTCCATACTGAAGAACATAACACTTGTAAAGCTTGTAAAGTACTGTATCTAGTTATTGAACTTGTGGAGCATGTAACTGTGACTGACATACTGTTGTTACACTTGTAGAGCTTGCAAAGTGTATGTTAGAGCTTATTACGTGCTATTTGTATGGCAGCTGTACTGATTTGGCTGGTAATATTTGAAGTATTTTATGTGTTTTCTGTGTGCCAATTTAAATACTGTGTATTTATTTACGGTAAATGGGAAAAATGAAGAATGTGACCCTGACAACAAGGACCCACCTGACTAGTGGACCTATTTTGTAGAAAAATGAAATTGTTGAGACAAAAAGGCCATGGCCCAAAACTAAAAATGCTGCAATGTTGGGCTTGGCCCATGTGGCTGACCAGAATTAGCATGAAAAATAATCTGAATTAGTGGGCTTGACCCAAGTAAAGTGTCAAACTGTACCGGGCTAATTCTAATCAATGACCCTTTCATTTGGTCACAATTTGTCCACGTCAGCTTGCCACGTTGGATCCGACGTGGCTTGGGCAGACAACCAGCGACCAAAACAAAAGGATGTTTAACCAACGACTTTTTGTTTTGGTCGTTGCCTTCTACGACCATATCATAGAGAAGGTCGTTAAGTTTCATTAAAGACGGTCAGCTTTTGACCAATTGTTTTTTGTCATAAAAAGGTCACAAATGAAAAACAATGACCATTTAGTGACCAATCATGATGGTCGCAAGTTGACATATTTCTTGTAGTGTGGATGTCTATCATGGGCATTACCACCTGCTTGTAAAAGTGGGGGTCATTTAAAGGATGTCCAAAAATACACCTTGTTCAATATAGAGTTCGGGTAAGCCAGAAGTGTCGTTTTGAAAGCACATTGTTTTGAAATCTGTCAAATGGCCCCAATTTGTTCCACTACCTTATATGACCAACTCAAGCCACAATGCCAAGTTGTTTGAATTTTTTAGAAGTTTCGCATTTTCTAGAGTTTTTGTTGTGAATAAAGGCAAATACATGGTTGAACGTGTCGCAGCGTGTGTGTGTGGTGTCAGAAGTCGTTCAAACTAGGCATGAATGTCTAACATGGGCATGACCACATGCTTGCAAAAGTTGGGGTCAGTCTTAAGATTATTTTATTTTTTTACTATGTTCAATGGAGAGTGTTCGGATAGACCAGAAGAGTTCGTTTCGGAATACCTCGTTTCTTGACATGCCTGAAATGGACCCAATGGGGAAACCAACGGGAAACTGGCTTTATTTGCCTCAAGTTGGTTTCGCCCTGCTACTCGTCACAAACTTGATGTGAGGCCGACTAGTTAGCACTCTTGCCCATCATCCTGAAGACTTGGTTTCTATCCTTCGATACTCCTCCTTTTCCTTCTTTTTTTCTTTAAAATTATGCGGGTCCAAATGGGCCGGTCCATTACTGTAGGCGAAGGCTTCTTCGGTATCGGCAGGCGACGCATTCTTGAGAAAAACCATCCTAACCTTTATTATGAAGGGGTATGGAGAGATCTCCATCATTGATTTGTTTAGGAGGTGATTTGTTTAGGAGGTTGTACCGAAGACGAAGTGATAAAATCAGTGCCTACACATTATTCAGCCGTGTAGTTGTCTACAGCATGCACGGATCATAAAACTGCAGATGCGTTGCAAAGGTAAGCGTTAAGCGGGACAGGAAGGGATCATATGGCCGGAGTTGCATAGGATTGCAGCGATATGGAGACGGGCAAATCATTTCGGAGGAATTCGACGTACCGCCGTCACTATCGATCACCGTACAGTGCTTGACGTTTACACCACCGTCGGCAGGGCGCATGTGGCGGCGCCCAGAGCTCTGGATCTCGATCGGTGGCGGTGGGGGGTGGTCCAGTCGCATACATGAGTACCCTTTTCTTTTCTCAAAACTATTAGCATACAGGAGTACGGAGTATATGTACAAGAAACTAACAGATCAAGCATAGATCAGAGATGACCAGTTCATCATGGTGGCTTAGGATCCTACTCACACGTATCCTAGAGTTTAGGTGAGAGGTTACTTTTTCTGTCTTTGAATCTTGTGGGTTGGCCACTTAAGTGTTTTGTAGACCCATTGATTTGGGTCCGAATGTTCTTCCCTCCCTAACACATGCTCTGCTCATGTTGTTCAGCAACAGTTGGAACTGCTAAATTGTACTGTACTCGCAATATCATAAGTATTATGGTTCTTGGGAAATACTAGTGTCAGGGGATTACTACACTCACAGCAGATTAATAGACCAATTCACAAGTTCTTTTGTTGTTGTTGTTGCTGCTGCTGCTGTCAATGCCAATACATGCACCATCAAAGTCATGGCATTGCACAAGTTGTCTAAGCTACCTAGAAATGGCATAATAATGTCTCATGAAAGAGAACACACTATGGTAGTAGTGATCTTCAAATGCTCTCCACTCAAATGTCCATCCACAATGCAATATATTGGCAAATCTTCAACTCCATGGAACACAAGCACAACAAGTAGGTAGGTAGGTAGGTGACAGGATAGGGATGCTTTGGAGTGGTGACTTTTCCAGCATCCACTCCATATCCAAGTGATGACCTATCATCATGTGCCACCCCCTAAAATGGTCTTCAATTGTCCACCAGTGGCCACACATGGAAGTCACTTGCTCCAGCTAAGCTACTAGTAGTTCCAGTAGTGCACAAACAAACATACTCAGAGACATCTCATGTCAAGATGAGACCGACGAAGCATGCCATTCCATGATGGATCTATTCCACAAGATAAATGCATCAGTTGTGGAGGCACCCACCCAAGATGGATGGATATGGATGTGGATGGTGTCATGGGGAGTCACATCCCATCACTTGTTTCTCACCTCCTCCGGACCTTTCCTTGTACCAATTGAAGTGAAATTGAAAGAAGCCTTCCTCCTCTGCTCTGCCCATGGCATGCAAGTGAATGAGTGCCCCTCATATAGTCACTCTCCCGCCGCAGGCTACTACTCGTATAGAGAGTGGGGGCATGGACAGATCATTGGTATGTGATTATATGGGCGAAATGAAATCAATTGTGACGAGTGTATTGCAGTATTATTACGCAAACAAATGAACTACACATCTATTTTACTCTCTCTCTCTCCCTCACTGCTGTTGTTGGCCTTAGAGCATCTATAACCGGGCATGTCAAACCCTCCTCAAACGCCTGGGCGGGCCGCCCGGTCATTGTCCGGTCACATTTTTTAGACGGACGTCTCAAACGGGCCTCAAATGTCTGGACTGATCAGCACCCTATATCCAGCGCAAATATGGGGCGGATATGGGATGGCCTGGGTACGCCCGGGCGTGTCCGCCTGACAAGCCCAGCCCACCACCGACTCCACGGATGTCCCACAACAACAAAAAACCATCGGGCTCATCGCTCCGAAACCCTAGCTCACACACTATCCTCTCTCGCTCTGCCCTCTCTCCCGCACCGATTCCGATCGTCCGACGCAATGTCGAGCTCCGACAGCCGCTCTGACGACGAGCTGGATCCGGAGTATGAGCTTGCCCTCCGCATCGCCTTGGAGCGGTGGGTCTCGACATCGGTGCTGGCCCCTCCTGGCCCAAGGGCAGCTCCGACTAGCGGCCTGTGCAATCCACGCCTCCCCTACGACGTCCCCTGGCCCCGCCAGGTGCTCGACCCCTCGTGGGCAGCGGTGGGTGTTTGTGTCCACCTCCCCGGCCCGGACGTGCACGCCGGACTCGGAGGCACGCGCTGTCCGCCGCGACAGGAAGCGGGCAAGGGAGAGGGATGTTGTGGAGAGCTCTATCTACCGCCGCCGTGGGTTACCGGTGGTGCCCGATGAGGACGAGTGGCTCCTCGCATGGGTCTACCGCCGATCGCTTACGACAGCGGAGACGGACGCTCGACGGCTCCGCCGAAAGAACATGAAGGCTCTCCGGCTTGCCATCGAGCAGTCCGAGCGGGAGGCGATGGAGAAGGCGACGTAGGAGACTCGGCTGGCCAAGCTCAGGCGCCAGCAGGACCGGGCTGTCCAGCGCCTCAAGGGCCACGTCATTGTCTCCTCATCCAACGAGTCGGGCGATCCTCCACCAGTCATCGATGGTTGCAGCTATGCCGGCGACCAGAAAGGGAAAGCGTCGGCCCGGAAGTGGTGAAGTTTAATTTCATTTCAAGTTTTAGATGTAGTATAAAGTTGTCTATTGTTTATGTGAACTTTGGTGGATCTTTTGGTGAACTATTGTGCTATCATATGTCTGATTCTATGTCCGGTCAGCTGATCTACATAGTTTGATCGACATTGCATGATTTAGTATGAATATAGGATTTCAGATATGACAGACACGGATGTGAACGGGCGCGTCCGCAGGCGTTTGAGGGGCTGGATTTGCCAAGTCTGGCTGTAGATGCTCTTATCTCTCCTTTATTTAGAGGTGCCATGTGCATATAGGGCAGCTTTGTCTATATGTAGAGAGAGAGGGAGAGAGTAACAAAGATTAGATTTAATGGGTTTATAGATTGATGGATGGGAGATGTGATGTTGCACGGATAAGGACCCTGTGCGCACCTGCACGGCAACCACTGCTATGCTCATTGCGTTACAAACTTGCAGCTTGCACTAAGTTTCAGAAGAGGCACAGTCATCCACACGAGAAAAGAAGTGAAAACCACACCCTCCTTGCGTCCTTGTTTGGACAAGTTAAACAAATATCTGATCATGCGTTGGGATTAACTCGTAAATTTGATGGACCGTTTGATGCCTTGAATCAGAGTTCAGAGTTCGACCTGTAACAGAAATTAACCAGAAGACAGAAGATACTGCATGCGTGCTAGCTGCCGCTGGTCCCCACACACATCTCTTTCACTTTTGCTCTTGAGAGATCCATCTTACGCAGTGCAAATGCTGCTGTGATCCGGTTGATCTCCATGGAGACGTGGTCTCGTGGAGACAGAGAGGGGAAAAAGTAGACCGGCGAAGAAAAATCAAGGCAAGAACATGAGAGGTGCATGCAGCGCGGCCCCCGCAGGAGCTTGAAAAGATTCAAATTTAGTTTTGGGTTGCAACAATGCTACTAACATACACTCGACGAAATAAATAAATTTGTTCCATTGCATTGCAGGTCTCATCTCCAAAGTACAGTATGACAAGAGTGGCAATGACACAGTGCGGCTGTCGACTGGACCAGAAGGAGGCACGCAGCCATTGTCCCATGTGGCGGTGGGCTGTAGCCTGCATGCATGTGAGCGGGTTTCAGCTAGCCAGCCGTTGTGACCTGCATGGAGCTTCCTGCCGTTGCCATTTGATCGCTGGCTGGTCATGCGTGGCTGTCTGTCACGATACGACGGTTATTACAAAGGCACGTCACCTTTGGCATGCACAGTTCTGCACCAACATCAGGCATTGCGTTTAGCATCCATGAATAAAGTTAAGACATGTGTTTTTCAGATGAAAAGATGCATCTTTAACGGACGTGGTGTTTCTGAGCTCCAGCTCAAATGAGCTCGGTGAACAATAAAATTTAAGAAAATAAAAACCGTGTGTGCGCGTCTCTCTCTATCTCCTCCATTATTTGTTTACTTTGCTAGGATTTGCATGCAATGTAGTAGTCCAAGGCTGAAAAGCATCAGCACAAACCTCATCGAGCTTGGCTAGTTGAAATGAACATGACATGTACATGTCTGTCTGCACGCTGCCTCTCGCCTCGGGGCTACACCTCATTGGAGCGCTCAAAGGAGGTTATACTACTACATGTCTACATCACAAAAACCGGCTTGGGCCAACAAAAGACCGGCCAAGCAAGGAAAAAAGAGTGTAAATAGGGACACGTTTTAGTGCGCCTGCTAAGCATTGACGGACGCCTAACTCTTTGCAGTTGCAAATTTTGCCCCTGTCAGCTGTGATTAAAACGTTAATGTTGAATTTTTCGTCCATCCAGTGATTAACCCCGCCTTCTGCCTGTCAACGACGGCTCTGTCACGACAAAAGAAATTCCTTGTTGTGATCCATGTGCCCTTTCGGAGCATTGGCACCTTTATGCTCTTTTTAATTTACGTATATCTACTTTATCATGTAAACAAAATGCAAAACCTATCAGTTGCAACTGTCTAAGAAAAAAAAAACACAATATATAGGCTGCAAGAAGACTTGCATAAATTGATGAACGAATGACTAAATCGAGTTACATTGCTCCGCAATTCTTTGTTTGCACAAATGTACCAGCACCGCCGGTCATGTAGGCAATCCTACCATCACAGCTATCAGCACCAACTACTACAGCAACTGGAATTGGGAAAATCACATCTTACAGCCTAGCAGCAAAATAGCCACTAAATAGAAGGAACATGGGCTCCTTACAGTTTTAAGCATATGGACTTACTTCAGGGCCTATTTTGATCGTATGGATAAAAAATATGGGCACAATGCCCTTCAAGGTCGTGTGTCCGAGGCCAAAGGGATCAAATCACTCGCATCAAAAGGATGCAAAGCCGTAAAATAATTTCCGTTGCCTTCCAAGCCTAGACAAATTATTCATATATGACCTGATTTCTAGTCTTGGAACGTATGTATGATCTCAATCCATTAGCATTGTAGGATCAGGAATGTGGAGTATTGCAAGGGACATATATATATATCAGCATTGCTAGGGTGAACGTAGAGTTTAAATGCATTTATTAGGTTATGGGAGTGCAGGCTTCTTCAATGCTAGCATTAGTTTTATGTCCATTAAAAGTCTCATATCTGTACATGCGATGGTGTATCTTCAGCATACAAAAGTTTCAAGGAGAAATGATGAAAAAAATTGTGTTCCCCTTCAAACCCGACAATTTCCCTTTGAAACTGCTATTATTCCTTGGAGACACTTCAATTTCTAAGAGAAATGTGTCACAATTTTTTCATAGCTCTCTAAACAAGAACGTGACGCAAGGCGCCACCGCCGCAATAAAGTGAAGCCCTCTGCCGCAAGAACGCTGCGCTCCTGCTTGACATTGAAGAGTCTGAGCACGTCGCGAAGGAGAAGGCCACCGACATAGCGAAATCGATGAGGATCGCGAAGGAGGAGGCCCTTGCCGCCCCCGACGTCTTGCCGACACATCTCTTCTTCTTCGATGTCATTCTGCACGATGACCGAGGACGACGAGCCCCCTCCAGCCGCCAATGCCTACGCCGAGGAGTACGACCACCAATCCGTTGACAACAAGGGAAGGGACCGACAAGGAAATGGTGAGGTCCGCCGCCCCTCTCCGTTTATCTAACTATCTAATTTATTTATGTATCTAGTCTACCTATTTATGTAGTGATGTTCAATGATGAACTTGCACTTCTGGGTTCGATTATCCAAAAAACTTGCACTTTTGGGTCTGGCTTAGGCTGGTGCCAACGCACCGCCCCACTACCGCCCCGCCACGTCAGCTTTTACCCCCACTCTCACCCCACTCTCACCACACTCTCACCTCACGGTGCCAGTGCACGGGCTGTAGTGGCAGGCTATAGCCACGTCAGATTCTCTCTCCTCAGATTTAGTTATTTCACTCGCATTTCTTGAGACATTCTAAATAATGCAAGAAAATAATTTTATTCAACTAATTTTTTTACTGATTACATAATAAGTAATAAAATTGCATAATAAATAAAAAATTACATAATTTAAAAAATAATACATTCTAAATTTTTTACTGATTACATACTGATTACATAATAAGTAATAAAATTGCATAATAAATAAAAAATTACATAATTTTAAAAATAATACATTCTAATCCTCATCATCATCCAGCCCAAGCTCTGCCTCCACCATCTTCATGGCCTTCGCATGTTTACGTTTTTCTTCTTCATCCATGTCGGTGGTTGATCGGTCCTTCATTTTGTTCCATTGCTTGAGTAGCTTAGCCTTGACTAAACCACTCCACATGTTCTTCATTTCGAAGGTTTTACTTCCTACCTCACTGCTTGATGAGGATTCCTTCTGCTTCCTCTTTCCCTTCTCCTTCCGTGTCGTCACCCTGGCCCTGTCGCGGCCTAGTGGACGCTCCTCCGCGGTGTCTTCGGATCCACCGCCAGAGCTGTACTCACCAGAAACTCCGAGGCGGCTTCTCTTGGCAGTGGAATCGGATCCACTACCAGGACCATGATGTCCTTTCCACTTCTGTTCATTGCGAACAGCTTGCCACCAAGCAAGGCGTCTGAAAGGCTTAGTCACTCTTTTGTCATTCTCGTACCTCGCCATTGCGGCCTTCATGACCATTTCATCGTCTGCTCCACTCTGACGTAACCCTTCTTCTTGGGTGTAGTATCCATTAAACAAGGTCACCTCACGGTTGTAGACGTTCCAATGATCCTTGAGTTGCTTCGCGTTCCGATGACGGGAAGGTGCCGAGGTAGAGTTGAAGGTGTCCGCTATCTGACCCCAAAAACTAACGCCGGTCTTGCTTTTACCGGAGATAGAGTCCTTAGAGTGAAAAAGCCAAGCATGAACCTACCCCAAAATAGATATTGTTAGTCATATAAAAGAAAACTCCTTATTACATCCAAGAAAGGTAATTAAATTACCAGTTTTGCCTCGTCATCAGTTGACCAGTCAAGCCTCTTTGGACGGTTAGGTTGGATTGTTTCCACGGCTTCGTTTTGAGACTCGGAGCCGGAGCTTACAGCTGTGGGTGCAGGAGGTGGTGGGTATGGAGTATATTGAGGCGGATAGTACGGAGCATATTGAGGCGGAGGGTATGGAGGTGGTGGGTACGGAGGTTGAGTCCCACTCCCGGTACCTACAGGTGGAGCATATTGAGGTGGAGGGTATGGATACGGAGGCGGAGGGTATGGAGCATATGTCGCAGGAGGCGGAGGGTATGGACCATATGGCCCTGGATTTGGTGCGCCGGAGGGGAATAATGCTCGGGGTTGCGGCGAAGAACCTACATCGGAGCGACGATGTGTCGGAGAGAAATCAGCTTGGGGAATGACTGGTGCCCCGTCGGACTGCAAAAGATCGGTGAATTGGGTGAGATCTGGAGACCAATCCGACATGGTGGAGAATATTTGGTAGAGTAGAGGAGAGAAATGAGATGAAATGGGGTGTGGAATGAGTGAAACCGGTGTGGGGGTATTTATAGGGGTTGGGGATGAAATTTGGAATTTTTTGGAATTTTTTTTAAATTTTTTGGAGCTCCAACGGATACATCAACGGCTAGCTGACGTGGACGAATCACAGCGCGCCACGTCAGCTAGCCGTTACCCTCTCGCTCTCGCCCCCGCTCTCGCCCCCGCTCTCCAGCGCGCCGCCCCCTTCTCGCCCCCCCTCTCGCCCCCCTCTAGCCCCCAACGCGGGCGGCAGCCGGGCGGTAGCGGGCGCTACCGCCGGGCGGTGGATCCACCGCCCCGCGCTGCCGTCTCGCCTCGCTCTCGCCTGCCTATCGCCTCCGGGCGGGCGGTACCGCCCCCACTACCGCCCGCGTTGGCACCAGCCTTATGCTATATATCTATGTCGCTAGATTGATCTATCTAGTCAGTGGCGGAGGCAGGGGTGGCCAGCATGTCCCGGTCCCACCCAAACATCCTAATTTCCTTGTTATTATGCATATGAAAATGAATTGTGGCCAGTCTCTTCCATGATGGATCAAGCAAGAAATGGCACAAGAGAAATGCCTCGGTTGTGGAGGCACCCAAGGATGGATGGACAGATGGATGTGGATGGGTTCATGGGGACCCACATCCCATCACTTGTTTCCTTGTAGCAATCGAAGTGAAATTGAAAGAAACCTTCCTCCTCTCCCCATGGCATACAAGTGAATGAGTGTCACTCTCCCGCCGCAGGTTACTATTCGTAGAGTAGATTGGGGGCAGGGACAGAGCATTGGTATGAGATTATATGGGTGAATTCAGTTGTGGCCAGTGTATTGCAGTAGTGATTATTACACAAGCAAATGAACTGCACATCTATTTTTACTCTCTCTCTCTCTCTCTCTCTGTGCGCCGGTGTGCGCGCGCGTGTGTGTGTTACACAAACAAATGAACTGCGCAAACCCTTCTCTTGTCATTTTATCTCTCCCCAGTTCTGACCGGCCATCATCATCACAAGACCATGCATTGCTAGCTCTGCCTTCACTCATAAGTCATAATCTCATATGGCCCGTGCCTACCAGCAAAATATTTCCATCGGAACCAGTAATGGGGAACCAGGGTACCCCACTAGCTAAACCTTTGAATCTTCTCTCCCTTTTTTTGGGCCTCCCCATTTTGCAAACCAACTCATCAGAAGCTGAAATATGGAAATCACTGAATAACGAATGTACTTTAGAATACTTTATAGTTAGTGTGATTTCCTGTTTGCTTAAGTCTTCTCTTCTTTGGCTAGACATGGAGCAGGATTATTAGGTTTGCACTGGGTGCATGGCTAACTAGATCCATAGAGATGGGCAGGATTGCACCGGTATGGCTCATTCATTCTCTTTGCAGGAGAGATGCTTCTTTGTTATATGGATAATGCCAAGCGTGGATGTGAGATCCTCACACAAGTTGCATGGTTCAGGGCACGCGTGTGTATATCACACACACACACACAATGCACGCACGCACGCACGCACTACATACAATGGTCGATTTATAAAAACTCAAAAAAGGATCGCACGTAGTACATTCAGTGAGAGAAGCAAACTTTTCTGATGGTCAGCATGGCGGCTATATGTTTCTGCCAATTTCACGGATAGATAGCCACAGGGGAGTAAGGCCAACTCCACCGCACGACCCTAAACGGACGTCCGCTTTGTCCGAATTTCATCTGTTTGGGGTGGCAATAGGTAGCAAAACGGACATGCGTTTCTGCTTGTTGTTGGAGGCGCCCAACACGGGGCGGCGACCGAACCCAAATTGTTCGCCTCCACTATAGCTCCTCGCCCGCTCGCCACCGCGCACTCGCTGTGCCCGTCTCGGCACGCCACGCCCGCGCCGCGCCCCATCCGCGCCCGTCTCGCCCCTCCCGCCCCTGCCTCGCCCTCGCGCCGTGCTCGCCGCAGCCGCCGCGAGGCGCGGCACCGCGCCCGCTTGGCCCTGCAGCCGTCGCGCCGTGCCCCGCCCCGCATGCTCGCCTCGCCCCGGATTCGATGATGTGCCCAATCAATCAATCCATCCACTCTCATGCATGGTCTACATACGTACACAGACGCATACACATGCCATAAAATAATACAGAGCACTGACCATAAAGGGGGGGGGGGTGGATATCCAGTTTGCGGAGAGAGTGAACTGATCTAGCTGCTGCATTGTCCACTGTGCACTGGGCTGCAGCCACCTCCATGACCTTGATCCATCCATCCATCCAAGCACATGGTATAAGAATTGAAAACTAGGAATGACAAATTCAATTCACATCGTTTTGTTTGAGAGAGAGGGGAGAAATTGAACCAAAGATTTCATGAGTTGATGATTGAAGAATGGGACATGTGATGTTGCACCGATAAGGAACAGGCACAGCTATCCACATGAGAAAAAAAGGTGAAAATTAAACCCTACCATCCATTTCGGGACAAGTTTAGACAAACCCTCCAATCATGCCTTGGGATTAGTTAATGAATCCGGTTCATCATCGTTTGATTGATGCAGTGAACCATTCATTGTTCAGAGTTCCGAGTTTGCAGAGGAGTTGAAACCTTCCACAGAAATTAACCCCCGCAGTCAGATCCAGCCGAGAGAATATATAGGTTTTTGTTGTCCGCTAGCTGCCGCTGGTCTCCTACAACTACAACTACTACTACCATAGACATCCATCTCTTCACTTTTGTGCTCCGGAGAGGCAGAGACCCACCCCACGCAGTGAAATGGAAATGTGTTTGTTGTTGGAAACAGAAAAAGGAGAGATGCATGCAGGGTTCAAAATTACTAGTTTTCTTCACTCAACGGAGAATAATTGTGTTTCCATTGTAGTGTTGCAGATCTCATCTCCACAGTGCTCTCTTGGAGACAGAGTGGAGAAAAGAAGACCCGGAAAGAAAATGAAGGAAAGAACAGGAGATGCATGCAGCAGGGGCCAACGCAGGTGCTTGAAAATATTCAAAATTTGTTTTGGGTTGTAACAATGCTACTAACACACACTGGATGAAATGAATAAATTTGTTCCATTACAATCTTGCAGATCTCATCTCCAAAGTACAGTATGACAGTATGGCACTGGCACGGTGCAGCTGTTGACTTGTCCAGAACTAGGCCATTGTCCCATGTGGCCGTGGGCTATAGCATGCATGCATGCATGCATGTGGGCTGGTTTCAGACCATCTACAGCGCCCTCAAATGCCCGCACCGGGGCATTGACCGGGCAAGCCTCATTGGTTGGCTTCCACACCCACGTCTCTTATATTTGAACCCTGAAAATCATATAATCCATGCAACGCTACGTAAAAACAAGTTCCTATCATAGTTCATCAGATCAACATTGCATCGCCGGACAGAAGGAGCATAGGTCATCGGCAAATCCATACTAGAAAGAACTATAAAGGAGCATTAGTTTGGGTCACCCGGTTAGAGTTGCTCTAACATACACTAGACGAAAAAAAATTAAATTATTTCCATTGCAATGTTGCAGATCTTATCTATCTGCAAAGAACAGTCTGAAGGTAGTGGCAATGGCACAGTGCTACAATGGGACTTTGACTTGACGAAAACTTGGAACTTGAAAAAAAGTAAGTCTTGTCCAGAACTAAAGGCGAGCAGGCATCGTCTACGGATCTGAATGTAATTTTTATTATTTCTGATATTCATTGTACTGTCATGGTTGAAGATGAATAAATCAAAAAATTCTTGAAAAAAAAAGGCGAGCAGGCATTGTCCCATGTGGCCGTGGGATGTAGCATGCGTGCATGTGACTTACGTGAGCCGTGCGCGCGGTTATAGCTGAAGTCAGGCAGCTTGTGACTGGCATGGAGCTTCCTGCTATCGCCATTTGCTTGCTAAGAGCATCTTCAGCCGTTGAGCCCCTCAGGAGGCTTTTTTTTTCGTCGCTTGGGGGGCTGCCGGCGCAAACTTCGGTTTGGGAATGAAAAAATCTGCAGCCGTTTTCACCCCCAAGCGAGCCCGGGTCCCCGCCTCAGCCTGCCATGCACGCGCTGAAGAAGGCATTCGCTGGCCATGCACGTGGTGGGCCTGGGAGGAAAAGAGGAGAGAGAGTGAGGTCTGAGGCTGACTTGTGGGGTTTCGCATGCAAAAAGGAGCGCCGGCGCCCCAGCTTTCTGGGTTTGGGTTGGGACCGCCGAACGTAATTTTGCTCAAATCCGGCGCTATTTGGACTTTTGAGAACGTGACCGGGTCTCGGGGGACGGCTGGAGATGCTCTAACTGCTCCTGCGTCTGCGTGGCTGTCTGTCACGTCACGGCCGTTAAAAAGGCGTCTCACCTTTGGCACGCGTACTTCTGATGCGGCTGCTTAGCATTGACGGACACCTAAATCTTTTCACTTACACATTTTGTCCCTAACAGTGATTAAAATTGAAACGTTCAGAGCAACTCCGATGGAGCGATCTAAACGGACGGTGCTATTATTCGCTTTTTATCTGTTTGGGCCTGGCGTCCGTTCTGTTTTAGATTTGGGTCAGCAATGCGCTCAACGTGCCGACTCATATGTGCCGGCGTGACTGACTGGCCGCCTTATTTCAACAAATAGTTCATTTTTGCATTGTTTCACACACAACTTTTCCATTCAAACATATAGTCAAATAAATATAATTTCAACCGAATGAAATAGCATAGTTTTACAAGGTGAATAAAAGAAAAAAATGTCTCACATAGTTTTGCAAGCCGAATAAAGAAGATACATCTATTGGTTGCCAACATGAGCCCACATATGCTCAATCAAATCATTTTCTAATTGCACGTGAGTTTCTCAATCACGCATGTCATGCTGAAATTGGATGAAGTGTTCAAACGTTGCCGCTCCTCCATGCTCAGGCACAACATTCTCATCTTGAAACGGGAACCCTTGATCGTAAAGACGTTTCGGGCGCTCATCTTCTACGATCATATTGTGCATGATCACACTAGCAGTGATCACCTCCCACAGTTTCTGTGTGCTCCAAGTATTAGCAGGATACCGGACGATGCCCCATCGAGATTGCAAAACACCAAAGGCATGCTCGACGTCCTTCCTAGCACTCTCTCGCTCTTGCGCTAATCTTTTCCTCTTAACAATAGTTGTTCACTGAGGATAGCTATCGTCACCAAGGTAGTATCCTTTGTCACCGTTGATAGTAAAGTTCACCAGTGGGCTGTTGAGATGGTGATGGATCAACACGGCAATCAATATCTCCTCCTCGTCATCGGACGATGAATCATCGGAGTCGCAAAGGAAATTGTGAAAAAAGAACTCGTCGGCGGAGTCCAGTTTGTACCTTGGCAAACTGTCGAACATTTTGCGGGTGTCGACGAAGGAGATGGCCAGCGAAGGGA
This sequence comes from Secale cereale, assembly GCA_902687465.1. NCBI lineage: Eukaryota > Viridiplantae > Streptophyta > Magnoliopsida > Poales > Poaceae > Secale > Secale cereale. Next base: position 774,066,102 of record LR738712.1, read on the forward strand.
GTCGCGGCACGCACGGACCAGCTAGCTGCCCTGCCGGCGTCCGACGAGCGTGCCTGGAGGATCTGACCGGAGCGGTGAGGCGGCTTCTTGGTCGCGGTCGCGGCTGTGTCGGGAGGGGGGGTGGGAAGCCGTCGGTTCCCCGGCGGTGGCGGGGCGACGTGGGAGGTGGCGGCGTTGCAGCGCGGATGTTGCGGCGCCGGCAGCAGAGTAACCGGAAAAAATGGGCGGCGGCGGCGGTGAAGGGGGCGGGCGAGGGTTTGCTGTTGAATGGGTAGAGGCTAATGTGCCACCAACCAGCGGGCTCGGGGGAAGGAGAAGGCGAGCGCGCGCGTCCGTCTCGTGTCCGCTACAACGCAAATCCGGCTTAAAAATGAGCCGGTAATGGATCGTCCGGGGACAAAAAACGGACACGCGTCCGTTTAGGCCGACGCGTTGGTCCGACTTTTGTGTCCACGCCGACCCAACCGGACGCTCGCGGACAAAATAGGTCGCCCCATTGAAGTTGCTTTTATGTTGAATTTTGCGTCCGTCCAGTGATTAAACCCGCCTACTGCCTGTCTACGATGCCTCTGTTACGACAAAAACAATTGCTTGTTGTGACCATGTGCCCTTTTAGAGCTGTGGCACCTTTATGTTCCTTTCTAATTTCTGTTTAGCTGCATACGTAAAAATGCCAAACCTTTTCTTTTACGTGTCAAGCAGATGCACAGTCAATTTCATTAAGGGAGAAAAAAAACAAAAAAAGTGGCCTGGTTTATACGGAAAATTAGGCTGAAAACTAAACAACACACCATTGGTCAAGGGACAATTGGGCAAAAACCCACAACTATGACGACATCAACAACTCAAACGCCACTGCCAACATGCCCACAACACAAGGATGCATGAGTGAACTCTTTGGAGAGGCCACTGCATCCGACTTGACGGCATCGCCACCATCACGCGGGAGCCACCAACCAACAACGAGTCGGGTCTGGGAGGAAATAGTGCGGCGAACATCGCAAAGTCTTTTTTACCGATGGCGGGAGGTACCGGCTAAGCATCCGTCGTTCGTTCACTTTGTGATCTGTGCACTTTGCTGGCCCACATCTCATGTATATTACTGTATTCCCAAAGAGCATGGCGTATTCAATATTATGTCACATCAAATGGCAGGTCCATGTCAGTGATAAAGTAGTACTTGATGCATGTGTGATTCATTCTCTTTTCTGGTTCACGTAAAGATGCATCCGCATGCGAGATTAAATCCTGCCTTTTATTTTCTCTTTAGCAATTTTATTCATTCATATCTTTGAAACTACAATCCCATTTTAGAAATATTTTATATATTTGAATTCCTGGCGCCAAGACCTTCAGAACAAGATCAATCTTGGATACATTTAAACGTGATTAAATTTCAATGTTTCAAATGAGTGAAATCAGTTTTCTGAAATAAGTGAAATAAGTTCTTCGAATTGAGTGAAACCATTTTTTTAAATGTTTTTTTTCTTTTTCATGTATATGAAAAATATTTCGGTGCAAAAATATGTGAAACTTGTTATTTAAACAATGTGAAACTACTTATTTAAAAAATGTGAAGCTGATTATTTCTAATCAGTTTTAAAAATAAGTGAAATCTATCTTTGAAACAAGTGAAATAAGTTAAATCTATCTTAAAAAAATGTGAAACAAATATATGAAATAGCAGTTTCATATAATTTCAGAGAAGTTATTTCATATATTTTCACAAAAAATAGTTTCACAACTTGCAACACCACATTGAAATATATTTCAGGGAAGTGATTTCATATTCTTCAATACATATTTCACTGAAATAACAAGTTACAAATATGAGTAATATCAGTTTCATATATTCCAGAGAAGTAATTTCATATGTTTTCACAGAAATTAGTTTCACAACTTGCAACAACACATTGAAATATCAGTTTCACATATTTTGCACAAACTCAACAACACATAGCTATTTCAATGCATATCTCACTGAAAATCATTCCAATCGTTTTGAGAAATATATAACACTTCCACTAGTGTTTAAGAACGAGTGAAATCAGTTCTTTCAAATGAGTGAAATCATTTTTGTGAAATTAGTGAACTTGTTCTTGAATATGAGTGAAGTATACAATTTTTAAATAAGTGAAACCAGTATTTAAAATGATTGAAATTAGTTTTTTTAACGAGTGAAATCATATTTTTTGGGGAAGTTAGTGAAACAGTCGAAATCACTTTTGTGAAATACCAAAATAATCGTATGTTTTCTGAAAGTGATTTCAAAGATAATTGAAATATATAAAATAAAAAGTAGTTGAAATACATCCTAGATTGATCTTGTTTTGAAGGTCTTGTTGGCGCGAATTCTAATCTATAAAAACTTTTAAAAATGGACATTTGTTTAAAAAGATATCAATCATACAAAATATGAGGATGAAAATTAATATAAGTCAGATGTATGGGAGAGAGAATGCATGCACGCACGGTTATTTTTCTCCTTGCTATCTCTCTCTCCTCTGTAAAAGGCTGACACCTGGTAGATATATGTACTTTCTGTCAGACTGTGTCAGTAGTATTCACAATGTATACAACGAGATATGATTTACGTAGTCAGACTACACGAATCTTGATGAAATGCATGTGCGGTCGATTTCTAACCGGTAGGTACCGGTTCCGATAAATTTACTTTTTCACATATCCACCAGTAGGACCACCCGCACGACGCAGAGACCACAACCCAAGATGTCCAGCAACCCAAACCGTCACCACGCCGGCTGTAGCACACCACAACACCTCCCCAGAGAGCCGACCCGTCCAAGCAGCACAATATAGGCTGCAAGACGACTTGCATAAATTGATGAATGAATGACTACATGCGAGTCATATTGGTCTGCAATTCTTTGTCTGCACAAGTGTAGTACCACCGCCGGTCGTGTAGACAATCCTAGCCATCACAGTTATCTCCAACTACAAGCAAAATAGCCACTAAACAGAAGTTTTTTTTTTTTTGAAACGCGGTCCCTTAGGGCCCGATTCATTAAAAAAGTCGAAGAGAGGTGCCCAGTTAATTAACGGAAAACCGGGCGAAAACCGTCACAACATGCCCGTAAAACAGGCACACAGGGCGACCTGGCAACCCACACAAGAACGCACACACGCCGAGGCGCCGAGGCCTGCGCCGGTCGATGCCAAACAGTCCACCGCACGTGCCGACGACCAGGCAGCGCCGACTCTGTCGACGAGCAATGTAGGGGAAAAGCGCTGGGCCTGCGCCGAGCCGGCACCGGAACCGACCACCCGTCTCGTGTCATCGTCACCGCGGAGACACCTCGTCTGCAGCTCCGACTTCAGGAAGACAAGAGAGGCCCGGCAACCCCTCGAACACGCCGGATGAGACCGACTACCAAAACTCAGCAGCAGCCCAACTCCGCCCGAAGCCGCCATCGTTGCCACACAAGAAGTCGCGCAACATCACATTGCCGGACGGACAGCTACCGACCGCAATGCCGCGAGCGTCCAGCCTATGGAATGCGCGAACAGGATCAAAACTCTTCAAGGCGACGCCCCCAAGGGGGGATGCGACGATGACGACGCCGTCGCCCGACCCGACGCCGGGCCTTAGGCATTTGCCCGAAGATCTTGAACCGAGGGTAGGTGGTCGGAGATCTCCACGACAGCGCCTCCAAGGAGGGGAACGACGCCCGCGGGCGCCGCCGCTGCCGGCCGGCAACAACCAGGCAGGTCTTCACCCGGAGCATCTCGGACACCACCCCCACGCGCCGCAATCCGCTGACCCGCTAGCCTCCCACGCAGCAACCGCGCTGCCGCCGCACGGGAGCCACCACGAACCTCGCCGGCAGCATGCCGGGCCAGATCCAGCCGCAGCCGGATCACCATCTAGCCTCACGCCGAAACTCCAGCCACCTGCAGCCACCGAACGGACGAGACCGCCGGGCTAGCAAGCCGGCCAGATCTGCAGCACCAAGCCGGGAGGGGGGGCCGCCACCCCGCCCCATCCCGCAGCGCAGAGCTAACATGGGCTCCTTATAGTTCCAAGCATATGGACTCCTTCTCTATGCTGTAAGTATACTTCGGGGCTGTTTCTAATAATGTCGATCAAAAATATGGGCGCGATGCCCATCAAAGTCAAGTTGTGGAGGCAAAAGGGATCAAATCACTCGCATGGATATGTCGTAAAGCCATGAAATAATTTCCGCTGCCTTCCAATCCTAGACAACTCATTCTTATATGACCCGATTTCTAGTCTTTGGATGTATGTGGATATCTATCCATATTAGTGTTGTAGGATCTGGAATGAAGAGTATTGGAAGGGACATATGTCTATATATATTGGGCATTGTTTGGATGAACATAGTGTTTAAATGCATTTACTAGGTTATGCGGGTATGGGCTTCTTCAATAATAGCACATTGTGGTATTCTCTTCTATTATATTTTGAGTTTTTGTATCAATATTTATATCAAATTAATGACCTTATAGTCGTTTCTTGTATATATGACCAAAATACATACTTAAGAACTTGGATGGATTTGTTGCACCAACTTTTGGTCATTTTTAATGTAGATGTAGTTCAAATTTTATTTATGTATATCAAATAGATAGAAAGGTATTAAATGCCCTAAACATATTAAATTAACCCTTCAAATCGGACACTTAGTTTTATGTTGATTAAAAGTTTCATATTTGAACATGGAAATTGGTACAACGTATCTTCAACAAACAGAAGTTTCAAGGGGAAATGGTGAAAAAAATGAGTTCCACTTCAAACCCGACACTTCCCCTTCGAAACTCTGATTATTCCCCAGAGACTCTTCAATTTCTAAGCAAAGTGTAACAATTTTTTTTGATAACTCTCTCAACTTTTTACCATACCCTTAGGGTTAATACCATGACATCGTTCCAAGTTTCATCTTTTCCACATTTAATTTACAACTTTTAAGAAATCAAAAATCATTTACCTCAAATAAACATTTGAGAATTTATTTAGTGCCCTATAAATTACAAATAAACCAAAAAAATGCCAAAGCTTTACATGAATCCGCTAATGGTGTAACTTCAACAACAACAAAATTGGACCCTAACTCTATGTAAAATACTAAAACCTTGACATTAAAAAAATGGCAAAAATAATACCAATGTCGGGCGCCTAGAATCAACCGCTACTGGTAACCCTATTACTAGTGACGGACCGGATGCTATGCCCGCCACCGGTATCTCATGGCGTTCCTAATATGTGTGAGACTTAGAAAAATTATGTCCCCTCAATCCCAGCTCCCCTTTTGGCGGGCGAGAGCCCTAGCTACCTTCGCCCTGGGACACGCTGCCCTTGCTCCGACCTTGCCAGCACCTCCAGCACCACCACAAGCTTGATACCTTGTCTTCATCCGTGTCCACGCGCCTGACTCCACGTCACCGCCCTTGTCAGTGACGTTCCCAACATCGCACCACAACCCCCAACATCGCACCTACCTCGAAAGCCACCACCTCTGACACCGCGTTGTCTCTCCCAAGTGAGCTCCAGCATCTTCTTGTCACATTTGTTGTGTGTTTGTAGCTGCCAACTTGCAATATATGGTTAGATATCATTGCTTGTTGCTTTTAAGTCATTAGTTGCGGTTTACTCCCTCCGTTCCTTTATGTAAGGTGTATTATTTCCGGCACGGTGACCAAGACACATAATTATAGATGTCTTAGGACAAAATTACCCTTGGCAAATTTTTTGGTTAGTGGCAGGTAAACCAGTGAGTCCAGGAAAGTAAGAGATACATGCAATCGAGAGAGATTTTCCTTGTTTTGATACAAAGAGAGACACAAGAAACCAGGAGAGATATACTTTCCTCTTTCCCAGGGATAAAAAGGGAATTATGAGGATTTAGAAGAAATGCACCTTACATTGTGGAATTATATAAAAAGACAAATACACCTTATATAAAGGAATGGAGGGAGTATTAGATAGTATACATAATTCTGTATATCAAACATGCATTGTATGTAGCAATAACATGTGTTATTACAGTATTATACATGTTCCTATATGCAGAACATGCCTTGTATCGAGCAAGAACATGTCTATCCACTTTATACTTAAAAGACGAACTAAGGATGAAAAATGAGGATTTTATTGCCTTGCTACTCTTCTATGTGAAATTACCACCCCGCGTGAGTGGTTGACAGATGGAGTGCCCTCCAACCTGACGCCCCACAACCTCTAGAAATGGAGGCTCGCGGGTTGGATATAGAGAGACCTCCATAAACTAGGGTGACTCGTGACTGAATGACATTGTACAACTAAAATAGCCATAACGGTGGATATTATGTGGGTTGGCCTAATTTGGCGACTCTGGTAGAGTTGCTCTAACAATTGCCTAATTTTTTCTACTCACATGTTTTGTGTCTACCAGTATTATCCGGCAATGGTAACTTTTACACCTCTCAATGATGAATGGGTCTTTTGCCTGCTAATGGTGCTTCTTTTAGGAGAAAAAACAATTTGTACTACTGAGTACTGACGTTGCCGTATTTGTACCTATCATTTGTAATTCTATACAAGAACAAACTAAATGAATAGAGGATTGATAATTCATAAATGAATGAATAATGACGGTAGTACTGCCCTATTGTTCTTGATTGTTCAAGTGTAGCTCCACGACTGGTCACATAGACAAAAGTAGACATCACATCTATCTCCACCTACGACGACAACCAGAATGGGAAAATTGATAGTACCTAGAGTTACACTTTTTTAAGCCTAGTAGCAAAATAGACACTAAATGGAATGAACATGGATTCCTTTACAAAGAATCTTCTTCGATGCAAAGAATCTTCTTCGATGCCCTTTCACATCATATGGATAAAAAATAAGGGCACGATGATGCCCATTGCAGTCGTCTGGGCCAAAGGGATCAAATTGCTAACGTTGATATGACTTACAGTGCCTTCCGAGCCTATACAACTCATCATACACAAACCTATACCTACTATTTGAACATGTGTATTATATCTATTACACGGTGCAATATGATCTAGAACTGGTAGTGCTGGAAGGGACCAATATTTATATCTTGGGCCTTGTTAGATGAACTTAGAGTTTTGACCATTTATTCGCTTCTATGAGTGTGGGCTTCTTCAATTCTAGCACATGTTTGGTAATCTCTTCTATTATGTTTTGATTGTCTATATTCATAATTATCTTTGAACCGCGCCATTGGTATTTGTGGTGTATAGCTCATTTGGGCCATCGAAATGTGACACCACTGCCATCTCCCTCCTACTGGGCCACAACCCCCCTACCTTGACTTCCTACCATGAACTAGGATGGCAAGATAGACTAAGGCTGGTATCTGTTTAGACAACATTGGACCGATGTTGGTCGGGAATCCGGTGATTAGTTTTGCTATACGAGAGGCAATATTTGGACAGTCTCATGGGCTGGGAGTATAAAAATGAGACTTTCTATTCAACACTCATTTCTATTCCGATTTAGCCAACAAAATTTTACCAGAGGTTTTTTGGAACATATGCCATTCCCTTCTATCTAGCACCTCTCTCACTCATGAGCCATTATCCACTTTCTTGCCTTCCAAAACATTGGCTTGGGTCACCAAAATACTAGACACACAGGAAAGAAAAGGAGGAGAAAGGGGACATGCATCAATGTTTTGGTGTGTCTGCTTAGAAAATATATCCACTTACCGATTTTTGTTTTTAATAGCAATTTAGCGTCAGAGATAAGTTTGCATCAGTCAACTGAAACTATGGTATTTGTACCTGTCAGTGGCAACTCTTTGCAGAAACAAAAAAGACTTAACAAAACAATATTAGGTTGTAAGAAAATTTCCAGAACTCTACAAGTGAATGACTACATGCGAGTACTATTGCACTTAAGTTGTTGTTTGCGAAGTTCAGCATTGCCACTGGTTATGTTGACAATCTAGCTCCAACAACAACGGCAACGATAATAGCTGTTGTACCTATAGTTACATCTTAATGCCTAGCAGCAAAATAGCTGCATTATGGAAAGAACTGGGGCTCCTTCAACGTTCGTGCATATGGACTTCGTGTTAGCAGTTTGGGTTCTCTACGGGGCTAATTCACATCATAAGAATCCAAAATATAGACACGTTGACAGTTCCCATTGTGTGGAAGATACCTAAGGGGTCAAACTTTTAACATCAGTCACCTTCATAGTCATGAAATAAATTCCCATGCCTTCCAAGCCTATACAACTTATTCATATAGTATAACCTGACCTCTGCTCTTTGAACATATGTAATGCTATAAGAATTGGTACCAAGAGTATTGCAAGGGGCCTATATTTATATATTGGACCCGGTTGGAGCAAAAGTAGTGCATCGATGCATTTATTAGCTTATGTTCGAGTGCACACTTCTTCAATTCTAGCTCATGTGTGATAATATCTTCAATTTTATTTTGATTTTCTATATTCACATTTATGTTGCAACCATATTGTTCTCGCATCATAGGCTCATGTGATTTGGATATGATTGGATGCATGGCAACCACACATGTTTAATCTATTGGGCACATTATTACTAGTCACTTTTCACCTAAGCATGCAAACCGACCAATCTATCAGTATGTTGTGTTGAGTTGGTGGGATGTGTGGGTGTTAGAGAGACCCCGCCAGGCCCCCATCCCCCAACTCATTGGAGGCATCCCATATACACCTATATTTCGGGGAACCCATCTGATCCCACCCTATGGCCCATATCTACCTATATTTCGGGGAACCCATCTGATCCCACCCTATGGCCAACCAAATTTGAGGGGGAAATAGGGCCACCCAAAAGATAATTAGTTGGCTTTGAGTAAATTTGGTATGTAAATATCATCATGTACATGTTTCTGATCTGATTAGTTGGACACGAGCAGCAAATTATGTATCAGATCAAGAGTAAGAGGGAATATAGACAATTAAATTAATTTAGTTTAATCAAGTAGTATATATAATTGTCATTATTCAAGTAGTTTATTATCCACATTTTGCCATGATTGATTTTTCCAAGTTTGACACCATCCATTAGGTCTTTTTTCTCTCATATTCCGCCACTGTACATGACAATTTTATTTCTAAGCATTTGTTTTCATGTAGCAGCATCACATTTCTGTCCTGCGTATGGAATATTAATTTTTGGACCACGGGAAATTTACTGCACACAAACCATGGCAAATTTATTGTACACACCATGGCAATTTTAAATATCCATGATATTCTTGTCTATACACTATCATGGCATAATTTTTTTTGGACCTTGCCAGTTTTATTTATTTATGTCGAGGTCAAATTTTCTCGTTTGCACATAGCAATTATTATTGCACGTACCATGGTATTTGTTTTGGTACATCATCTTTGGTCAATGCAAATTTATTGTTCATATTACGGCAAAATTATTTAATAAACCATGGTAATTTAGTCTTTCATAACATTGCAAATTATTTGAATTATCCACGTCAATTTTTATTTTAATGTCATTTTTTCTCAATTTATATTCATTTTGTTTCCATTAATTTCATAAGAACAATATTTTTCTGATAATTGGATATGTGATGACCACAAGCAAATTTGAAAGTTTGACATGGCTACAAAACAACTTCCCCATAATTCGGATGTGTCTATTACTATTTTTGTAATCTATATTATGACAATTTTTCATGTTAGTCTTGATTTTGGTTTTATTTTGTACATGAATTGTTTTGCTCTGCAGCATGGAAATTTTATTATTTTTTTATAAAGGAAATTTTGTTATGATCTACAACATGGAATCTTTTTTATGTTTGTTTGGCATTTTTCTTGGCAAATTTACAACATAAAGCATGGCATTTTTCGTCCGAATCGGCCAGCGTAATACGGGCCTGCACCATGTCCAACTTTGCAGGCATTGTGTACGTGATGACAAAGCTTCCGAGGGAGGGCTTTCTGGTAGCGAACGAAAACGGTGGCAACTAAGCATTTTTAAGCAAACCAGTCATTGGATTCAGAGTGGCTTCCCTAGGAACAATAGCCAGATATTCACATCGTCCAATGAAGCTTCAAAACAAACAAACAACAACAAAACCTTTAATCTCAAACAAGTTGGAGTAAAAACTCATAAAGTGAGCATGTTTTACGGGCCATGGTTATGACGACTATGTTAGAGCAACTCCAAGGCAGGTACCCATTTCGTCTACCACTGTCTGTTTGGGTCGGCGTGGATAAAAATGGAGGCCCAATGCGCCGACCCATTCGCAAATTGTGTCTGCTTCGTGTCCAGACCCATTTTCGGCCAAAATTTGTGGCTGAAGTGCGTCGGCGTGGACGCGAAACAGACGCGCCGCACCCTCTCGGTGTTCGCCGCATCCCCACTTGGCAGCCGTCAGAACACCTCGGTTAACCTTATTTATGACCAAAGTTTCAGATCATGGGCGAAAAATGTGTGATCGCGGCGCTATCGCATGTTGCAGCCCTTCCCGCGAGGCAATGCCGTAAAAAACGCGATCTGCCACTAACTGCGCGATCGCGCGCGAAACGGCCCTTATTTGAAACTACCATCGATCTCAATATCAAGCTTGTTTGGATAATAATAGTATGGGTTCAAGTAGTATCCAGCCATTTACAATGCAGTCTTCAACTTGTAGTCCCATCTCTTGTCAATGATGTCCCACACTTCCAAAAAGCGAGACTTGTCATTGTCAAACCTCATGGAGATCTCTTTCTTTGCATCCAACATACAACCTCGCAGGCGATCGGAACATGTAGAAATGGCAGGTAGAAATACAATTTTTTTACCTATAGTTACATCTTAATGCCTAGCAGCAAAATAGCTGTATTATGGAAGGAATTGGGGCTCCTTAAACGTTCGAGCCTATGGACTCCTTGTTAGTATATTGGGATCCCAACGGAGCTGATTCACACCATAAGGATCCAAAATATAAACTTGGTGACAGTTCCGGTTGTGTGGAAGATGCCTAAGGGGTCAAATTGTTCACATTAGTCACCTACATAGTCATGAAATAATTTCCCATGCCTTCCAAGCCTATACAACTCATTCATATAGTATAACCTGATCTCTACTCTTTGAACATATTTAATGCTATAGAAATTGGTACCAAGAGTATTGTAAGGGGCCTATATTTATATCTAGGACCTTGTTGGAGCAAATGTAGTGAGTCGACACATTTATTAGCTTATGTGTCTGTGCAAACTTCTTCAATTCTACACATGTGTGGTAATATCTTGTATTATATTTTTAATTTTCTATATTCACATATATGTTGCAACCATATCGTTGTCGCATCATAGGCTCATGTGTGATTTGGATATAATTGCATGCATGACAACCACACGTGTTTCATCTATTGGGCACATTAGTACTAGTCATTTTTCACCTAAGCATGCAACATACCACTTTATCAGTATGTTGTGTTGAGTTGGTGGGATGTGTGTGGGTGTTAGAGCAACCCCGCCAGGCCCCCATCCCCCAACTCACCCGAGGCATCCCACATCCACCTATAATTCGGGGAACCCATCTGATCCCACCCTATGGCCTACCAAATTTGAGGGGGGGAATAGGGTCACCAAAAATATAATTAGTTATATCTACTTGCTTAAACATGATCGTGGCATTACAAGTTTGCTTTGAGTCAATTTTGTTTGTAAAGATCATCATGTACATGTTTCTAATCTGATTAGTTGGACATGAGCTAAACATTATGCATCGTATCGAGAGTACGAGGGAACATACACAATTATATTAATTTAGTTTATTCAAGTAGTATATATAATTTCCATGATTCAAGTAGTTTATTATTCACATTTTATCATTATTCATTTTCCACGTTTGACACGATTCACTAGGTCTTTTTTCTCTCATATTCTGCCACTGTACATGACAATTTTATATTTATGCATAGTTTTTTCATGTAGCAGCATAGTTTTTTATGGAATATTTTAATTGTTCAACCATGGGAAATTTATTGCACACAGTCCATGGCAAATTTATTATACACACCATGGCAATTTTAAATATACATGATATTCTTTTCCGTGCGCTATCATGGAAAAAAAAGTTGGACCATGGCACTCTTATTTATTTTTCTCCATGTCAAATTTTATTGTCTGCACATAGCAATTAGTATTGTACGTACCATGGTAAATTCTTTTGGTACATCATCTTTGGTGAAGGCAGATTTATTGTTCATATCACGACAAATTTGTTTAATAAACCATGTTAATTTATTTTTTATGACATTGAAAATTATTTGATTTTTCCACGCCAAATTTTTTAATGTGCCTTTTTTCACAATTGTTCGTCATTTTTTCCATTAATTTCATATGAAAAACATTTTTCCAATAAATTGTATATGTGATGACCAAACGAAAATTCCAAAATTTGCCATGCTCAATAGAAACAACTCCCCCATAATTGCGATGTGACTACTACAATTTTTGTAATATATATCATGCAATTTTTCATGTAAGTCTTGATTTTGGTTGTATATTGTACGTGAATTGTTTTGCTCGGCAGCATGAAAAAATTATTCTTTTTTATGAAGGTAAATTTTTTATGATCTAAAACGTGGCATCCTTTTTTTGTGTTTCTTTTTTCGTTTATTGATGTCAAAATTATAACATAATGCATGTCATTTTTTTCGGCCGAATCAGCCGGCATAATATGGGCCTGGCCCATGTCCATCTTTGTAGGCATTGTGTACGTGATGGCATAATGGTTCGCAGTGAGAGCTTTTTGGGCAATCCCTGTACAATGCATTATGTGGTACTGTAGTGAGCTATGTAAAATTGGCAAAAGAAAAGCGCAAAGTACCAGGGTTCGAACTCGTTCCTTACATAACGCGTGAAGCCAATCGCCGCGCCTGATACCTGTTAGTGACTAATAGGCACCGCGAACTGTTAAGATCTAATTACAATTGCATAGCTGAGTATTTCTCCCAAAACTATTGAACACTTTCGAAAAATTACAAACATTTTTGACAAAAGCGACCAATTTTTGGAAAATATGAGCAATCGTTGTTGTGAACAATATTTGAAAACATGAACAAAATTTTTGAAATTCCATTCTTTATGAATTTTCCAACACTTTTAGAAAGACATGAACAAATTTAAAAATTCAGAACACATTCTAACAAGTGAACAATTTTTGAAAAACATGAACAAAATAGGGAAATTCCAAACATTTTTGTAAAAAAGTGTACAGATTTTGAAAATCGTAAAAAATCTGAAATTCTGTACAAAAGACGTGCACAATTTTTTAAACCATACAAAAATTTTAAAATTCGATTTTTTTTAACAAATGAACAAATTTTGAAAAACCTGAGCAAATATTGAAATCCTGAATAATTAAGAAGTTGATTTAAAAAATGAACATTTTTCGAAAATATGACAGAATTCCGAAAATCTATTCAAAAATATGATGTTTTTGAAAACATGAACAAATTTCTTCTTTTAGAATATTTTTGCAAAAATGTGAACGATTATTTTGAAAATAGATCAATCTTTTTCAAACATGAGGAAAATATTCAAATTCGGAACAGTATTTAAGTAACTTTGAAAAACAGAACAATTTTGGGAATCCTTTATGTTTTTGAAAAACGGAACCATTTTTGGAATCCTATATGTTTTTGAAAAACAGATTTTTTTTTAAAAAAAATGACTTTTTTATGAAAACAAATCAGTTAAGAAAAAACATGGTTCAGGTGGAAGGTTCCCAAAACCTGTAAAAATGTTGTACAGAAAACAAAAAAGCTTCGAAAGCAATTGGGCCGACATACTGCTTCGTTCGGTCGCGCAACCCTGTGCGAAGCGACGACATTATGATGCAACGAGCGGCCCAGGGGCAGAGCTAGGCTAATTCAAGGGTATGCAATGCATACCCAATGATTTTAGCAGAAACATTTCAGTATATAAGCTTCCATATGCATGTCTTTTTTTTGACGGGGCTTCCATATGCATGTATATAGCGGGTGGCAGCTTAGTTATGCGTACAGGATGGAGAAATGAAGAGGAGAACGATTCAGCGTCACTTGGGCCTTTATTGGGCAGCTACATTGCTAGTGCAGTACTACTGGGCCTTGTCCTTCAGGCTTGACACTGGCTACTTTCTTATCGAAGTCCAGAAACCAGCCTGCCCAGTCAACGTGCGATTGCGATTCCGCGGATTGAACCGCCGCATCGTAAAACTACGGCATCACGCATCGCCGCATCTACCATCGGAAGCAACCGTCGCGTGCCACCGTGGATCCCCACCTGTGGCCTGCCGCCGATCGACTGCCTGCACACGTCCTCTGCAGTATGCGATCTGCAACACACATTGCGCACGGCGCATCCGCCATGCCAATCTCGCAGGCAAGTCGCCAACGGCTGTGTGCTTAATTTCGCCCATCGTCTCTGTGTGATTTTTCATATTTTTTTAATCTTTTCTCCAATTTATTTAATCGATGGTAGAGGATTATTTTTATACCTTAATTTTGTTTTGATTAAATTATTGGAGACCAATACTAATATGTTTGCTGGGTCAGTTTTTTGTGTGTAAATTCTTCATGCAAGTAAAAAAATAAGTCATCATTTCTTGCTTCCAAAAAGGCGATCATAGAGGCATACTCTAATTCTCCTTATACTTGAAACGTTGCTAAATCGTTAAAGACATTGTCACTACATGGAATAATTTATAGTTCCATTATGAACTTTTTATGTCTTATTATATTCTTGTGTAGAAGGAGGTAAAAAAAACATCGCATACCTATGTTGAAAATCCTGGCTCCGCCACTGGAGCGGCCTATAGGGTCTAAACGCGAAATCACTAATTGGGAAATACTCATTCCAAAGATCATTTCCATCTCCCGAGGTTATGACAAATAGCACGCTGCATGTGGGCCACTTGTCGCAACCTGAGAGTTTTTCCTTTTTTCGTAGATCTGATTATTCAAAACATTTTATCTCTTAAACCTTACGTTCAAATCTCGAACTGCTTTCATCGTTTAATTCCTCGCGTCGAGATCTTTAAAACTAGATCCCATGTTGATAGATTTTGACGAATTCTTTTCACCAAAAAAACCAGACGAAAAAACCGATCCAAGGGCACGAGTTTTTTTCTTTTATGAAAGAGGCATGCCGTGCCTCTCACGAAATCACAAGCGTGCCTCTCGCGGAACAAGAAAAAGAAGAGTAAACGTGTTTTTTTCATTTCCGAGGAGGCATGGCCATGCCTCTCAAGAAAACACAACCATGCCTCTCGCGGAAGCAAAACAGTTGCTCTCACGAAAGAAAAAAAAACAAAATACGCGTTTTTTTTCGGTTCCGAGAAGCACGGCCGTGACTCTCGCGAAAGCACAACCGTGCCTCTCGCGAAAAAAAATGTTTTTTTTTTCGTTTCCGAGAGGCACGGCGTGACTCACACGAAAGTACAACCGTGCCTTTCGCGGAAGCAAAATCATGCCTCTCACGGAAGTTAAAAAAACACAAAACGTGTTTTTTTTCGTTTCCGAGAGGCACGGCGTGACTCACACGAAAGTACAACCGTGCCTTTCGCGGAAGCAAAATCATGCCTCTCACGGAAGTTAAAAAAACACAAAACGTGTTTTTTTTCGTTTCCGAGAGGCACGGCCGTGAGTCTCGCGAAAGCATAACCGTACCTCTCGCGAAAAAAAATACTTTTTTCGTGCAAAGAAAATTCAATTTTTTTTTCAAAAGCTAAGGAAGATCGGTAGAAAATCGGAACGTCGAAAAAACCGTTTTAAAAGGTGAAAACGCGTGCGGAAAAAATATATCAGGAGGGAGTGCCCTGAGCGCGACACGTGGCGGACGGTTGAGCTTGCGCCAAGTGGCGCTGATCGTTATGAGGCTCCCGAAGGAGCGCTCGTTAATTAGTTGCTCTCATCAAATGGGCGCGGCTTGGGCCAAGCTTGAGCACCGGTCACCTCAGTATGGGCCGGCCCAAGACGCGAGGCTATTTTGTTTCTTTTCTATATTTTTCTTTTTCCATTTTCTGTTTTTTGTTTCTATTTGTTTTCTTTTCTCTATGCCTTTTCCTTTTCTTTCGTGCATTTTACAAAGGTCATTCCTTGTTTATACACAAAAATGTTCCTCTTATATTTAAGGCGTTTCACCCTATATTACGTAAATATTTAACATATTTTGTAAATGTTCATTGTGTGTTTCAAAATTTTCAAGCGCATATCACAAAAATGTTCAATGCGTATTTAAATATATAGTCATTGTATATCGTAAAAAATGGACAATGTGTACATAAATATTGTTCAGTCTACATCAGAAAAATATTCAGGGCATATATTTTAAATTTTTCAGAGTATCTTAATTTTTTTAATATATATTGAAACCTAGTTCATCCTATAAAAATTTAAACAAATGGCTGGAATTTCAAAAGTTTGTTCATGTTTTTTTTAAAAAAATCACTGTATGTAAAAAAATGGTCATCGCCTATACGATAATTGATCAGTGTGCATTTAAAAAAAATCACAGTGTATTAAAAATGTTCAATGGGTATTTGAATATAGCTCACCTTGTACCCAAAATGTTCAATGCGAATTTTTAAATTCATTCATTCCAAAAATCGTTTGAATTATTGAACTTATTTACATTTTCGCTAGCTCTTATATATCTGCGCAGCTATTTGGACACCTAACGGGATGAGCTCGAGTCGTTATTCACACATGCGAGTGTACCGGGCTTGACGTTTACACCACCGATGGCGGCACGGTGCCGTGCGCATGAGCCCATGACATGTGCTCTGTTGGCCCAGCGGCCTGTGACAGCCCGTGCCGGCAGCAACGAACAAAGTCAAGCACGCATCATACCCTCAAAAAAAAAAAAAAAAAATCAAGCACGCATCACATCGAAGATCAATACTCACTGTCTCGATCGATCCTATGGGTGGCCCGGTGGTAATTTGGCTCCGAATGTTCTTTCCTCCCTAACACATGCTCTGCTCTGCTTGATGAGATGGAGTTTAGCAACAGTTGGAACTGCAAAAGTTACACTACTCCTGGTAAATAGTGTCAGTTGATTATACTCTAGACACCATCAACATTATGGGCATGCGTACTAGTAGGATGATACTACCTTCGTCATGATTTATGGGCTTTCTTTGTAATTTGCGTCAAATTTTGATCAAAAAATTAACTAACAAAATGTTTATGTATGTCAACAAAAAAACATTGGATTCGTATTTGAATCTAGTTTTCAATGATATAATTTCTAGTGGCATACATAAATATTTTGTTAGTTAAAATTATGATTAAAATTTGTCATAAAATATAATGAGGATCAATAAACAAAGACGGAGGTAGTAGTAAAAGTAATAGTGATGTCCAAATGCTCTTCACTCAAATATCCATCCATCTATATTTTCAGAGTGCAATATCTTTTATGCAATCCTTAGAGCATTCCAGTCGCACCCCAGAAAGGCCTCCCCAGGCGAATTTTTCGCGGCGGCGTAAAAAATACGGCCTAGTCGCGCCCCTAGGAGCCCGATTTTCGCCGACCTGAGCCGAAAACAGCGCCGGCGGACCCAGGCCGAACCCGGCCCGCTGGGGGGCGCCGGGGCGAACTGTTTTGGCGCGAAAAAGCCGCGGGCCAGCCGCATCAGCGACACGGCGGCTCGTCTTCCCCCAACTGCCTCGGTTCCCGCAGGGAATCAATGGCAAGGCTGCCGCCGGTCAGCATTGCCACTGATTCCTTACGGGCGGCGCGTCACGGGACGGCGCGCCGACGCCTCCCCTCCCTCGCACGCGTACACACGGGCGCGGAGCGACTATATAGCCGGTGGCCTCACTCGCCTGTGCCCACACCAGCCTCGCCCCTCGCCGCCGCCCAGCCCCTCCCTCTCCGTCTACCTCTCCCGAGCGCCGCCGCCCAGCCCCTCGCTCTCCCTCTCTACCTCTCCCGAGCCCATCGTCATGGCAGAGCGTTTCCCCGGAGACGAGGCGGCGGCCAACGGCTTCGGCCGCCGTTCGCTCCGCGAACAGGAGTCCTGCCTCCTGTTCCAGGCAAACATCCCGGCGCCGCCGGACATGCGCGCCGGGCCGACGGGGTGGAGGCTCAGCGACGGGGGAGTGCCCATTCCCCCGTTGCCCGACGCCGTGGCAAAGCCCAAATACTTCGCCGAGGAGGTCGAGGTCGTGCGCGCCTCCCTCACCGACGCCGAGCTCTCCCTCCCCCAGTACGCCACCGACAACCACGCGGCATGGGCGGCGTACTTCGAGCGCCGCCAGCAGCAGCGCTTGGCGTCCACCAACGGCGCGCCGGTGGTCGGCGGCGTGAAGAACAGCGAGGGGCGCCACCTGTGGTGGGGCGTCCCCGGTCGCACACTCGAGGGCGTGCTGACGTACCTCGACGACGGAAACGACCCGCCGTTGGCGTACCTGGCGAGGGTGGCCGCCCCGGCGCAGCACCGACGCGCCGGGCCATGGGCGCCACGGAGGTTCGGGTCCTCCTCCTCTTCTTCCTCCTCGCGATCTTCATCGCACTCCTTCGGCACTCCGGCCCTGCTCGGCGTCAAGGCCGAGCCCGCGGCGGAGACGCCGCTCGGCCGGCGCACCCGCAGCGCCGGCATCGTCATCAACGAGGGCGGCCGGCGCGCCTCCTCCTCCGCGCTTCGTCAAGCCAAAGACAGAGCCGGGGCTCGCGCCGGTGAAGACGGAGCCAGGGCTGGCGCCGGTTAAGAAGGAGCCGGCAGCGCCGGTGAAGACGGAGCTCGACGACGACGACGCGGCCCTGGAATTGGCGCGCAGGGACTCCATAGCGATGGAGAAGGAGCGACGGGAGAAGGAGAAGGAGCGCCGGTGCGCCGCCCTGCGCCGCTTCGCGGAGCGCCGACGAGGCCGCGACGAAGGCGGAGTCGTCGTCATCTACGACAGCGATGGTGACGACGACAACGCGCCGCCACCAGTCCGCCATGGCGACGCCGGACAGGGGTCCAGCAGGGGCGCCCGCATCAAGGAGGAGAAGGCCGACGACGATGATGGCGGCGACGACTTTAGCCAGTTTTTTTAGATTAGTTTAATGAAAATCTACGAGCTTCGCCGAAATTTATCGTGTTTGGCCGAAATTTAACGTGTTTTTAGCCGAACTTCGCCGAACTGTGCTATACCTTTTTTTTAAACGCGCCTGGGGGCTATCCTGTGGCCAGCGGCTGGGGACCAACTCGCCACCAGACTCAGTTTTTGCGCCGGCTCACCCCCAGGAGGCGCTTTTAGGCGCCCCCTGGGCCAACGGCTGGAGATGCTCTTAACTCCATGTCCACTCCATCCAGCGCTGATCTATCATGTGCCATCCCCTAAAATGGTAGCACCAGCCTTAGCTTCGATTGTCCATTCACCCATGGCAGACACTACTGCAAAGAAACATCACATCCTACTTAATGCTAACTAGTAGAACCAGTAGTGCACAAACAAACATGAGCAGTTTTAGCATGGTCCCTCTTACCCCCTCTTTTCACATGAGAGGTAAGAGTATGTAGTAGATCTGAGCCGTTGATCACATTAATTAGTGGTCGGATTAACTCTTACCTTCTTACCTCTCATGTGAAAAGAGGGGGTAAGAGGGACCATGCTAAAATTTGCCAACAAACATACACAAGAAGAGATCGATGAAGCATGCCATTCCAAGGTGGGTCGAGAAATGCCTCAGTTTTTAGTTTTTTGGCACCGAAGGGTGTATGGACGGATGGATGGGGGTGGGGGCGCCATGGGACACACATCCCATCACTCATTTCTCATACATCTCTTCCTTTTCCTTGTATCATATGGAGCGAATTCGAAAGATGATTTCCTCTGCCCCCTCACTCACGCTTCCCTGGTAGCGGTGTAGTGCATCACAATGATCTACTGTAGATGAGATCACTAGCCCGCCGCGGGCTACTGCTTGTAGAGTTGGGGCAGGTACAGAGCACTATTGTCATGGGAGATCATATGGGTGAAACCAGTTATGACCAGTGTATTTGTGTTGCCATCAAATAAACAAATGAGCTGCACATTTAATCCTTTTTTTAAGAAAATCCTCGCTTTCTTTTTGTAATGTTTTCATGACAAAGAGAAATTTAGAGGCTCATGCATGCCTCAAGTAGTACTCGTCTCCCCCTCTCTCTCTCTCTCTCTCTCTCTCTGACACACACATCATGGTTGGATTTATCTCTACCTGACCAAAACTACCAAACCTTTGTCAGCTTATCTCTCCACAGTTCTGGCCGGCCATCATCATGCATGCATAAGATGCATCGCTAGCTCAGCCTTCACTCACATGGCCTGTGCCAACAATAATAAGTCCACTAGATCCACTAACGGGGAACCACCAGGTGACCCCGCTAGCTCTGCCTGCGCTCTCAAGATCCGGAATACAGGAACGCACTGAACGATGCATTGCCATGCTGCAAGTATACAGGTGGTGACTTTCTAGACGTTGCATCCGTTTTATGTGTGTCTTTCTAGTGACATGAACTAAAACCACGACAAGTAAATCGGAATGGAGGAGGGAGTAGTAAAAAAGATTTCATAGGTCGATGATTGACGGATGGGACAAGTGATCTTGCACGGATAAGGAGCCTGCGCGCACCTGCACACGGCGGCCGCTGCTCTACCCATTGCGCCCCAAACTTGCAGCTAGCACCGAGTTTCAGAATAGACACAGCTATCCACCCGAGAAAATAAGTGAAAACCTCACCCTCCCTCATGGGACATGTTAAACATGCATTGGGATTAACGAATAAATTTGGTGCACTGTCTGCCGCAGTGAACCATTCACCATTCGGAGTTCAGAGTATGCAGAGTAATTAAAACCCTGAAACCATCTACAGAAATTAACCGCCATTACATCAGACCCAGCAGCTGCTGATCCCCTACCACCACCATCCCCACACACATCTCTTTCACTTTTGGTCTTGAGAGATCCATCTCACGCACTGCAATGCTACTGTGATGGTCCGGTTGGAGACAGAGTGAGCAAAAAAGAGAAGGCCGGGAAACAAAAAATCAAGGGATGAACAAGAGATGCGTGCAGCAGAGGCCACAGCAGGGCCACGAAAATATTCAAAATTTGCAGCAATGCTAACATTGATTCAACAAAAAAGGTGAATTTGTTCCATTGCAATGTTGCAGATCTCACTCCACTCCACTCCACAGTAGTGGCAAATTGGCAATGGCATAGTGGGGCTTTTGACTTGTCCAGAAGGGGGCACGCGTGAAAAATCACAAAACTGGCCCTTTGGGCAAAGTTCAGCACAAAATGGCCCTACTTTCAAAATATTTCATAAAATGGCCCTACACGCATGACGCCCGCACCCGGGGCGCCATGCTAGATGACATAACGCCCTGGTCAAAGGCGCCATACTGGTCATCGGTGACTTGCCACGCTGGCAGGGTCTGGCACGATGACGCCCCAGGGCAAGGCGTCGTGCTCATGACTATGGCGCCCTGGCCCGGGGCGCCATGCCCCTGTGCGTGAACAAAACAGAGTTTCCTCTGCTTTTCCCTCCACAAACCCTCACTTCCCCCCTTCTCCACCCCGGCCGCCCCACTCAAGCCCCTCCCTAATGCCCAGAAAATTTCGTGGATCGGAGCTCCAAATCGGTGATTTATCCTTCCCTTCGACCCGTGAAGGTATTCTCCATCATCCCTCCTCTTTTTGTTGGTTGAAATCTCCCCATTGTGGGGATTTGGGGAAACCCTAGGTCATCAAATTTTGCTATTTTTGTTGATGCTTTTTGGTGTTTATGATTCTAGATGGCGAGGATCGTCAATGTGCATCATGTGGACTTTGTCTCCTTTGAGAAGGGAGACGCGGAGTATGGTGACCCGAAGAAGAAGCCGATAGTGATGGTGTTTCCCACAAGTCCTGACCTTGAGGAGGTTTTGTTTGAGCTTCGAAGAAAGGTGAATTGGATGGAAGAAAGCTATGGAGTAGACTTAATCGGAAGGTATAATGTTGGGTATGGACAACATATTCGTTGGAAGATAATGCCTCTTGACTCCGAGTTTCATTGGGAAGCATATAAGAGAGTGTGTTGGCCTCACAAGATAAATCATTTGAGTTATTTGCCACAAAGGTTGTTCGTGCTCCATTGAACATTGATTTGAATCGTTGTGCATCTTCATATGATGTTAGAAGCCCGGTTCGAGATTCAACACATGTCACTCCGGATGTGCATGACACAACAATGAGCCAACCTCCAATGACCCAATGTTTGAGCCCCTTGGGGAATGACCAAGGTGATAATGAAAACTTGCACATGGATGGTGTTGAGTTTGAGGGTGATGAATCGGAGGCTTATCTTCGTGATCATTATGTTGGTGATGTTGAGGCAAATTGCATGGAAGAGGACATGGACCATGAGATTCCATACAATAGGTCCTATGCGTGGGACTCGGAGGATGAAGGCCCGGATGAAGAAATAGATGAGGATGGTTTGACGGCTAAAGAAGCCAATGCTTTCAAGAAGGTAATAGGCCGTAGTCACAAGACATCATTGTTTTGTGATCTAAGCCTAGCCGATAAGGCGATTGTTGATGGTGGCACAAGTAATGTTCTTGCACCAAGGTTAACTTCAAAGCGAGATACGAAAGCAAGTGTGTATGGTGTTAGTGAAGGAACAATCTTTGAAAGCTTGGCAGAACTTCAAATATGGGCCAAGGACTACGCGGTTAAGTTTCATCGGCCATTCTTTGTGGAGAAGTCAAACTCCAAAGTGCGTTATGTGGTCAAATGCGAGGAACACAAGAATCATTGCCCTTGGGTTATCCGTGCAAGATGTGTCAAAGGCGGGCCACAATGGAAGATTACAAGTTCCGTGTTTCACCATCGATGTAGTGGCAAGGATATTGATGATGATAATGTAAAGGATGATCACCGTCAATTGACCTCCAAATTCATTGCATATCGATTTTCAGCCTCCATAAAGATACTCCCAACATATCCCATTCGTGCTTTGATGGAGATGGTGAAGGAGGTTTTTGGGTACGAGGTGAAGTATGGGAAGGCATGGAAGGCCAAGCAAGCTGCCTTTGAGATATTGTATGGTGGTTCGGAAGAATCATACAACCGCCTCGCGATGGTGTTTAAAGCGATGGCGGCAGAAAATCCTGGCATGTACTATATGGTGGAGCCAGATGGTGTGAGAACAAGGATATACAACAATGCAACCGTTCGAATATTTGGACGTGCATTCTGGACTTTTGAGCCATGCATAAGGGCCTTCAAGCATTGTAGGCCGGTTATGTGCGTGGATGGCACATTTTTGACTGGCCAGTTCAAGGGCACATTGTTGATCACCGTTGCTAATGATGGTGGTGACAAATTGGTTCCATTGGCGTTCGCTTTGGTGTCGGCGGAGAACAATGACAACTGGGAGTGGTTTCTTAGTCTAGTGAGGACCAAGGTAATTGGACCTGAAAGAGAGGTTTGCATCATCTCGGACCGCCACCCAGGGATACTCAATGCAGTTGAGATTGATATTCCAGGACATCATCGCGTGCACCATAGGTGGTGCATGAGGCATTTTGTTTCTAACTTTTACCGAGCATGTGGAGACAAGGAATTGTCTGACCTTCTTCATGATTGTTGTCTCGCATTCACCACTAGACATTTTGAGAAATTGTGGGACAAAGTGTATGCTAAAGCAAACAATGCTGGCAAAGATTTCCTAAATAGGAATTTTGCCGATAAAGGAAAGTGGGCACGGGCTTTTGACAACGATGGAATGAGGTACGGTGACATGACAAACAACATGGCTGAATGTTTCAACATGGTGCTTAAGGGTGTCCGTGCATTGCCTGTAACAGCAATAGTAGAGTATACATTCCAGAAGTTGAATGTCTATTTTCAAAAGTACAGTGAAGAAACATCCTACTTGATTTCCGGAAAAAACAAGGCCAAAAAGATGTACAAATATCCACCAAAGGTCGACGATTGGATGGAATACCAAGCAAGGAAGGCGGATTCACACAAAATCCAGTCTTTTGATAACATAGAATTGATTTTCCAAGTTGATGAGCACGGTGGAATGTCGCGTGACGGCGTGCCATATGGAGGTGGCTCCTTCAAGGTTTATCTTAAGATGGGCGCGTGTTCATGCGAGAGGCCTACATTGTATCATCTCCCGTGCTCTCACTTGATGGCTGCATCTCGCAGTAGAAATGTGAGTGTCAACATGACCAACAATGTAAGATTGGAGGAGTATTCGATCAATGCGGTAAAAAATACATGGGCTGCGAGGTTTCATCCCTATCTAGACCAATCTAAATGGCCGGAATACCATGGACCCCCACTATACCCTGATTTGGAAATGAAGGTGGTGACACGTGGAAGACGGAAGACAAAACGTTTCTTGGGTGACATGGATGATTGGGGTGGTGGATTCCGTAAGGAATGGGGGAGCCAACATTTCGCAGAGCCTCGTGATATCAGCCGTTGCGGTGAATGTAACAACGAGGGGCACAATAATAGAGGTTGTAGCTCAAGGGGCAAAAGAAAGAGATCAAAACGAGATGGTGATGCTGATGATGGAGCTCGAGGACGTGGCCGTGGTGATGGTGGAGCTCGAGGACGTGGCCGTGGTGCTCGAGGACGTGGCCGTGGTGATGGTGGAGCTCGAGGACGTGGCCGTGGTGCTCGAGGACGTGGCCGTGGTGACGGTGGAGCTCGAGGACGTGGTCGTGGTGATGGTGGTGGTCAAGGCTTCGGTTATTGGCTTGGGGTGTGAAACTAATGATGTATGTATGTCGTGAATCTTTTGGGTGGTCGAACTTATGTATGTATGTCGTGAATCTTTTGGCTGGTCGAACTTATGTATGTCGTGAACCTTTTGGGTGGTTGAACTATGTAAGTCACGAAACTTATGTATGTGTCAAACTTATGTACGTGTGGAACTTATGTACGTGTGGAACAATGGCCAAAAAACGACAAAAAACAGAGAACCTTTTGGGTTTCCCCTCTCGTCCCCTCCTCTCGTCCCCGCGTGGCGACGGGAGGGGAAAACCCTAGCCGCCGCCAACCGCCGCCCTCCCCACCTCTCCCTCTCCTCCCCCGCCGCCCCAGGGCGTGGCCGGGCAAAGCCGGGTTGTCGCCGGCGGCGGGTTCACGGCGCCCTCGAAAAAAAACCAGAGAAGTGCAGGTTCACGGCGCCCTAGCATAAGGCGCCATGTCAGTGAGTATGGCGCCCCTGCCCAAGGCGTCATACATGGCGCCCAGAAAATTGCATGGCGCCCCCATCATCAGAAGCATATCGTGTTTGGACTTAGTAATTTTCGGCCACCATGGCGCCCTAGGTAGGGGCGTCGTGCTGGCGAGGGGCATGGCGCCCTGGTCCGGGGCGTCGTGCTGGCAACAGGCATGGCGCCCTGGTCCAGGGCGTCGTGCTGGCAACAGGCATGGCGCCCTGGTCCAGGGCGTCGTGCTGGCAACAGGCATAGTTCACCACATATGCATCATTTCCTTTTGCACTTGGCATAGTTCACAACAAATCATCAAAAGCATAGTTCATCACAGGCATAGTTCATCACAGGCATAGTTCACAACAAATCATCAAAAGCATACATAGTTCACCACAAAGTTTCATACATAGTTCACCACTAAGTTTCATACATAGTTCACGACAAATGCATCAAGTTTCATACATAGTTCACCACAAATGCATCATTTCCTTCCTTTCCCCCTCTTAGCCGGTGCAGCATCCTTCCCCTTCACTAAGCGTCTTCTCCTCTGCAGTGGCACCTCCACCTCCTCTTCCTCGTCCTCTGAGGCGGCCTCGATCACCGGGTCCTTACGTGCCTTCCTTGCGTATTTGCCCGGAGTATACTTTCCACGCCTTTGACTAGGCTGAGGCGCATCAGGCATCTGCGAGGTGTTAATCTCATCATGCGTCTGTTCATCCCCCTCATCCTCCATGTCATCAACCGATTCTTCGCCTTGCTGCTGGGTATCGCTTGATGATGATCTCGATCTCGAAGCTGTAGGGACGGCGACATCAGTGGAGCGGCAGCCTAATAGAGCACCAAGGCCACGTGCCCAAGACTTGCTCCGCTATGAAATTGACATATCATGAAGTTAGGAGATATACCGCAAAAATGTGTATGAAAAGCAAATTGTGGCATACCTCAACAAAAGCTTTAAGCTTATTGTACGACTCTTCACCTGGAGGGTACTTGAGTGCCTCACCGGCGTCGTTGACATGTTTCGAGAGCTCGTTTTGCTGTTGGACACAATAGGACAAATCATTTTGGCACAATGTAGGCAAGCATATAGATATAACGGTAACTTACCACAAAGCGGATAGTTGGCGCCGTTTCATACCGTCTACCATCTCTAATAAGCCTGTTGTACTCAATATTGGCCATCTGATCAAAACCTGGATTTGGTTCATGTAATATGTCCCCTGGCTGAAATGCGGGTGCATTAAGTTGAGTACGGGCATTGGAACGAAACCACACAAGATAATTGTTGAATGCTTCCGTATCAAAAGGCCGTGGGGGAGGCTTAGAAGTCGGTTCACGTAGTGAAAGCTCAATCTTATTGAGCTTCTGCTTGAACTCCTGGATATACACGTCATGCTCTCGATTCCATTTTTTTATACTCTTCTGCTTCATTTTGTCGAGACTGCATAGCATTTGACATTTGCATTTTCGTTAGTATCTTCATAACAATGGAGAAAGCATTTGAAGTGCTAAGCACTTACCTATGCAAATGTAGCGAAGTGTCCTTGTACTTCGGCGGGGTCTCTTGAAATAAGCCAAATTGTGTCATAACTCGTTGTGGCTGATAAAACTCAACAGCATAATAACAAATCAATGGGCAGCGCATCCGCGATAAGTGTGCTTCCTGTAGACACTTTGGGTTAAGTCTGAAAGTAATATGACCAGCTCCCCTATCAATATTGCCCTCCGTTCCATACGGTTGCCAGGTAACCTATAATCAAAGATTAAGAAAATACTACATTGTTAGTATGAATTTTGGAAAACCGAACAAACCGAAGAGACAAAGCAAGAGACTACTAAGATAACCTGCTCCGGGGTCATGATGTCAAGCTCGTTGCAGTAGTGCAAATACATGGTCTTTGAATTGCCAACAAAACCTTCAACCTTATCCCACTTATACGCCCATGTAGGCATACGGTCTGGGTCATCATGATCATCCCACCGGTCGTAACCCTTTCGTATAGGCCGCCCCACTGGCAAGTGCTCCCAACTCCAGATCGATAATAGAAGCATCGGACCACCGATGTTGGCTTCCTTTGACTCTACGACGTTTCTTGGATTCGCGCCCCTACGGCACGCCTCGTCCAGCTACACACAAACAAGATATATGTCATTACAAACTACAAAAGTTCTACATCTTCAATACACTATTATAAGCAAAACTACTTACCTGACGATACAAATAAGCCAACGCCGCCGTACCCCAACTGAGTCCATGCTCCCACCCAGCAAACAGCTTAAGCCACATAAAGGAAGCATTCACGCCAGTGCCGTTAGCGAAAAGAGTCCGGCTGACTACATACCACAAGTATGCCCTGGTATACTGCTGCACTGTTTCATCGTCCGCATTAGCCGGGCATTTCCCAAAGTTCTCAGCAATCCAATGATAACTTGCACCGGCGGACTTCCCTTGTACCCCTGGCTCCCTCCCTATGAGTCCAACCATAATCTCACGCCATCCATCAGAATCTGTGCTAAAACAAATAGGCTCTCCTTTTATGGGAAGTCCAGTGATCAGAGAAACATCCTGCAAAGTGACCGTCATCTCCCCAGCATAGAAGTGAAAAGTATGTGTCTCAGGGCGCCATCGGTCAACGATTGCCGTGATCGCACAAGGGTTCATCTTCGGCATCGAACGAGACACGAGTGAGATGAAAGGGAGAAGCCCAGTCTTCCGGATATACTCCGTGTATCGCTCGTCATACTCCATCTTGTCATGAACCGAACCGGACCTCAGGTGAAGCTGATCAAAAACCCTTCCTTCTTCTGCCATGAACCGTCCATGATGCAATTGATCATACGATGGATGGATAAGAGAAGCCATCCTGCAAATTACAAATGTATATGGTAAGCCCCGTTGTCATTTGCAAATATCCGCACTAGTGCAAAAACATACATACATGTGCAAAATTTTCTACACTAATTCTTCTGCCATACACCATATATGTGCATATAATTTTCTACAATATATCCAATATCATACATCATATATTTGCACTAATTCTTCCATACACCACATATGTGCGTACATATCCTAACCAAACTCATAGCACCTTCCTAAAAATCCTATATCATACATATTCTAAGCCATCCATATCCTAAATCACACTAATCCACACATTATCAAACAAAAATCCACTATTGATTTCAACAACAAGATGAACTAGGGTTTCACCCAAATCAATCAAATGGACATATTTCACCCAATAGAAAGAGGGGAAAGGGAGGGGAATACCTTGAGGATTCGAAGGGCTACCGGATCCACCAATCTTTGGCTCAGATCCGCAGCTCTTGAGTGGGGAGAGGGAGGGGCGATTTTTGGGGCGCCATGGAGGGGAAAGAACAGAGGGAGGAGAGAAAGAAAGAAGGAAGACGAGATGGGATCGGTAGGAATTGCTGAAGGGGTATGGCGCCCCAGGTCGGGGCGTCGTGTATCAGACCATGGCGCCCTGGGCCGAGGCGTCATGGGCTCAAGGCCGTGCCCACGTGGCAGTCAGCGCCGACGAGCATGACGCCGTTGACCAGGGTGTTGTGCTTACATGCATGGCGCCCCGAGTGCGGGCGTCATGCGGGTAGGGCCATTTTATGAAATATTTTGAAAATAGGGCCATTTTGTGCTGAACTTTGCCCAAAAGGGCCAGTTTTGTGATTTTTCACGGGGCACGCAGCCATTGCCGCATCCCATGTGACCGTGGCCTGTAACATGGCATCGGCAGCATGTGAGCCTGTTAAAACTAGCCAGCCAGCTTGTGACCTTCATGGAGCTTCTTGCCATTGCCATTTGTTCGATAGCCGCTCTGCGTGGCTTTCTGTGATGCTGGCACAGGGCTGTTACAAAGGCGCGCCATTCTTATCATGCATAATGGTAGAGTTCTGGCACAGGACGGTTACAAAGTATGTTTGAGATGCATCTTGCAGACACACACAGAGAGAGAGAGAGAGAGAGAGATAATCCTTGATCACGACACGCAAGATACGATCACCTGAAAGCTTACGGAGAGTGGTACCTACTCCACCTCCTCAGCCTATTCTCTGCAGTTCGAGGGGCGTACCTCCACGCCACTCTTGAAGACCGTTTGGAAAGTCTGGGCCACTCCCAAATGCAAATTCTTCGCTTGGCTGATCATCCACAACAGAGTTTGGACGGCGGATAGGCTACAACGGAGGGGATGGCCGAACTGCGGTTTATGCCCGCTTTGCAATCAAGTTCAGGAGTCTACGGCGCACCTCTTATTCCAATGCCGGTATTCGATCGCGGTTTGGAATTTGGTGAAGGCGAAGCTTGGTCTGACCAATATTGTAACTGGAGACTGGGCCGCTATGCGAAGTGTCAAACACTGGTGGACCAAAATTTCGCTTGCGCGCTCGCCTAACGGAAAAGGGACGGCTTCCCTACTCATGCTTATCTCCTGGGAACTATGGAAGGAGAGAAACGCTAGGGTCTTTCGAAACGTCTCTGCGCCTTCGATGATTATCGTGGATAAAATTATGGATGAGGCTGCTCTATGGGCGTTGGCGGGCGCCCAAGGGCTCGGTGTGATCTTACAACGCGAGTAGTTGTTTTACTTTGCCATTGTATGGCGGTTGTCCTCGGACTTTGTTATAACTCCTCTCTTAATCAATGAAATGGCAAGTCTTTTGCCTCGTTTCAAAAAAAAAAGAGAGAGAGAGAGAGAGAGAGATTTCTTCGGATCATATTTGTTTGTTTTGTGGTGTGCATATACACACATGCACAAACTGTGCACCTCCTGCCTGCCTGTCTGCCCTTGTGTATGTACGAGTAGTAGGCTTTGTTGTATGTAATGCAGGCTATAGCTGTTGGCCAAGGCTGCAAAGCATCAGCACAAATCTGATGGAGCTCAGCTGGGTTAACATGACTTGTGCATGTGTGTGTATCTGGCTGGCATGCTGCCTTGTTTGTCTGGCCTCCAGGCTACAGCTCATTGGAGCGCTCAAAGGAGCCTAGTACTAGTAGTACATCACGTAAAACCATGCTCGGCATGGGCTTGGGTACCAAAAGACTAGACAGGCAAGGAAAACAAGGAGGAGAAGAACAGTGACAGGATTTAGGACGTTTTGGTGCGTCTGTTGGGCTGGGAACCGGCGGCCGCCTAAATCTTTCCTTTTACACATTTTGCGTCCGCCGGTGATCAAACGCCAGTGGTTGATTTTTACTCATGTCGATGATTAAACGAGTCTTTTACCAGTCAATGGTGTCTCTGTTGGGAGAAAAAAATAATTCTAACTCTGGTTTATATAGCCTCCTGGAGCTCTTGGCTCAACATTGTTCTCATGCAGAGACCAGATATTTACCCCTTCTGCCAAAAAGCCTCCTGGAGTGGCAGCTCCTCTATAAAAAGAATTCATTCCATTATTATTAACCATCTTTTTTTGAGGAGTTAATATAAACCATCTTTGTGCATGATTCTTACACTTTGCAATAGATGTTTGTGTGCATTATCTGATCCAGAGCCCGTCGTCTACCTTCCATTTTAAGAAAACTGACAAAACACAATTCCCACAATTGATGTCACGACATTTGTACCTATTTGTGATATTTGTACCCTCAATGGGCAACTGGGTGGCCCGACCTATTTTATCCCGGCAACAACTCCATCCTCGATACGAAATTGGGGGTCCTACTCATTTTTGTCCTAATTGCAAGTCCACTCTCGACAAGCAACTGGGCCCGGCCCATTTTTGTCCCAGTTGCATGTCTATCCTCAGCATGCAACTACAAGCCCGCAAAGTAACTGCAATTTGGGGCGATAGGAGGGTTGTCATCCAGTTGCATCTCCATATTTAAAAATATATTCATTATATATTTATTATTTCAGTTTTTTTTAATAAAAAGTTTCTTTATTTCTCTTAAAATTATGAATTTTTCTAAATATCAGGAATTTTTTCCCAAATTCGTGTTTTTCTTGGAAAAAAAGTCACGATCTTCTTCCAAATTTGTGCACATTTTTTAAGTTCATGAAAAAAATGCGCTAATTTTTTTGAATTCGTCAACATTTTTTGAATTTCCTAACACCATTCTAGTTCGAGATCTTTTTGAAAATTTGCAATCAATTTTTTATTGCACAACAAAATTCAAAATAACAGAAAAGGCATTTTTTTACAACCAGATTAGCATCAAGCAAAATCGGTGCGGGTGAGGCGAAGCAAGAAGGTAAAAAACATTACAGGCACTAGTACCTAACTATCTCATGTGTATTTTTTGTGTATGTATTGTATTGGTTCCAGTCCCAGCGGACAAGATCGACTACCCGATGCGATACACAAGAAATTAATTCGGATGCGTCTGGGTGACAGAAAGCAACCATTACGTTTGCCCTGTCGTCACTCACGCCGTCTCCTGAAGGGTGATGGTCCTGGGTGTCAATGAATATGTTTTAATCATGTTTTGTGTGTGGCCTGCATGAAACTGGATCCAAGAGAGACCAAAATTGACTTGTTTAAAAAAACGAACAAACAAACAAAAGCACGAGAGAGGGTAGGCTTGTTATGGAATGAGGTGCTATGTGACAAATAAGTTATGCCACATCTAGATGAGCCCCAAGCACCCATGAGTTATGTTTGGACATGATTCCCACTAGGGTCATGGTGTGGTGTAAAAGAGGTCGAAGAGATCAAATCACTCATAGAGTTGTGCACCCTGGTTGTAAAATAATTTCCGGTGCCTTCCAAACCTAGAAACTGATCCATATAAAATCTGATTTAGACCCACTGAATGTATGCATTGTCCCCATTCACCAGCATTGTAGGAACTGGGATCAAGAGTATTGAACGGACCTATGTTTATATCCTGGGCATTGTTGGGGTGAATGTGGGGTTTCAATGCATTTATTAGCATGTGTGCGTGCAATCTTCTTTAATTCTAGCACATGTGTGACAATATCTCCTATTTTGATTTGATCTACTATATTCGCAATATATGAGGACCATATTGTTATTCTGACATATGCTCATGTGCTTTTCGTTAAATCTTTCCCTTTACACATTTTGCGTCCACATGTGATTAAACATCGCAGTGGTTAAATTTTATGCATGTGGGTAATAAAACGAGTCTTTTGCCTGTCAATGGTGTCTCTGTTAGGAGAAAAAACAATTCTCACTGTAGTTTACATAGCATTCTGGGGTTGTTTCTTTTTTTCGGAGAAAACTTCCGATCTATTCATCAACTATCAAGATAGTACAAAGAACACCAGAAGTAAATATTACATCCAGGTCAGTAGACCGCCTAGCAACGAATACAAGCATTGGAGCGAGCCAAAGGCGCAACACCGTCGTTGCCCATCGATCAGCGGCGCCGGACAAATCTTGTTGTACTAGACAGTCGGGAAGTCGTGGCAGCGGCCAAACCTTGCCGGACATGAAGAAACGATTACCCGATGCTTGGAACAAGAAGGGGTAACCTGCAGGAGCAATTCATAGAAATCAAAGAAGCAGCGAGCTAAAGGCGGACAACAAGCACAAAAAGTAAGCACAAAAGAAGGACCAGGTAACTTCATGCCGCCACGGAACAAACACAGGGAAGGCGAACCCTTTCCCCTCCCATCCAGATTGGAGGGTGACGAACCA
The DNA here is from genome assembly GCA_902687465.1 of Secale cereale. Classification (NCBI taxonomy): domain Eukaryota; kingdom Viridiplantae; phylum Streptophyta; class Magnoliopsida; order Poales; family Poaceae; genus Secale; species Secale cereale. The sequence goes on from LR738712.1 coordinate 774,098,907, forward strand.
TCGGCGAATAGGCAACGATTACCACATTGAAGATAGTATTCAAAACTGCACACAAACTGCCGCTCGAAACCCGCAACAACCACAAAATTAATCACATGGCACCACACACCAGCCTTTCCTAGCCAAACGGCGCCCCCCCAGGGAGGTAACGCCATAGAGCGCCGCCGCCGCATCCGCATCCGCAGGGGATAACATGAATTAACCTTGGCTCGGAGAAGAAAGGGTGGGGAGAGGTATCTCGTCGGTGCCTCCAAGGAAGGGAGTAGCGCTCGCATGCGGTGTCATCGATATGGATGGCCAAGACACCAAAGGATTTCTCCCGAACCCAACTCACACCAGCGTGCCCAGACACCATCAGCCCGGCGTGCAAGATCATCGACGCGAGATCCGGCGGAAAGTGTACAAATGAGAAAAAAGGAGTGACATTTAGATCTAATGCTAGAAGAACCACCGGCAATGAACCGCGCCTGCCGTCACTGCACCGCCGACATGGCCGAGGACACCGACCCTCACCCACGAGCACCACCAGTTGCGAAGCCGACGTCGCCTCTCCAAGCAGGGCCACCGCCCTGGAGCCCAAAGCTCCCTGCTAAGACCAGAGCAACGAAATCCCCACCACCGCCTTCACTGGCGGCCGCGTGGGCTTTCGCGGCAGCCTCCCTCTGGTTGCAGCAAGGAAGATGAGGTCCCGACCAGGCGTTGTTGAGAAGTTCAATGCTTCTCTTCTCAAGTTCTCATCTTATCTACCCCAAGTTCTGGCCGGCCATCAGGGCATCTCCAAGGCAGACCCGCAATCCGCCTGCATTCGTCCGGACAGCGTTGTCTGGACCGCGGAAGGCATTCAATGTGGTCTTGTATCGATCAGTGGGGCGGTCCGGACGTGATTTCTCCCATAAATTGGCGACAATGTCGGACGAGGTTTGCGGGACTCTAGACACCCAAAACTTAGGACTCCGTCACCCCCGGCCCACGCAATCCCCCCTCCTGGTCCCATTTCCTTCCACTCCCCCGTTCTCCCCCTTGCTTTGCATCCGCACCACCCTCCTCGACCGCTGCTGCGGTACATCTCCGGCTGTCACAGAGGCATTGCCGGACGTCCGCAACCAGCAACACGCGCCCGCTCGCCTTTTATGATGGAGCCTTCCACCCTGGAGCCGTTTGTACCCACGTACATTCCGCCCCGTGCCGACGACCTCCATGGCGGACACCACGCCCAATAGGTGTTCGGTCAAATGGCATTGAGCTTATTTTCAAATAATATGTCATTTTTTAGAGTACGAAAGATGGTGAGCTACTCAACCATGGAGGATGAGATGTTGTGCGATGCTTGGCTGGCCGTATCCACGGATTTCGTCGGGAGGAGTAGAGGGGAGCCCTTCTGGGAGCAATCATGAAAATTTTCATGCACGAAAGCACATTGCGCCCTACGACGTGTACATCACGCAACCACGCAACGGGAAGTCATTGTTGTATCGCTGGCACACTATTCAGATTAGCATCATCAAGTTTTGTCACTTGGTTTTTCAGCTCAAGGCAAGGTGGCGATTGCACGCGGCAAACGACGAGATCGTAAGTTTTACTTGACTTGCTCAACTTGTTGATTGATTCATTCATTAAATGTTGGTCTACACATTATAGGTAGCCCGCACACGCTGTTGTGGTGTACCCCATAATAGAGGGACGGGTATTTACGTACACACACTGTTGGATGAAGCTGAAGGGCAGTATGTGTGGGATGACTTGATCTGTTGATGAAAAATTTGTTGGACATCTGGTTAATCTAGTCGAATTTGAGACATTATTGGACTAGACTTATTTGCATGCTACGTATGGATGATTGGTGCTATTTCTATTCGAATTTCGACAAATATCGGCCGGTTTGCGTGAATTTCATTCGGTTAGTTAAAATACGGTTTGAAATGTATGCGGCTATGATTGGATAGTATGCGGTTATGATTGGATGGCGTCCTTCCGCATCCGTGTCTGCAGATTGTTCCCCTCACCGCATAGGGATGCAGAAAAAAAATTGAAGTTACCGTTGAAGATGCCCTGATCATGCACGCACAAGATGATGCATTGCTAGCTCTGCCTTCACTCACATGGCATGTGATTGCCAACAATAATACGTCCACTGATCCAGTAATGGGGCACCAGGGTACCCCACCACCATCCAATCTTCTCACTTTTGGCCTCACGTCTTTGCAAACTCACCGCTCATAATCTTCAAGAGTGCATGGCAACTCACTGAATGATACATTGCCATGCTGCATATGTATAGGTGGCGACTCCGACTTTCTATATGATGCAGCCTTCTGTTCCTTGGCCAAACATGGAGCATTTCGTGCAGGGCTAGATATATCGATGGAGAGAGAGAAGAAAAGATATATCGATGGAGATGGGCATGGCATGTGATCCATGGAGTCAGTCAATGATTCTCTTTGCTGTAGAGATGCTTCTGCTTAGTTACATGGATAATGGCAAGCATGGATGTGAGATCCTCACGAAAGTTGCATGCTTTATGCCACGTGTATTCTCCATATATTGTAACTAGTCTCTAAAATGGGTAATGTTATACCTACGTAGGAAAAGTTACCTACTTTACGTCCTATACCCACCTAAAGCTACGAAAGATTTCTACGTAACCTTCCAAAGTCCTTCTCTGCCCCCCTGATTTTCAGGTGGTCCCCATCCTCCCTCTTCATTAATGATGATTATCAATCATGTTGCTAATCACGTAAAGTAGTAACTTCTCCTACGTAGGTGTAGCACTACCCCTCTAAAATCTAAAATAACTCAGAAACTGAGGAACACACACAGACAGACACTCAAAATGGACAGAAACAAACTTTTTTTGGCGCCTATATGTTTCCTCCATGCTGGCGCCTATATGTTTCTGCCATCATTTCACGGCTAGATGGATAGGTGTGAATAAAGGAGAGCGATCTACCCATCACGGATTCCATGATGTGTTCAATCAATCTATCCACCCCCATCATGCATGGTCTACACACACGCAACACATATACATTGTCCAGTGTGCACTGAGCTTCAGCCACTTCCATTACCTTTATCCATCCGACCGCATCTAAGAAACTGAAAACTAAGAAAGACAGTGCAATAAATTGCAATTCACATCCCTTTTTTTCGTGTGTGTGTGTGTGTGTGTAGCGAAAGGGAGGGACGGGAAAGGAAACCAAATATTTCATGAGTGTATGATTTATGGGGCAAATTTTCGTGTTTTGACCCTTTTTTGAAACTTATTCGAGATCTGACCCTACTTTGCAAAAATTTCGGGATCTGACCCTTTTCTTACCGCCAAGGCCTCTGGCGGTAGGGTATAGCAGCCTACCGCCAAGGCCCCTGGCGGTACGGTATAACAACCTACCGCCAAGGCTCCTGGCGGTAGGGTTGTTTTTTTCATAAGTACAAAATACAGTCCATGCTCGCACCTACCGCCAAGGCCCATGGTGATAGGGTATAACAGCCTACCGCCAGCCTGTTTGGCGGTAGGGGTGTTTCCTACCGCCAAGGCCCTTGGCGGTAGGCTGTTATTTCCTTCCGCCAGGGGCCTTGGCGGTAAGAAAGGGTCAGATCCCGAAATTTTTACAAACTAGGGTCAGATCTTGATTTACTTTCAGAAAAGGGTCAAAACACGAAATTTTGCCGATTGATGGATGGGGGCATGTGATCCTGCACGGAGGCACGGACTGTTGGAACCGTGGCTACCAAAACCACAGCCCTAGCACTACCTCTCTCTCTCTCTGCACCTCGCTCTCTCCCTGCTCTCAAACAATAGAAGAAATAAGAAGAAGAAGATCAGAGAGGACAATGGACACTAGGTTTTTGCCGGCGCACGAACGCCTTTCCCTTTCCTCGAGCATGAACTCGACCGTGTCAGCGAGCTACACAGAGAAGAGGGGGATTTATACCCACGAGTACTGACATGCCAGGCCTCGCCTACACGCACTCGCTCCCCCCACTCGCCACACCCCGCGCGCTCCGGCTCGCGCCCGCGCACTGCGCACGTACACGATCGCCACGGCCTCCTCGCGCGCCCGACGTGATCTTCCCCCCTGGACCCTTGCCAACCAACTCCCGTGGCCCCGCGCACACACGCGCTGGCTCGCGTACACACACACACCTACGCTCGACCACGCACGCACGCACCCGAGCCCTGCCACGGGCCGAACCCGACGTGGCCACTGCGCGCTGCACGCACGCACCGCGCCCCGGGCTCGCCGCGGCTTATTGTGTTGGAAATATGCCTTAGAGGCAATAATAAAAGTATTATTATTATATTTCCTTGTTCATGATAATCGTCTGTTATTCATGCTTGAATTGTATTGTACGGAAACAGCGATACATGTCTGAATACATAGACCACAATTAGTCCCTGGTAAGCCTCTAGTTACCAGTTCGTTGATCAACAGATGGTCACGGTTTCCTGACCATGGACATAGGATGTAAATGATAACGGGATCACATCATTAGGAGAATGATGTGATGGACAAGACCCAATTCTGAGCATAGCACGAGATCGTTTAGTTCGTAATGCATAAGCTTTTCGGTGTCAAGTATTTATTCCTTAGACCATGAGGTTGTACAACTCCCGGATGCCGTAGGAATACTTTGGGTGTGCCAAACGTCACAACGTAACTGGGTGGCTATAAAGGTACGCATCGGGTATCTCCGAAAGTGTCTGTTGAGTTGGTACGAATCGAGACTGGGATGTTGTCACTCCATATGATGGAGAGGTACCTCTGGGCCCACTCGGTAAGACATCGTCATAATGAGCTCAAAGTGACTAAGGAGTTAGTCACGGGATGATGGATTACGGATCGAGTAAAGAGACTTGCCATGACGAGATTGAACAAGGTAGCGGGAATACCGACGATCGAATCTCAGGCAAGTACCGTACCGATGGACAAAGGGAATAACATACGGGATTGAGTGAATCCTTGACACGGTGGTTCATCCGATGAAGATCATCGAGGAACACGTGGGAACCAACATGGGTATCCAGATCCCGCTGTTGGTTATTGACCGGAGAGTGGTCTCGGTCATGTCTACGTGTCTCCCGAACCCGTAGGGTCTACACACGTGGAAACCCGAAAGTTGTTCGGAGTCCCGGATGAGATACATGCACGTGGAAACCAGAAAGTTGTTCGGAGTCCCGGATGAGATCCCGGACGTCACGAGGAGTTCCGGAATGGTCCGGAGCTAAAGAATGATATATAGGAAGTCCAGTTTCGGCCATAGGGTGATCTCCGGGGGTCACCGGGAGTGTCCCGGGACCATCGGAGGGGTCCCGGGGGTCCACCGGGTGGGGCCACCCATCCCGGTGGGGCCCCTAGGCCGCAAGGGGGAAGTGGCCAGCCCTGGTGGGCTGGCGCACCACATGGGCCCTCCTCCCCATGCGCCTAGGGTTGAAACCCTACGGGGGAGGGGGCGCCACCTTGCCTTGGGGGGCAAGAATCCCCCCCTTGGCCGCCGCCCCACCCTGCAGATCCCATCTGCAGGGCCGGCGCACCCCCCAGGCCCCCTATATATATGTGGGAGGGGAGAGGGCAGACGCACCCTTGCCCCTGGCGCCTCTCCCCCTCCCGTCACACCTCCGTCTCCTTAACGCAGGGCACCGGCGAAGCCCTGCAGGATTCTCCACTGCATCCACCACCACGCCGTTGTGCTGCTGGATCTCCGACGACCTCTCCTCCCCCCTTGCTGGATCAAGAAGGAGGTGACGTTGCTGTACTGGACGTGTGTTGAACGCGGAGGTGCCGTCCGTTCGGCGCTAGATCATCGGTGACGAAGAACGCGAAGAGTACGACTACTTCATCCACGCTTCTTCGAAAGCTTCCGCTCGCAATCTCCATAACGGTATGTAGATGCACTCTTATTTGCTCGTTGCTAGATGTCTCCTTAGTTGGATCTTGGTGAAAGCGTAGAATTTTTTTGAATTCTGCTACGTTCCCCAACAGTGGCATCTGAGCTAGGTCTTATGCGTAGCATCTTGCACGAGTAGAACACAAAACAGTTGTGGGCGTTTGAGTTTGTTCAACTTTCTTGCCGTTACTAGTCAATCTTGTTTCGGCGGTATTGTGGGATGAAGCGGCCCGGACCGACTTTACACGTACGCTTACGTGAGACTGGTTCCACCGGCAGACATGCACTAGTTGCATAAGGTGGCTGGCGGGTGTCTATCTCTCCTACTTTAGTCAGATCGGATTCGATGAACAGGGTCCTTATGAAGGGTAAATAGAAATTGACAAATCACGTTGTGGTTTTGGCGTAGGTAAGAAACGTTCTTGCTAGAAAACCTATAGAAGCCACGTAAAAAACTTGCAACAACAATTAGAGGACGTCTAACTTGTTTTTGCAGCATGTGCTATGTGACGTGGTATGGCCAAAACGAAGATGTGATGAATGAAATATGTGATGTATGAGATTGATCATGTTCTTGTAGTAGGGAATCACGACTTGCATGTCGATGAACTTGACAACCGGCAGGAGCCATAGGAGTTGTCTTAATTATAGTATGACCTGTGTGTCACTGAATAAACGCTATGTAATTACTTTACTTTATTGCTAAACGTTAGCCATAGTAGTAGAAGTAATAGTTGGCGTGACGACTTCTTCAAGACACGATGATGGAGATCATGATGATGAAGATCATGGTGTCGAGCCGGTGACAAGATGATCATGGTGCCCCGAAGATGAAGATCTAAGGAGCAAGATGATATTGGCCATATCATGTCACTTTAATTGATTGCATGTGATGTTTATCATGTTTATGCATCTTGTTTACTTAGAACGACGGTAGTAAATAAGATGATCTCTCACTAAAATTTCAAGAATTGTGTTTCCCCTAACTGTGCGCCGTTGCTAAAGTTCGTTGTTCCGAAGCACCACGTGATGATCGGGTGTGATAGGTTCTAACGTTCGCATACAACGGGTGTAATCCAGATTTACACACGCAATACACTTAGGGTTCACTTGACGAGCCTAGCATGTACAGACATGGCCTCGGAACACGGAAGACCGAAAGTTCGAACACGAGTCGTATAGAAGATACGATCAACATGAAGATGTTCACCGTTGATGACTAGTCCGTCTCACGTGATGATCGGACACGGGCTAGTCGATTCGGATCGTGTATCACTTAGATGACTAGAGAGATGTCATTCTGAGTGGGAGTTCATTAAAATTTGATTAAGATGAACTTAATTATCATGAACTTAGTCTAAATTCTTTACAATATCTCTTGTAGATCAAATGGCCCACGCTCCAGTTTCCCTCAACTTCAACGCGTTCCTAGAGAAAACCAAGCTGAAAGACGATGGTAGCAACTATACGGATTGGGTCCGTAACCTGAGGATTATCCTCATAGCTGCCAAGAGATCATATGTCCTTGAAGCACCGCTAGGTGATGCACCTGCTCCCGATGCGGCCCAAGACGTTTTGAACGTCTGGCAGTCGCGTAGTGATGATTACTCCCTGGTTCAGTGCGGCATGCTTTACAGCTTAGACTCGGGGCTCCAAAAACGTTTTGAGAACCACGGAGCATATGAGATGTTCGAAGAGCTGAAAATGGTTTTCCAAGCTCATGCCCGAGTCGAGAGATATGATGTCTCCGACGCATTCTACAGCTGTAAGATGGAGGAAAACAGTTCTGTCAGTGAGCACATCCTCAAGATTTCTGGATTGCACAACCGCTTGTCTCAGCTGGGAATGAATCTCCCAGATGAAGCGGTCGTTGACAGAATCCTCCAGTCGCTCCCACCAAGCTTCAAGAGCTTCGTGTTGAACTTCAATATGCAAGGGATGGAGAAGTCCATTCCCGAGGTGTATTCAATGCTGAAATCAGCGGAGGTGGACATCAAGAAAGAACATCAAGTGTTGATGGCCAATAAAACCACTAAGTTCAAGAAAGGCAAGGGTAAGAAGAACTTCAAGAAGGACGGCAAGGGAGTTGCCGCGCCCGGTAAGCCTGTTACCGGGAAGAAGCCAAAGCATGGAACCAAGCCTGAGACAGAGTGCTTTTATTGCAAGGGAACGGGTCACTGGAAGCGGAACTGCCCCAAATACTTAGCAGACAAGAATGCCGGCAACGTCAAAGGTATATATGATATACATGTTATTGATGTGTACCTTACCAGCACTCGTAGTAGCTCCTGGGTATTTGATACCGGTGCGGTTGCTCACATTTGTAACTCAAAACAGGAGCTGCGGAATAAACGGAGACTGGCGAAGGATGAGGTGACGATGCGCGTCGGGAATGGTTCCAAGGTTGATGTGATCGCCGTCGGCACGCTACCTCTACATCTACCCTCGGGATTAGTTTTAAACCTTAATAATTGTTATTTAGTACCAGCTTTGAGCATGAACATTGTATCTGGATCTCGTCTTATGCGAGATGGCTACTCTTTCAAATCGGAGAATAATGGTTGTTCTATTTATTTGAGAGATATGTTTTATGGTCATGCCCCGCTGGTCAATGGTTTATTTTTGATGAATCTCGAACGTGATGATACACATATTCATAGTGTAGATGCCAAAAGATGTAAAGTTGATAATGATAGTCCCACATACTTGTGGCATTGCCGCCTTGGTCATATTGGTGTCAAACGTATGAAGAAGCTCCATTCAGATGGACTTCTAGAGTCTCTTGATTATGAATCATTTGACACGTGCGAACCATGTCTATTGGGCAAGATGACCAAGACTCCGTTCTCCAGAACAATGGAGCGAGCAACCAACTTGTTGGAAATCATACATACAGATGTGTGCAGTCCAATGAGTGTTGAGGCTCGCGGAGGCTATCGTTATGTTCTCACCCTCACAGATGACTTGAGTAGATACGGGTATATCTATTTGATGAAACACAAGTCTGAGACCTTTGAAAAGTTCAAGGAATTTCAGAATGAGGTTGAGAATCAACGTGACAGAAAAATAAAGTTCTTACGATCAGATCATGGGGGTGAATATTTAAGTCATGAATTTGGCACACACCTTAGGAAATGTGGAATTGTTTCACAGTTGACACCGCCCGGAACACCTCAACGTAACGGTGTGTCCGAACGTCGAAATCGTACTCTGTTGGACATGTTGCGATCTATGATGTCCCTCACCGATTTACCGCTATCTTTTTGGGGTTATGCTTTAGAGACTGCCGCATTCACTTTAAATAGGGCTCAGTCGAAATCCGTTGAGACGACTCCGTATGAACTTTGGTTTGGCAAGAAACTGAAGCTGTCGTTTCTAAAAGTTTGGGGTTGCGATGCTTATGTCAAGAAACTTCAACCTGAAAAGCTCGAACCCAAATCGGAAAAATGCGTCTTCATAGGATACCCAAAGGAAACGATTGGGTACACCTTCTACCACAGATCCGAAGGCAAAGTCTTTGTTGCCAAGAATGGATGCTTTCTGGAGAAAGAGTTTCTCTCGAAAGAAGTGAGTGGGAGGAAAGTAGAACTTGATGAGGTGACAGTCACCCCTCCTGGACCGAAAAGTAGCGCAGCGCAGGAAATTGTTCCTGAGGTGCCTGCATCGACAAGGGAGGAAGTTAATGATGATGATCATGAAGAAACAGATCAAGTTACTACTGAACTTCGAAGGTCCACAAGGGCACGTTCCGCACTAGAGTGGTACGGCAACCCTGTCATGGAAATCATGTTGTTAGACATCGGTGAACCTTCGAACTATGAAGAAGCGATGGTGGGCCCGGATTCCAATAAATGGCTTGGAGCCATGAAATCCGAGATAGAATCCATGTATGAAAACAAAGTATGGACTTTGGTGGACTTGCCTGATGATAGGCACGCCATAGAGAATAAATGGATATTTAAGAAGAAGACATACGCGGATGGTAATGTGACCATCTATAAGGCTCGGCTTGTCGCTAAGGGTTATCGACAAGTTCAAGGGAGCGATGCTGAAGTCAGTCAGAATCATGTTAGCTATTGCCGCATTCTATGATTATGAGATATGGCAAATGGACGTCAAAATAGCATTCCTTAATGGCTTCCTCAAGGAAGAGTTGTATATGATGCAACCGGAAGGTTTTGTCGATCCAGAGAACGCTAACAAGGTATGCAAGCTCCAACGCTCGATTTACGGGCTGGTGCAAGCATCTCGGAGTTGGAATATTCGCTTTAATGATGTGATCAAAGCGTTTGGATTTATACAGACTTATGGAGAAGTCTGTATTTACAAGAAAGTGAGTGGGAGCTCTGTGGCATTTCTCATATTATATGTGGATGACATATTGCTGATGGGAAATGATATAGAATTCTTGGAAAATGTAAAGGCCTACTTGAATAAAAGTTTTTCAATGAAGGACCTTGGAGAAGCTGCTTACATATTAGGCATCAAAATCTATAGAGATAGATCAAGACGCCTCATTGGTCTTTCACAAAGTACATACCTTGACAAGATATTGAAAAGGTTCAATATGGATCAGTCCAAGAAGGGATTCTTGCCTGTTTTGCAAGGTATGAGATTGAGCAAGGCTCAGTCGCCGACCACGGCAGAAGATAGAGAAAAGATGAGTGTCATTCCCTATGCCTCGGCCACAGGTTCTATCATGTATGCCATGCTGTGTACCAGACCTGATGTGAACCTTGTCATAAGTTTGGTAGGGAGGTACCAAAGTGATCCCGGTACAGAACACTGGACAGCGGTCAAGAATATCCTGAAGTACCTGAAAAGGACTAAGGATATGTTTCTCGTTTATGGAGGTGACGAAGAGCTCGTCGTAAAGGGTTATGTCGATGCTAGCTTCGACACAGATCTAGATGACTCTAAGTCTCAAACCGGATACGTGTATATTTTGAACGGAGGGGCAGTCAGCTGGTGCAGTTGCAAGCAAAGCGTCGTGGCAGCATCTACATGTGAAGCGGAGTACATAGCTGCTTCCAGAGCAGCACAGGAAGGAGTCTGGATGAAGGAGTTCATCACCGACCTAGGAGTCATTCCAAGCGCGTCAAGCCCGATGACTCTCTTCTGTGACAGCACTGGTGCTATTGTTATTACCAAGGAGCCCAGGTTTCACAAGAAGACCAAGCACATCAAGCGCCGTTTCAACTCCATCCGGAATTATGTTCAAGATGGAGATATAGATATTTGTAAAGTGCATACGGATCTGAATGTCGCAGACCCGTTGACTAAACCTCTTCCACGGGCAAAACATGATCAACACCAGAACTCTATGGGTGTTCGATTCATCACAATGTAACTAGATTATTGACTCTAGTGCAAGTGGGAGACTGTTGGAAATATGCCCTAGAGGCAATAATAAAAGTATTATTATTATATTTCCTTGTTCATGATAATCGTCTGTTATTCATGCTTGAATTGTATTGTACGGAAACAGCGATACATGTGTGAATACATAGACCACAATGAGTCCCTTGTAAGCCTCTAGTTACCAGTTCGTTGATCAATAGATGGTCACGGTTTCCTGACCATGGACATAGGATGTCAGTGATAACGGGATCACATCATTAGGAGAATGATGTGATGGACAAGACCCAATTCTGAGCATAGCACGAGATCGTTTAGTTCGTAATGCATAAGCTTTTCGGTGTCAAGTATTTATTCCTTAGACCATGAGGTTGTACAACTCCCGGATGCCGTGGGAATACTTTGGGTGTGCCAAACGTCACAACGTAACTGGGTGGCTATAAAGGTACGCATCGGGTATCTCCGAAAGTGTCTGTTGAGTTGGTACGAACCGAGACTGGGATGTTGTCACTCCGTATGACGGAGAGGTACCTCTAGGCCCACTCGGTAAGACATCATCATAATGAGCTCAAAGTGACTAAGGAGTTAGTCACGGGATGATGGATTACGGATCGAGTAAAGAGACTTGCCATGACGAGATTGAACAAGGTATCGGGAATACCGACGATCGAATCTCGGGCAAGTACCGTACCGATGTACAAAGGGAATAACATACGGGATTGAGTGAATCCTTGACACGGTGGTTCATCCGATGAAGATCATCGAGGAACACGTGGGAACCAACATGGGTATCCAGATCCCGCTATTGGTTATTGACCGGAGAGTGGTCTCGGTCATGTCTAGGTGTCTCCCGAACCCGTAGGGTCTACACACTTAAGGTTCGGTAACGCTAGGGTCGTAGAGATACATGCACGTGGAAACCCGAAAGTTGTTCGGAGTCCCGGATGAGATCCCGGACGTCACGAGGATTTCCGTAATGGTCCGGAGGTAAAGAATGATATATAGGAAGTCCAGTTTCGGCCATCGGGTGATCTCCGGGGGTCACCGGGAGTGTCCCGGGACCACCGGAGGGGTCCCGGGGGTCCACCGGGTGGGGCCACCCATCCCGGTGGGGCCCCTAGGCCGCAAGGGGGAAGTGGCCAGCCCTGGTGGGCTGGCGCACCACATGGGCCCTCCTCCCCATGCGCCTAGGGTTGAAACCCTAGGGGGGAGGGGGCGCCACCTTGCCTTGGGGGGCAAGAATATCCCCCTTGGCCGCCGCCCCACCCTGCAGATCCCATCTGCAGGGCCGGCGCACCCCCCTGGCCCCCTATATATATGTGTGGGGGGGGGAGAGGGCAGCCGCAACCTTGCCCATGGCGCCTCCCCCCCTCCCGTCACACCTCCGTCTCCTTAACGCAGGGCACCGGCGAAGCCTTGCAGGATTCTCCACTGCATCCACCACCATGCCATTGTGCTGCTGGATCTCCGACGGCCTCTCCTCCCCCCTTGCTGGATCAAGAAGGAGGTGACGTTGCTGTACCAGACGTGTGTTGAACGCGGAGGTGCCGTCTGTTCGGCGCTAGATCATCGGTGACGAAGAACGCGAAGAGTACGACTACTTCATCCACGCTTCTTCGAAAGCTTCCGCTCGCAATCTCCTTAACGGTATGTAGATGCACTCTTATTTGCTCGTTGCTAGATGTCTCTTTAGTTGGATCTTGGTGAAAGCGTAGAAATTTTTTGAATTCTGCTACGTTCCCCAACATATTGCCCAACACTCTCCCTCTAAGCCCTGGCCTAGAGGAGGCCGTTGTCCTCGATGTCGGCGTCCGCCAACAGCTCCTGCTCCGCCGCTTGCCCCTTCCTCAGCTGCAGGCAGTCCCGCTTGAAGTGGTCGCGCTCACCGCACTTGTAGCAGCGGCCACGCCTGTTTCTGCCATCCCGCGTCGCCACGCTGCGCGCGTCGTCATCGTCGTCCCGAGATCCCCCTTGCCGCCGCTCCCGCGCCCGCCACTGTGCCGCAGTGTACAGGAGCTACCCGTCCGCCCGCTCACCGCTGCTCTGCCCGCGACGCCGCACTCGCTAATCGAATGCGCGTAGACGTCCAAGCGCCACGTCGTACGTCAGCTCCTCGAGCACGCAGAACTGCTCGATGCCGGCGACGACGGGGAAAAGTCGGTCCGGCACCGTGTCCAGGAGCTTCTTCACCAGCTTCGTGTCGCCCAGGCCCGTGAACCGCACCGCCATGCCCGCAAGCCGTCCGACGTACGCGTCCAGGGACTCGCCGTCCTCCATCTTCAGCCGATCCAGCTCGCCGCGTAGCGTCGCCCTCCTTGCCGCGCGCATCCGCTCGGCGCCGACGAAGCGCACCTTCAGAGAGTCACATACCTCTCTAGCGGTGGCTTTCGTCGCCACCGAGAGCAACACGTCCTCCGGCAGCCCCAACAGGAGCAGCGCCCTCGCCGTCTTGCACTTCTTGCCGTTCACCGCCGGGTCGCCCGTCGGCTCCACCGCCTCCCACGGCGTGTGGGCATCAAGGATCGCCTGTGCCTTGATCGCCCACATGGTGTAGCCGTCTGGCGCGAGCACCGGCATCCCCATGGACACCGATCCGCTCGCGTTGCCTCCGTCGTGTGGAACCAGAGCCATCGACGCCGGCGAGCTCCCGAACCTGAAGCTCTGATGCCAATTGTTGCAACCGTGGCTACCAAAACCACAGCCCTGGCACTACCCCTCTCTCTCTGCACCTCGCGCTCTCCCTGCTCTCAAACAACAGAAGAAAGAAGAAGAAGAAGATCAGAGAGGACAGTGGACACTAGGTTTTTGCCGACGCACGAACGTCTTTTCCTTTCCTCGAGCACGAACTCGACCGTGTCAGCGAGCTACACAGAGAAGAGGGGGGTTTAGCATTGTGCATTGCGTTTAGCATTCATTAATGAAGGCAAGATGTGTGTTTGAGACGAGATGATGCATCTTTTAAAGATAAGAGTGAGAGAAAGTGACAGTCTTTTCGAATATTTTATACACATGCACAAACTGTGGACACTAAGTGTGACAGTCTTTTAGTTACCAGGCTTTGCATGCAATGCAGAGTAGTAGCTGGCGCCCAAGGCTGCAAAGCATCAGTACTTGTCAAGCTCGGCCGGGTTAAGAGCAAGTATAATAGAATGATGTAGGTGGGCTGTAAGACATAAAATAATAAATTTGGGTTGAGTTGGAAGAGAGAAAAGAGAAGAGAGAGAAGAAGCGGGCTACTAACTAACAGCCAGCTATATCACGTGCTCCTAGGCACTTTGTGAGAGTGGAGAGTGGGCCATGCATTAGTAAAGTAGTACTTATCTAACTATTATACTTGCCTACTATAAGCTTGACTATAGATGATGTGTCAACTTCATATAGCCAACAGTCGGCTATACTATTAACCATGCTCTAACATGGCCTGTTCATGTGTGCCAGTGTGCCAGTGTGCCTAAGTGCTGCCTGTTTGTCTCGCCTCGTGGCTACACCTCATTGGAGCGCTCAAAGGAGTCTAGGAAGATGCTAGGCTTGGGAAAAAAAGATTAGAGTAGGGACAAGATTTACGACGTGTGCCAACGTTTTGGTGCATCAGCTTAGCACTGACGGGTAAATTTTCGTGTTTTGACCCTTTTTGATACAAATTCAAGATTGACCCCGGTTTGAAAAAAAATCGGGATTTGACCCTTTTTCTTACCGTCACTCGCTCCGGCGGTAGGGTTAGATAGCCTACCGCCACAGACCTTGACGGTAGGGTGCTTATACACGTCAGCACGTGGTGACGGTCGTCGTTCCCCTCCGTCGCACCCTACCGCCAGGGCTCCTGGCGGTGGGCTGTTTAACCCTACTGCCAGCGCATGTGGCGGTAGGGTTCGAGCAGTTATTTTGCCCGAGACCCCGCGCCCCTGCCCATCTCCCCACCCTCCCCCTCCTCCCCCCCGCCCCCGTCGGTTTCTTCTTCCTTTCTCCCCCAAGTCGCCCCTCTCTCCCTCTCTCATCTCCTCCACTCTCCCACTCGGATCTTCACCGATTCTTCTCCATTTTTGCGGATCGAGATGGCCCCGAAGAAAGAAACGTATGCTCCTCCAATCCCTCCAATTATTTTTTGCAAACTTGCTTCCGATTCGACGCATTATTTGCTTGAAATCCCTCATGTTTTTGAACTTAGATTGGATTTTTTTTTTCACCTAAGATTGTTTTAGGTAGATTGTAGTTCTAGTTCTTAGTTCTTTAGTAAGTAGTGGTATTGAATATGAACTCAAATCCCTAGTTCATATGTTAGTTTGAAGAACCCTAGTTCATAATTTTTTGTTAAAAAAATTATGATGTATGTTGATATGATGATGAACCCTAGTTTGATGATGCATGGTGATGTGAATATGAACCCTTGTTTTATGATGCATGTTGATATGATGATATGAAGATGTTGTTGGAAAAAATTATTTAAAAATATGATGATATGATGTATGTTGGAGGATTTATTTGGATATGATGCATGTTGATATGATGTGATCCATCATGTGTAGTAGATGTTGTTGGAGGAATATGCTTAAGATGAACCCTAGTTCATGTAACCAAGAAATTTCATTTTTCTATGTATGCTTATGCTTATGATGCTTTTGTTTATGAAATTTTATTAAGGCGGGCACCTCTTGCGGACAACATCGGCCCACAGTACTCCATGCTGGACTGGGCATTCGACAAGGGTCATCGTGCCCGTTTCATAGAGAACGGAGATGTAAGTGATATGAATGAAATATTGAGCAAAGTTTTCGGATTGATGAAAATAAAATTCCTAACTTTTGGCGTTCACTTTTTGACAGATGCTCCAGTCCCTGCGCATGAGGGGTCACGGGGTATATGGGCATATGGAATACGACGAGCGCTACGCGCCGTTCTTTAAGAAAGCCCGTCTGTTGGGTTTTGTGTTGCAGTTCAAGCGTAAGCCGCCGGCGCTTGTCCATGCAGCTCTGCCATCGTTGATTGACCGGTGGCGACCGAAGACCCATTCTTTCCATCTGCCATGCGGGGAGATGATGGTGACCCTCGAGGATTGGTCTATGATTATTCCAATGCCGATCGAGGGTCATGCACTCACCGGGCGAGTGGAGAGGGCCAACTGGCAGGATAGGGTTGCCACCCTCATCGGCGACTGCCCCGTTTTTAAGGGTAACCATGCATCCGGTGTGCCGTTGATCTGGCTCGCGGAGCACCGGCACAGATGCCCCGAAGGCGCCGACGAGTCGACTATGGAGTGGTACGCGAGGGCCTACCTGTGGTACATTCTCTCGGAGGTCATGTTTCCAGACAGCTCCGGGAACTCTGCCAACTGGTCGTATCTCTTCTTCCTAGCGGACTGGGAGGCAGGGTACAGTTGGGGGATGATACGTCCAAAATGTATCTATAATTTCTGCTTGCTCCATGCCTCTTTTGGGTGATATTGCTATGTTATTTATACACTTCCATACACTTTTGATCATATTTGGACTAACCTTGCCAACAAAAGCCACGGTTTGAGAGTCTCCACCTTCTTTTAAAGCACCAACTACTGAGAGCATGATTGTCATTCTGAGTGTAATGTGCATTGTCCCAAAGTAGCATTGTCTTTTGCATGATTGTGATATCGTTTATTCTGAAATCATTGTATCTAGTCATCACTTAAACCTTGGAGGTGCCCCTGCATTTATGTTTTTCTTCACTAAAGGGGGCAAGCGAGATATCACTTTATCATATTTGCACACCATGCTCATTACAAATCTATTTGATGTTTCAGTATCATATTGTAAAACTTTTAGTTCTTTGTGATTTTCTCATGAGGCAACTTAATTACTACAGATTCATTGTCTCAGTAAGCTTTTGTCATGTGACTATGAAAAAGTCCTATATGGTTAATAGCATGTCACCACAGAAATTATTCTTGTTATCATTTACCTACTCGAGGACGAGCAGGAATTAAGCTTGGGGATGTTGATACGTCCAAAACGTATCTATAATTTCTGCTTGCTCCATGCCTCTTTTGGGTGATATTGCTATGATATTTATACACTTCCATACACTTTTGATCATATTTGGACTAACCTATTAACTCAGTGCACCCCAGTGCCAGTTTCTGTTTTCGGCTGTTTTTGTATTTCAGGTTTTCATATTACGTAAACTGCCAGAAAAATCCCGGAAAAATTATATAAAAAATCAGCGTTCCAGAAGCTTCCCGGCACCCGAAGTACAACCGGAGGGGGGCCACCAGGGCTCCAGGCGCCCTGGTGGCGCGGCCCCCCTCCTGGCCGCGTCGGGGGGGGGGGCGCCTGGGCCCCCCAGGCCTCCGCTGATGCCCCCCTTTGGCATATATTTATATCGTGTTCCGGAACCCTCGAGACGGGAACCCTTTTTCGCGGTCTCATCTCTGTTCCGCCGCCGCCGCGCTTCCAAGATCGGGAGCACCAGGAGAACTCTTCCCGGCACCCTGCCGGAGGGGAGGATCACCACCGGGAGCTTCTCCACCAGCATGGACGCCTCCCGGATGAGTTGTGAGTAGTCTCCCTTGGACCATGGGTCCATGACCAGTAGCTATGTGATGTTCTCCTCCCGTTCTTGTGATTCACTAATTAGTCCTCGTGAGCTGCCCTACATGATCGAGGCACATATGTAATCCTTATGTTGTTGCTATGATGAGTTTGCTGGGATCCGATGGATTGTGAGATTATGTTCAGATTGTGTTTGAGTAATATATTTGATTCACCTCTTTTATATTTATGTTCGTAAGTAATTCTTGCATATTCTCTGTTGTTATTTATTGCTTTGGCCAAGTAGTAGGTAGTGACTCCAAGAGGGAACGTTATGCTTGATTGTGGGTTCATGCCCCTCGATGACTAGTTTGAGTGACAGAAACATGAGTCTAGGGGATGTGCTGTTGCCACAAGGGGGAAAACAACGGTGCTTGTGCCCGCGGGTGCAAGGATTGTTTACTTTATGCAAAGTTCTTTTAATGCAGTTGTCTGTTGCTTTGAGTTTACACTATGGGTGGGACTCGCAACTTAATACCAGCGAGATGTTCTGGATAGATATCTCAAGGTGGATGATTAGTAGTAGATGCAGATGGATTTCGGTCTACTTTCCTTGGCGTACCGCCCATGCTTTGAACCTCTACTTTTCTTGCAACTTAGTCAGCATTGGTTTGCGCACATGGTCCTGTCAATTGCCCAGCTGTAATTCGTTTACCTCACATAGCTGTAATTCTTTTACCTCACATACCCGGAGAAGATGTGAAGAGGCCCATGGGATGCCTATAGCGAAGACGGCGACGAGATTCGAAACCCCACCGTAGCTTACGAGTGGGACGTTGTCAAACTCTACACGGGCCTAAACAAGACTTCGTACAAGACCTACACCAACGAGATGGACGCTTTGACGATTTCGCAGGTATATGAACTCGCTCAACACCTTTATCATTGATTCCACTTTTGACCGAGAGTGGGAACTTACCAATGTATATGTAATAGGTAAACTGGTGGCAGTATCATGACCGAGAGCGGGGTTTCGATCTGAACGTGATGTGCACTATGGAGAATGGTCTCTGGCGGTGCATCGTGCCCATGATCTGTGTGTACGCCGTCAAGTGGCACTTGCCACACCGCGTGGCCACACAGTTTGGGATGTATCAGCATACCCCACCGGCCCATCCCACCGATACCGGCGACCACGCGCTCCACATGTGAGCGCTTTGTTCTCTATGCACATGATTTCATTGTGGTGACTTTATTATGATGTTTCTTGTGGCCTGTGCCTTGCAGGATGAGCCGACAGAAGAATCAGTCGATCACAGACTGGACAGAGCAGCATAAAACTCATGTGACAGAGTGGAACCGACGGAGGTACAGGAAAGACATGGAGAGGAAAGTGACAGACTGGGATGATTACGAGGGCCGACACATGAGGTGGTATGATGATGGCCATAAGCACCGTCTTCGTCTCAGGCCCCGATGGACGGCGGAAGACATCGCGAAGCTGGAGAGGGATGACCCCGAGGAAGAGGCCTACCAGACCGGCATCAGAGACATGCACAGTGGACTTAGGGAGTTTGCACCCATCATCAACAGAGTGGTAAGTCCGTTCAAACTTATGCCTTTAAATTATTGTATTCATCATCGGCACTGACTTCTACCTTTGCAGTCTGGTGAGCTGAACAGATGCATCTTTGAAGCCTCAGATGCACTAGGTGATACCCCCGGAGGCGTAGAGTCTGAGAACAATATGAGGGGGGACGATGAAGGTACAACTTCAGCCTCCTCGGAACAGATGCATCTGGTTCACTTTGCAATCATAAATCTGATACTTAATATGAATATGCCCTTGTTTCATTGTGAGTGCAGAAGCTCGTGAAGCGTTATCGCAAGCTGGTAGGCCTGCTTGGATGTGCTGGAGCTAGGTCGGTTGAAGCTTATCAACCTGCAGCCACACAGGGTCACATCGGCTCATCGAGCCATGTTCCCTCGTCGTCTAGGTTGGTTGAGGAGGAGGAAGAGGAGGAGGAGGAGGGGGAGGAGGAGCAGGAGGAGGAGGAGGAGGAGGCCACATATGAAGAAGGGGCGGAGGAGGATGAGGATGATGAGGGCAACGGGGAGGAGGAGTACGATCAAGACTATGGACCTCCACCAACCCAATCATCTCAACCACCTGAAGAGATGCCGAAGAGGCCTTCAAAGAAGAAGAATTTGCTGAGTCCGGAACTTTTCCAGAGACCGCTCCCTCGACGGCCCAAGAAGAAGACCGAGACTCGTTCAAAGAGTAACGAGGACCGTACCTCCAAGAGGGGAAGGAGCAAATGATTATGCTCTTCGATAGTTGGTTGAACTTGTTGTTGGGTTGTCTATGTGTTTGAAATTCGTTTGGTTGAACTTGTCTAGTGGTTGTGAAACTACGTGGAACTATGAGTTTGCTATTTGTGGATCTATGTGTTTGCTATTTGTGAACCTATGTGGAACTCCAATTACTAATTAGTTGAAGTACGTTTGAAATGTTCTATGCACTCGAAGTTTTGTTAATGTGTATGTGGTGCCCAAGTTTAATTGTTTAAGATCTGTGATATTGCTGTCATATTTTGTGAAACTTGCTGTGATATTGCTGTCATATTGAATTTTAAAAGAAGCAAGCAAATGAACTTAAAAAAATAAAACACAGGACCCTACCGCCAAGGTCACTGACGGTAGGGTCACACAGCCTACCGCCAGCCCTGCTGGCGGTAGGATGAACCTACCGCCAGGGCCCCTGCATATTTCATTACAGAACGGTTTACGACAAAACCCAGCCACACCCTACCGCCACTGGCTCTGGCGGTAGGGTTAGATAGCCTACCGCCAGGAGAGGCGGCGGTAGGGTGCTTATCCACGTCAGCATAGGCAAACGGCACCGTCCCCCTCCGTCGCACCCTACCGCCAAGGTCCGTGGCGGTAGGCTGTCTAACCCTACCGCCAGAACTAGTGGCGGTAGGAAAAGGTTCAAATCCTGAATTTTTTTCAAACAGGGGTCAGATCCTGAATTTGTATCAAAAAGGATCAAAACACAAAAATTTGCCGCACTGACGGACGCCTTAAATCTTTCCACTTGCAGATTTTGCTCCTAGTACCAGTGATTAGAAAACGTTCCCTATTGCGGTACATGCGCCCTTTCGAAGCTGTGGGACTTCTATGTTTTTGTTTCTCTCTAGTTCTCTAGTTCTATGTTTTTGTTTATAGTTCTAGTTCGGTGTTCAAGTCTTAGAGAACAATATAGACTACAAGAAGATTGCATAAATTGATGAATGGATGACTATATGCGAGTCTTTGCTGTAATTCTTTGTCTGTCCAAGTGTAGCACACCGCCGGTTACGTAGACAATCTTAGCCATCACAGTTACTACTTTCGTCCGGGTTCATTGGTCCCCTTCATATTTTATTGAGAGTATAATTTTGAACATAGATTTGACTAATAAAATATATGTTGTAATACCTACTGATCTAAAAGGACTTATATTAATTTTAGAAAGGGAGTAGGCCTTGAAACTTATATTATTGGATTCATATTAGAAAGAGATTTTCAGTGACATTATCTTAATATATAACCTATGTTTTGCTAATTAAATCAAAGGTCAAAGTTTGACTCTGAATACAAGGGGGGTTAATAAACCCGTACGAAGGTGGTCTCTCCAACTACGTCGATGATTGGAATTTCAAACTTCATAGTAGCTAGAGCTACATCTTAAAGCCCAGCAGCAAAATAGCGACTAAATAGTACTCCCTCCATCCCATAATATAAGAACGTTTTTGGCACTAGTGTAGTGTCAAAAATGTTCTTATATTATGGGACAGAAGGAGTAGGAGAATGGGCTCCATACAGCTTCAAGCATATGAACTCCTTGTCCGTGCAACCAGTCTACTTCGGGGCCGATTCTAACCATGTGGATCAAACATACGGGAAAGATGCTCGTTGGCGTCTTGTGGAAGAGGCCGAAGGGATCAAATCTCTCGCATATATATGAAGTGAAGCCATAAAATAATTTCTGTTGCCTTCCAAGCCTAGACAATATATGCATATATGACCCGATTTCTAGTCTTTGAACGTATGCATGATCTCTATCCATCAACGTTGTTGGAACTGGCATGAGGAGTATTGAAAGGGACCTATATTTATATATCTTGGGCATTGCTGGTGTGAGCGTAGTGTTTAAATACATTGATTTATATATCTTCTATTATGTATTGATTTGCCATATTCATATTTATGTTAAAGTTGTATCACATTCGTGTCATAGGCCCATGTGCTTTTTTTATGGTTTCCTACGTCTCAACCATGCTTGTATATTTCATATAATGGGCACATTATTACTAGTGGTTTTTTAATTACCTATGCCCTAAACTTGCTAATCCTATCAACTTGTGTGGTACACTGGTGGGAGGTTTCAGTGTTACAATCTTTTGGGACGTGTTTGGTTGCCTGCATCTTTTTTGCACATTTGTATATTTGTCCATGTTGGGCCTGGTTGAGCATATGCAGGCAAAAAACCAACATCTGCATGTTGATTGATTATCTGCATGTCCGCTCCCTGCATCATAGTGACGCATCTACACACCGTGTTTGGTTGCTCGCATTGTATGTGCTCACACGAGTGCACGTTGTTTGGTTACATCCAAGACAGTAGTGTGGTAACCTCCTCCTTGATGTGGTGATGTTACCAAAGGCACACCTGAACTACTGACAAGTAAACTAGAAGCTCACGGTGGGAATAAAACCCGATACCCAAAGCCCGAACCCGAAATACCCGAACCCGAACCTGTATTACCCAAACCCGAAGAACCCGAACACTAATTCGGGTAGCAGTTTTAGAAACCCGAAATATATTCAGGAAATTCGGGTTTCAAGTTACACTACCCGAATAGCCCGATTAACTCAAAATATATAAAAAGCCTAGAGAGAAAATGGCCCAAACGGCCCAGCCCAGCCCACCAAGCTGCACACCCAAATCCCTACTAGGCCACCACTAACCCACGTAACCCTTTTCCAGGTCTTCCACCCACGCCCGATTCCCACGCGCTCACGCTCTCAACTCCCAGCCGCCACACACACACACACACACATATGCGCTCGAGTGGCCTCCCTCCCATGCGCGCCTCCTCGTCGAAGCCTGCCGTCGACCGCCAGCGTGATCAGGTTGGCCAGCCCACTGGTCCCCTCTCCTTCTTCCCTGGCCCCCTCTAATCTCTCAACTCTCTCCTGTGCAGTTTGAGCCATGGCACCCGACCGGAGCACGCCATCTCCGTTTCAGCTACTCCCGGCGACCGCCGCCTTGCCTCCAGCCAAATCCAGCCGCCGTTCGACCTCCGCTCCCCTTGCAGACTTGCCGAACCTCGCCTGCTCGCCGCATGGTGCGTCCGTCCCAGCCACGGAAGATTGCACCAATGTGCTTAACTATTCCCTAGAGATTTGTTCTCTGTGATGCAATTCGGGTAATTCGGGATTACCCGAACCCGATATTCCGGGTACCCGAATTTTCGGGTTTATGTTTTTTTGGACAAAATTCGGGTTTGAGTATTAGAAACCCGAAATTTGAAAACCCGAATTACCTGACCCGAATTTTCGGGTATACCCGAACGCCCAGCGTGACTAGTAGCAACACAACGATCTTAAGAACAAATATAAGTCTTAACCACACAGGACAAGTTTAAACCAACAAAGTATGATCTGTTCTAAACAAAACCCAGGCCTTAACAGCAACTCAGGCGGTCGCGGCGAATGCATTGCCATGCTCCTTGCACTTGGTGACCACCTCCACGCCCTCATCGTCGAAGACGATCACTTCCATGGTGTCAGGGGTCAGCAGCTTGAACATCAGCATGTACCCGATCATAATCTAGGGAACGGCGGCGAAGGTGGCCCAACCATGATCAAGGGTGACCCTGTCATTCATCAACCTCACCGTCACCCTCCATGCGCAGCCGGTGTTCGTCTTCAGCTTGAACTCTGCAGGGATGGCGAGGAAGTGCTTCGTGAAGTCCAGGGGCAATGGCAGACTCTCCAGCTTTGGAGTAAGGATAACCATGCAGAAGTGGCTTGGTCCTGACTCCTGATGGCAGTGGCCATAGTTCCTCTGTTTGGGGCTTGGCTGCTCGTGCACTGTCACTTCGACCAATGGAGGCACCTGCTCCTTGCCCCTCTCCAATGGTGGCACCACCTCCTTGCCCTTGTCCATCTGCATTATGAACAACACGCTATTCAATGGTGAAAGGATCGATATGGTTGACTAGAGGGGGGTGAATAGGCAACTAACATTTTTTAGCTTTTCTAAACCAATTTAAATTAATCAACAAAGTAAGTTGTCTAGATATGCAACTAGGATGACAACTTATAGGAAGCAAAGATAACAACCTCACAAGCAAGCTAGCTAAGGTAAACAAGGAAGTCTTGCACAAGTAAAGGAAAGAAATAACCACAAGTGGAGCCGGTGAAGACGAGGATGTGTTACCGAAGTTCCTTCCCTTTGAGAGGAAGTACGTCTCCGTTGGAGCGGTGTGGAGGCACAATGCTCCCCAAGAAGCCACTAGGGCCACCGTATTCTCCTCATGCCCTCACACAATGCAAGGTGTCGTGATTCCACTAGTGGTGCCCTTGAAGGCGGCAACCGAACCTTTACAAACAAGGTTGGGGCTATCTCCACAACCGAATTGGAGGCTCCCAACGACACCACGAAGCTTCACCACAGTGGAATATGGCTCCGAGGTGACCTCAACCGTCTAGGGTGCTCAAACAGCCAAGAGTAACAAGATCCTCAAGGGATTAGTGGGGGGAATCAAATATCTCTTGGTGGAAGTGTAGATCGATGCCTTCTCAAGCAATCCCAAGGAAATCAACAAGTTTGATTGGCTAGGGTGAGAGATCGGGTGGAAATGGAGCTTTGAGCAACAATGGAGCTTTGGGGAGGAAGAGATGAGTCTTCTTGGAGAAGAAGACTCCCTATATATAGTGGGAGAACAAATCCAACCGTTATCCCACAAATCTGCCCGCAGAGCGCGGTACTACCGCACATAAGTTGCGGTACTACCGCTCGACCCAGCGGTATTACCGCTCTGGTTGCGGTACTACCGCTGGTGCAGTACAAGCCAGTACTAGTCCTGTTGCGTTGAAGCACCGGGCGGTAGTACTGCCGGAGCGGTACTACCGCAAGGCAGGGTTAGACAGGCTGAGGAGAAGCATGGACTAAATAAAATACATCCGCAGCTACATCCACAGATTTACGGTCGTTGCAAAAACCCGACACAGTACTACCGCTTGCTCGAAGCGGTACTACCGCGTAGGACGCGGAAGTAAAAAATTACTTCCGTGCCTACTACCGTACTAGTTACGACGCTGGGCCGGTCACACGGGATGATGTGATTCAGAACAAGTAAAGAGACTTGCTGGTAACGAGATTGAACAAGGTATCGGTATACCGACGATCGAATCTCGGGTAAGTACTATACCGGTAGACAAAGGGAATCGTATACGGGATTGATGAATCCTTGACATCGTGGTTCATCCGATAAGATCATCGTGTAACATGTGGGATCCAACATGGGTATCCATATCCCACTGTTGGTTATTGACCGGAGAGATGTCTCGGTCATGTCTGCATGGTTCCCGAACACATAAGGTTCGATGACGCTAGGGTTATAGGGAATTTATGTACGTGATTACCGAATGTTGTTCAGAGTCCCGGATGAGATCCCAGACGTCACGAGGAGTTCCGAAATGGTCCGGACGTAAAGAATTATATATAGGAAGTGAGGATTTGGCCACCGAAAGTGTTGCGGGCATCATCGGTAATGTACCGGGACCACCGGAAGGGTTCCAGGGTTCCACCGGGAGGGGCCACCAGCCCCGGAGGCCTGCGTGGGCTAAGAGTGGGAAGGGCCCAGCCCCTAAGTGGGCTGGTGCGCCTCCCACAAGGGGCCCAAGGCGCGGGGTATAGGAGAGGGGGGAAACCCTAGGCACAGATGGGCCTAAGGCCCACCTAGCCCCTCCTCTCTCTCCCCCCTCTGGCCACCCCCCAGGACCAATCTAGAGTTGGCCGCACCCCTAAGGGGGGGACCCTAGATGGGGGCGCAGCCTGCTACTTCTCAAGCATGCGTTGTATTCCCTCGAAGAGGAAAGGGTGATGCAGCACAGTAGCGTAAGTATTTCCCTTAGGTTTTGAGAACCAAGGTATCAATCCAGTAGGAGACCACGCGCGAGTCCCTCGGACCTGCACAAACAAATATGAACTTCACAACCAACGCGATAAGGGGTTGTCAATCACTTTACGGTCACTTACAGAAATGAGATCTGATAGATAGGATAGTATAATATTTTTTGTATGTTTTATATAAGAACAGAAAGTAAATGAAGCAAAGTAAAGTAGATGGAAGAGTAATATGTTGAGAATAGACCCGGGGCCATAGGTTTCACTAGTGGCTTCTTTCATGATAGCAGAATTCCACGGTGGGTGAACAAATTATTGTCGAGCAATTGATAGAAAAGCGCATAGTTATGAGAATATCTAGGCATGATCATTATATATAGGCATCACGTCCGTGACAAGTAGACCGAAACGATTCTGCATCTACTACTATTACTCCACACATTGACCGCTATCCAGCATGCATCTAGAGTATTAAGTTCATAAGAACAGAGTAATGCTTTAAGCAAGATGACATGATGTAGAGGGATAAACTCAAGCAATATGATATAAACCCCATCTTTTTATCCTCGATGGCAACAATACAATACGTGCCTTGCTGCCCCTACTGTCACTGGGAAAGGACACCGCAAGATTGAACCCAAAGCCAAGCACTTCTCCCATTGCAAGAACTATAGATCTAGTAGGCCAAACCAAACCAATAATTCGAAGAGACTTGCAAGGATATTATAATCATACATAAAAGATTTCAGAAAAGAATCAAATATTGTTCAAAGATAATCTTGATCATAAACCCACAATTCATTAGATCTCGACAAACACAGCGCAAAAATATTACATCGAATATATCTCCTCGAAGATCAAGGAGAACTTTGTATTGAGATCCAAAAAGAGAGAAGAAGCCATCTAGCTAATAACTATGGACCCGAAGGTCTATGGTAAACTACTCACAACTCATTGGTGAGGCTATGGTGTTGATGTAGAAGCACTCCATGGTAGACCCCCCCCCCCTCCGGCGGAGCTCCGGAACATGCCCCAAGATGGGATCTCACGGGAACAGAAGGTTGCGGCGGTGGAATTAGGGTTTTCTCTGTTGCCTCGATGTTTTCAGGGTATATGGATATATATAGGAGGAAGGAGGGCATCGGGGGAGCCAGAGGGGGGCCACAAGGGTGCAGGGCGCGCCCAGGGGGAGGGGGCACGCCCTGGACTCTCGTGGCCACCTCCTTCTGGGTAGATACGGTTCCAAAATAACTCTCCCAAAGGTTTCATTCCGTTTGGACTCCGTTTGATATCGCTTTTCTGCGAAACTCTGAAATAGGCAAAAAACAGCAATTTGCACTGGGCCTTGGGTTAATAGGTTAGTCCAAAAAATAATATAAAAGTGTATAATAAAGCCCATTAAACATCTAAAATAGAATATATAATAGCATGGAACAATAAAAAAATTATAGATACGTTGGTGACGTATCAAGCATCCCCAAGCTTAATTTCTGCTCGTCCTCTAGTAGGTAAATGATAAAAACAGAATTTTTGATGTGGAATGCTAACCAACATATTTCTCAATGTAATTTCCTTATTGTGGCATGAATGTTCAGATCCGAAAGATTCAAGACAAAAGTCTATATTGACATAAGAAATAATAATACTTCAAGCATACTAACAAAGCAATCATGTCTTCACAAAATAACATGGCCAAAGAAAGTTATCCCTACAAAATCATATAGTCTGGCTATGCTCCCTCGTCATCACACAAAATATTCATATCATGCTGATACGTCCAAAATGTATCTATAATTTCTGCTTGCTCCATGCCACTTTTGGGTGATATTGCTATGATATTCATACACTTCCATACACTTTTGATCATATTTGGACTAACCTACTAATCCAGTGCACCCCAGTGCCAGTTTCTGTTTTCGGCTGTTTTTGTATTTCAGGTTTTCACGTTACGAGAACTGCCAGGAAAAATCCAGAAAAATTATATAAAAATCAGCGTTTCGGAAACTTCCTTGCGCCCGAAGGACAGCCGGG
>LR738712.1:774126892-774140225 GCA_902687465.1 Secale cereale
GGGGGGGGGGGGGGGGGGGGCACGAGGGCTCCAGGCGCCCTGGCGGCGCCCCCCACTGGGCCGCGCCGGGGGGCGCCTGGGCCCCCGAAGCTTCCCCGATGCCCCCCTTTGGCATATATTTAAAGCGTCCTCTGAAACCCTCAGAACAGGAACTCTTTCGCGATCCCATCTCTGTTCCGCCGCCACCGCCGCTTCCAAGACCGGGAGCACCAGGAGAACTCTTCCCGGCACCCTGCCGGAGGGGAGGATCACCACCGGGAGCTTCTCCACCACCATGGACGCCTCCCGGATGAGTCGTGAGTAGTCTCCCTTGGACCATGAGTCCATGACCAGTAGCTATGTGATGTTCTCCTCCCGTTCTTGTGCTTCACTAATTAGTCCTCGTGAGCTGCCCTACATGATCGAGGCACATATGTAATCCTTATGCTGTTGCTATGTTGAGTTTGTTGGGATCCGATGGATTATGAGATTATGTTCAGATTGATCTTGAGTAATATATTTGATTCACCTCTTTTATATTTATGTTCATAAGTAATTCTTGCATGTTCTCCGTTGTTATTTATTGCTTTGGCCAAGTAGTAGGTAGTGACTCCAAGAGGGAACGTTATGCTTGATTGTGGGTTCATGCCCCTCGATGACTAGCTTGAGTGACAGAAACATGAGTCTAGGGGATGTGCTGTTGCCACAAGGGGGAAAACAATGGTGCTTGTGCCCGCGGGTGCAAGGATTGTTTACTTTACGCAAAGTTCTTTTAATGCAGTTGTCTGTTGCATTGAGTTTACACTATGGGTGGGACTCGCAACTTAATACCAGCGAGATGTTCTGGATAGATATCTCAAGGTGGATGATTAGTAGTAGATATTGATGGATTTCGGTCTACTTACTTTGGCGTACCGCCCATGCTTTGAACCTCAACCTTTCTTGCAATGTAGTCAGCATTGGTTTGCGTTCGTAGTCCTGTCAATTGCCCAGCTGTAATTCGTTTACCTCACATAGCTGTTTTATCGTCTTTTGGGAGAGAGACTTCACTAGTGAACATCATGAGACTCCGGTCCATATTACCATCATTGATCACATCCACTATTTACTTTTCGCTTTTACTTACTATTGCAAACACTATCTATCACTACTATCATTTGCTTTTAATCCTTTGTGAACTACAAGGCCGGAGGGATTGACAACCTCTCTGTACTCGTTGGGAGCAAAGTTATTTGTATCTGTGTGCAGGTCCACGTTGACTGCTAATATCTGGCGCCGTAGCAGTTGACACCTACTTGTTGAACCTAGGAGTCTCTGGGGATTCGATCCTTGGCATCTTTGCTAAGGGAAAAACTTCCACAACACTGCATCTTACACCTTCCACTTGGGGTAACCAACGAGGGGTTAGAGGCCCATCAAGGAGTTTTTCTGGCGCCGTTGCCGGGGACCCCACTCTTCAGGATAGGGGAGTTGCATGCTATCTTTTACCTTTGCTTTTTAGTCTTGTTAGTTTACCTTTCAGTTTTTGCTTTAGTATCTTTTATCAAAAATCACAAAAAATTATTTGCCTTTTTTATTAGTAGTCCTTTCTGTTTAGCTAAACATGTTAGGATTTGGTGCTTTGAGGGAATCAGAAGTTCTAGATTTCCATCAAAGGGATGGAGAAAATATGAAGAAGGTATGGGACAGAATTTCTGATGCACATAGGAGAATTATGCCTTGGATACCCATAAAAATTGTGCTTAGGAATTTTTACCATGGTCTTTTTAAATGGTGTAAACACTCTCTTGATATTATAGCCGAGGGAGATTTCCTAGAATGTGATGAAGCTAGAGCTCTTGAAATTATACATGGTCTATCTAGTTACTTTGTTTATGATCACAACTTTGATACTATCATAGATAGACTTGCTACTATTGAAAAGAGAATGGATGCTCTAGACTTAATGAAGGTAGAGAAACCCAAACCCAATAAGAGAGATATTTTGGAAATAGATAATGACTGGGAGCCTCTTGTTAGGATTAGCATCTCTAATCAAGATTTCCTTGCTTATTGTGATATTGGATCTATGGTTTCTACTATGCCAAAAATTGTTCATGATTCTTTAAAATTTAACAGGGATAGATTACCGTCTTATCATGAACATACTAATGGAGATATTTCTGAAATCCAGGGAAGAATAAAAGATGTGCCAGTTAAATTCCTTAAGGGGATTGCAATGGTTGATTTCTTCATCATGGAGCCAAACCAAGGAAATATAGTGCTTGGAAGGGACTTCCTCCGAGCAGTTAAAGGCTTCATTGATATAGGTAAGGGACAAATCCGCTTACGCGGGAAGGCAAAAGGTGTGTACCCCTTTCCTAGAAGGAACAAGAATGAACTTGTTGAGGAACCATTTGAAGCAATTTATAACTCCGATTATTATGATGGTTATTGATTCCTCTATGCATTATGCCTAGCTTAAAGGCATAAAAGAAAGCGCTTTTGGGAGGCAGCCCACATGAATAATTTTTTTGCTTTTGTTGTGTCTTGATGTTGTTTACTGCTGTAGCATCATCATTGTATCTTTGCTTTTCATATTTGTGACAAGTATAGCCTCTGATTGCTAGAAAGTTCAAAAGTTGTGAGGTGCTGTCCAGGAAACAGATTCTGTCCTTGGATAGAAAAATTCGTATAAAATCACCAGATCATCTTTTTGGTCTGAATGTTTTCGACAGCGTTCTCTATATAATTGTCTTTCGTGCATCTGTTCTGAGTTTTTTGATTTGAGTTGCATAAGTATCCCGAACAGATCAATTACTACCTGCTGTTCTGTTTTTCACAGATTCTGTCATGTTTTGCCTTTCCTTCACTTTGCAAATCAAGAGCTTGCTTTTTCTTTGCAAAAACCTTTTGGCGATCTTGAGAAACAGTAGAACTTCAAGAATATCTTTATTTCCAGCAAGGTTTAATTATTTTATTAAGGGTACTAACCTCGCTAATCAGATTATGATGAGTTATGTATGAAGGGAGTTTTCAAGTGTGCGAGGGAAGATGATAAAAAAGATTCAGGAGTGTCTAGCGCTCAAGCTTGAGGATGCCCCCGTGCACCCCCAAGAAATATTCAAGGAGACTCAAGCGTCTAAGCTTGGGGATGCCCCCGTGCATCCTCTTCTCCATCAACATTATCAGTTCGTCTTTCGTTCCACTATATTTTTATCACTTCATGTGTTATGTGCTATGCTTGGAGCGTCTTGCTTTTAGTTTTCTTTTTAGTTTTTCATAACGAGTCGGAACTCAGCATTCTT
Source organism: Secale cereale (assembly GCA_902687465.1). NCBI lineage: Eukaryota > Viridiplantae > Streptophyta > Magnoliopsida > Poales > Poaceae > Secale > Secale cereale. The sequence continues at coordinate 774,130,159 of LR738712.1, forward strand.
TATGTGGGAGAGAAACATGCTCCACTTCTACCTAGAACATAACATAGAGTTTTCATATCTATCTTCGTTGTGTGTGTTCTTTGTCTTTTAATAGCTACTATCATGCTTTGCTCTTAGTATTCATGCTTATCTTTTCAAAGAGCTTTTGTTTAGTTGGTTGCTTGAACTCTCTTCAATTATCATGCTCACCTTATTAAGAGAGTTTGCTTCCGTTGCATTGGTTAATGTGTCTATGATAAAGATGCTACGTGCATGATGGTGCTTAGTAGTTCAGGTTTTCTTATGGTTAATCTCAAATAGCTCGGGGGTTCCCAATGTGTTATTGGAGTACCAACATGATTAGTTTGCCTATGATGTGGTATGGTTTAGTAATATCTTACTTCGAAAATTTATTTTGATTGACTTGGCGTATGCTCACGCATATTTAAGACTGTAAAGAAAGTCTGTCAAGCCTTGATGATCATTTATTTCTGAGTAGCGATATAACTACCATGCCTGATTCAATGTTTCTTTGTCGCTCTGCATGATTATGACCGTCATTGCTCTCTTAGTTGGTCGCTCCCAGTCTTTTGCTAACCTCCACCTGTACTAAGCAGCCTAACTTTGCAATACATAGCTCATGGGAAAGTAGCTTAAAAACTACTGTGGTAAAGAATATGTTGCTTATGTATCTTATTTCTTATAAGTTGCTTGCTGAGCGGTAACCATGTTTCTGGGGACGCCATCAACTGTCACACTTTTGTTGAATATCATGTGAGTTGCTATGCATGTTCGTCTTGTCTGAAGTAAGGGTGATTTGCCGTGGATTGTATGAATATGCATATTGTTAGAGAAGAACATTGGGCCGCCAACCAAAGCCATGTATCATGGTGGAAGTTTTAGCTTGGACGTTAATCCTCAATCTCTTATGAGAATATGCTTATGCATTAAAGAGGAGTCCATCATCTATTTTCTATGTTGTCCCGGTATGGATGTCCTCAAGTTGAGATCTATCAAAAACGAGAAATCAAATGCTATTTATCTCCTTGGACCTTTGTACAGGTGGCATAGAGGTACCCCTTTGTGACACTTGGTTGAAACATATGTAATGCAATGTAACCCATGGAAATCCAAGCTAATTAGGACAAGGTGCGGGCACTATTGGTATTCGATGCATGAGGCTTGCAACTTATAGGATGTCTTATGCATGACACATATGAAGTACTACTACCGTTGACAAAATTGCTTCTATGTTTTCAAAATAAAAAGCTCTAACACATAACCATTCTTTTACTTTTATGTTAAAGCACCAACTACTGAGAGCATGATTGTCATTCTGAGTGTAATGTGCATTGTCCCAAAGTAGCATTGTCTTTTGCATGATTGTGATATCGTTTATTTTGAAATCATTGTATCTAGTAATCACTTAAACCTTGAAGGTGCCCCTTGCATTTATGTTTTGCTTCACTAAAGGGGGCAAGCTAGGTATCACTTTATCATATTTGCACATCATGTTCATTGCAAATCTTTTTGATGTTTCAGTTTCATGTTGTTAAACTTTCAGTCATTTGTGATTTTCTCATGAGGCAACTTAATTACTATAGAATCATTGTCTCTGTAAGCTTTTGTCATATGACTATAAAAAGTCCTATATGGTTAATAGCATGTCACCATAGAAATTATTCTTGTTATCATTTACCTACTCGAGGACGAGCAGGAATTAAGCTTGGGGATGTGATACGTCCAAAATGTATCTATAATTTCTGCTTGCTCCATGCCACTTTTGGGTGATATTGCTATGATATTCATACACTTCCATACACTTTTGATCATATTTGGACTAACCTACTAATCCAGTGCACCCCAGTGCCAGTTTCTGTTTTCCGCTGTTTTTGTATTTCAGGTTTTCACGTTACGAGAACTGCCAGGAAAAATCCAGAAAAATTATATAAAAAATCAGCGTTTAGGAAACTTCCTTGCGCCCGAAGGACAGCCGGGGGGGGGGGCACCAGGGCTCCAGGCGCCCTGGCGGCGCGCCCCCCCTGGGCCGCGCCGGGGGGGCGCCTGGGCCCCCCGAAGCTTCCCCGATGCCCCCCTTTGGCATATATTTAAAGCGTCCTCCGAAACCCTCAGAACAGGAACTCTTTTCGCGATCCCATCTCTGTTCCGCCGCCGCCGCCGCTTCCAAGATCGGGAGCACCAGGAGAACTCTTCCCGGCACCCTGCCGGAGGGGAGGATCACCACCGGGAGCTTCTCCACCACCATGGACGCCTCCCGGATGAGTCGTGAGTAGTCTCCCTTGGACCATGAGTCCATGACCAGTAGCTATGTGATGTTCTCCTCCCGTTCTTGTGCTTCACTAATTAGTCCTCGTGAGCTGCCCTACATGATCGAGGCACATATGTAATCCTTATGATGTTGCTATGTTGAGTTTGCTGGGATCCGATGGATTATGAGATTATGTTCAGATTGATCTTGAGTAATATATTTGATTCACCTCTTTTATATTTATGTTCATAAGTAATTCTTGCATGTTCTCCGTTGTTATTTATCGCTTTGGCCAAGTAGTAGGTAGTGACTCCAAGAGGGAACGTTATGCTTGATTGTGGGTTCATGCCCCTCGATGACTAGCTTGAGTGACAGAAACATGAGTCTAGGGGATGTGATGTTGCCACAAGGGGGAAAACAACGGTGCTTGTGCCCGCGGGTGCAAGGATTGTTTACTTTACGCAAAGTTCTTTTAATGCAGTTGTCTGTTGCATTGAGTTTACACTATGGGTGGGACTCGCAACTTAATACCAGCGAGATGTTCTGGATAGATATCTCAAGGTGGATGATTAGTAGTAGATATTGATGGATTTCGGCCTACTTACTTTGGCGTACCGCCCATGCTTTGAACCTCAACCTTTCTTGCAATGTAGTCAGCATTGGTTTGCGTTCGTGGTCCTGTCAATTGCCCAGCTGTAATTCGTTTACCTCACATAGCTGTTTTATCGTCTTTTGGGAGAGAGACATCATTAGTGAACATCATGAGACTCCGGTCCATATTACCATCATTGATCACATCCACTATTTACTTTTCGCTTTTACCTACTATTGCAAACACTATCTATCACTACTATCATTTGCTTTTAATCCTTTGTGAACTACAAGGCCGGAGGGATTGACAACCTCTCTGTACTCGTTGGGAGCAAAGTTATTTTTTATCTATGTGCAGGTCCACGTTGACTGCTAATATCTGGCGCCGTAGCAGTTGAAACCTACTTGTTGAACCTAGGAGTCTCTGGGGATTCGATCCTTGGCATCTTTGTTAAGGGAAAAACTTCCACAACACTGCATCTTACACCTTCCACTTGGGGTAACCAACGAGGGGTTAGAGGCCCATCACATGCACAACCCCGGTTTCAGCCAAGCAATTGTTTTCATACTCAATTTTTTTTCAAACCTTTCAAATTTCACGCAATACATGAGCGCGAGCCATGGATATAGCACTATAGGTGGAATAGAGTGGTGGTTGTGGAGAAGACAAAAATGAGGAAGATAGTCTCACATCAACTAGGCTTATCAATGGGCTATGGAGATGCCCATCAATAGATATCAATGTGAGTGAGTAGGGATTGCCATGCAACGGATGCACTAGAGCTATAAGTGTATGAAAGCTCATCAAAAGAAACTAAGTGAGTGTGCATCCAACTTGCTTTCTCATGAAGACCTAGGGCATTTGAGGAAGCCCGTCGTTGGAATATACAAGCCAAGTTCTATAATGAAAAATTCCCACTAGTATATGAAAGTGACAAGACAAGAGACTCTCTATCATGAAGATCATGGTGCTACTTTGAAGCACAAGTGTGGAAAAGGATAGTAGCATTGTCCCTTCTCTCTTTTCTCTCATTTTTTTGGAGGGGCTTTCTATTTTTTAGCCCCTCTATATATATATATATATTTAGGCCATCTCTTTTTTTATTTGGTCTTTCCTCACATGGGAAAATGCTCTAATAATGAAGATCATCACACTTTTATTGACTTACAACTCAAAGATTACAACTCGAAGCTAGAACAAAATATGACTCTATGTGAATGATGATGAAGCATGTCATATGAACGGAACAGTGGAAAGTTGCATGGCAATATATCTCGGAATGGCTATGGAAATGCCATGATAGGTAGGAATGGTGGCTGTTTTGAGTAATGTATATGGTGGGTGTATGGTACCAGCCAAAGTTGCGCGGTACAAGAGAGGCTAGCAATGGTGGAAGGGTGAGAGAGCGTATAATCCATGGACTCAACATTAGTCATAAAGAACTCATATACTTATTGCAAAAATTTACGAGTCATCAAAACAAAGTATTCAAAGCATGCTCCTAGGGGAAGGGTTGGTAGGAGTCCATCGCGTGATCCCGACCTCCACACAAAGGATGACACTCAATAAATACATCATGCTCTAACTTCGTCACATAGCGGTTCACCATACGTGCATGCTACGGGAATCACAAACATTAACACAAGTATTTCTCAAATTCAAAATTACTCCACTAGCATGACTCTAATATCACCATCCTCATATCTCAAAACAATCATCAAGTATCAAACTTCTCATCATATTCAATGCACTTTATATGAAAGTTTTTACTATACTCATCTTGGATGCCTATCATATTAGGACTAGTTATATAACCAAAGCACATTACCATGTTGTTCTAAAAGACTCTCAAATAGATATAAGTGAAGCATGAGAGATCAACAATTTCTACAAAATAAAACCACCACCGTGCTCTAAAAGATATAAGTGAAGCACTAGAGCAAAACTATCAAGATCAAAAGATATAAGTGAAGCACATAGAGTATTCTAATAAATTCTAAACCATAATTATCTCTCTCAAAAGGTGTGTCCAGCAAGTATGATTGTGGAAAACTAAAAAGAAAAGACTCAAATCATACATGACACTCGAAGCAAAACACATATCATGTGGTGAATAAAAATATAGTCCCGAGTATAGTTACCGATAGATGAAGACGAAAGAGGGGATGACTTCCCGGGGCATCCCCAAGCTTAGGCTTTTGGTTGTCCTTGAATTTTACCTTGGGGTGCCTTGGGCATCCCCAAGCTTAGGCTCTTGCCACTCTTTGTTCCATAGTCCATCAAAGCCATACTCAAAACTTGAAAACTTCACAACACAAAACTTAGCCAAAAATCTCGTGAGCTCCGTTAGTATAAGAAAACAAACCACCACTCAAAGGTACTGTAATGAACTCATTCTTTGTTTATATTGGTGTTAAACCTACTTAATTCCAACTTCTCTATGGTTCATACCCTCCGATACTACTCATAGATTCACTACTAGGAAAAGGGCTATAGATAGGATGGACACTAATGGCGCACCAGACATGCGGTGCGCCATTAGGAAAAGGGCTATATACTAATGGCGCACCACGTGCTGGTGCGCCATTAGTGTGGAATACACTAATGGCGCACCGGGCTCATGGTGCGCCACCAGTAACAATTTTTTTTATCTTTTCCAAACATACTAATGGTGCATCCAAACACAGTGCGCCATTACTAGTTGTAACTAGTAATGGCGCACCAGCCAGAGAGTGCGCCACTACTATTATTATTTTCATTATATTTTTTATTCTTTTTTTTTGCAAAACTAGTAATGGCGCACCGTTCCATAGTGCGTCATTACTAGTTTTAATATCCCACAGTGCGCCATTAGTATATTTTTTTTTGCAAAACTACTAATGTCGCACCACCAACAGGTGCGCCATTAGTAACCTGGGTTACTAATGGCGCATTTGGTGATGGTGCGCCATTAGTAACCTGGCCACCAATAAGATATTTTGGACAGCCACTCCTACCCACTCACTTTCTCCCCACTTCATTCTCTCCACCTCCTCCTCCAAATCTTGTCTCGGCTGCCTCCTCTTTGTCACCTCATTTCCACCATAGATTCATTCAAATTAAGTGGTTAAATTACCTTTTTTGATAGGTAAGTAAGGGGGGAAGCTATCTTTATGTTGTTCTCCCTCTCCAACAATGTGCACAGTCACTTTTTATGGCCTAGCTAGATATATGTATGTTCGTGGTGTTGCATATGTTTGTGGTGTTGCATATATGTTTGTGTTTGTAGGTGTACCGGTATTTGAAATGCGATAGTTGCCAATATTTTGCCAGAATGTTGATTCATTTCCGTTTCGGCAAGAATTTTGGCATTATGCATTCTTTTTTGTCCTATTTTTAGGGAAAGTCATGCCAATTTTTTTCTTGGTTCTAAGATATCGTTTTGCTCTACCCCGCAGGCGACCATGGTCCGCACGATGACCGAAGGCATCGTGAATAGGTTTTTGAGCTCCGCGAAGGCCGAGATGCTTCAAAAGAACGAGACGGAGATAATATGTCCGTGTCGAAGATGCAAGCTGAAGAGCCTGCGGACCCGGATTCCGGGCAGGTGCGGGACCACATGCTCTTGCGTGGTTTCATGGATGGCTATCGGTGGCAAGGTGATGAAGATGACTACGAAGTCGTCCATAGGGGCCGGGCAAGAAATGAGGAAGGGCAGAAAGACAACCACCGCGGCTCGGGCAGGCGAGAAGACGAAGAATCTCCAGGAGATTATCACGATGGTGATGCTGTACATAGTCATCATGTAGAAGATGCAGGACATGATGATGAGGAAGATGCCGGAGCAGACGACGGGCATGATCATGAAGATGATAATGCCAGCGGAGCAGACGACGCTGGACCATCGATGGGTTGGGTGCAGGACCCTCATATTCAAGAGCTGCTTCTCAAGCAGACGGATAACGCAAGAGCTGCCGCCCGAGAGAAAGCCAAGATGGATCAACTGGAAATAGACGTGGTTACTCCATTGTATGAAGGATGCAGGCCCGAGGATACCCGCCTGAAAGTAACGCTCATGGCTCTGGAGATGAAGGTAAAACACAAAATGACAGACGCATGCTTCGACGAGAACATGTCATTCTAGCACGAACGTGTTCCCAAGGGGAACAAGTGCCCGACCAGTTTCGAGGAGGCGAAGAAAATCGTGTGTCCTCTAGATTTACTGCACGTGAAATACCATGTGTGCATAAACAATTGCATCATTTATCAGGACGAGCACGCGGAGTCTACCATATGTCCGGTGTGCGGCGTCACTCGATACAAGAAGAGGAAGAAAGCTCCTCGAAAAGTGGTGTGGTACTTTCCGATTACTCCTCGTTTGCAGCGGTATTTCGCGGACCCTAAGGTAGCAAAGCTCCTGCGTTGGCACGCGGATAGGGAGGAGAAGAAGCGAGAAGATGACGCAAATGATCCGGAGATAAATAAAAAGACAAGATGCTGAGTCACCCTAAGGATGCGAGCGAGTGGCAAGCGTTGAACTTCGAAGATGCGGAATTTGGGAACGATCCAAGGAACATCATGCTGGGCGCGAGCACCGATGGAGTCAATCCGTTTGGCAGCCAGAGAAGCACACATAGCACCTGGCCTGTGTTTGTGTGGATGTACAACCTTCCCCCCTAGTTGTGCATGAAGAGGAAGTACATTCACATGAGTATGCTAATTGAAGGACCGAAATAACCAGGGAACGACATCAATCTGTATCTGGGGTTGCTGAAAGAGGAGCTAGACACGCTGCGGAAAACGCCAGCCAATACGTGGGATGCCGCAGAGAAAGAATATTTCCCTATGAGAGCCGCACTGCTCACGACGGTACACGACTATCTCGGTTACGGATATGTCGCGGTGCAGGTGGTCCACGGATTTTCTGTATGTGTCAGGTGCATGGATGACACAATGTATCGCCAGCTAGATAGAGATCCCGGGTCTTCGAAAACCGTGTTCATGGGACATCGAAGGTGGCTTCGCGACGATGACCTGTGGAGAAAACGCAAGGATCTGTTCGATGGTGAAACCGAACCCCGAAGACGCCCGCGTACGAGGAGCGGCGAGGAAATAGATGAGCTGTTAAAAAATTGGAAAGATTGCCCACTGCCGGGAAAGAAGCAAAAGGCGCCAGAGCCGGGAAAAAAGCGAAAGGCGCCAGAGCCGGTGCTTAAGGTATGGAAAACGAGGTCTGTTTTGTGGGACTTGCCGTACTGGAAGATCCACCGTGTGCCTCACAGCCTTGATGTCATGCATATCACGAAGAACGTGTGCGAGAGTCTGCTTGGCACCCTGCTCAACATGCCAGAGAGGACCAAAGATGTGCCGAAAGCAAGGGCAGACTTGAAATCAATGGGCATCAGGCAGGAGCTTCACGCTAATGATGATGATGATAATGATGATGAGGCGAAGCAGGAGACGGAAAGTCGTCGCAAAGGCAAAAAGGCCAAGAAGACCGGAAATGACTACCCTCCCGCATGCTTCACTCTAAGTCAGGAGGAGATCGAGCAATTTTTCACCTGCCTCGTAGGAGTAAAACTTCCTTACGGTTACGCGGGGAAGATAAGCAGATACCTAGACCCAGCGAAGCAGAAGTTCAGCAGGATGAAGTCTCACGACTGTCACGTGCTGATGACGCAGATACTTCCAGTTGCAGTCCGTGGGATCATGGACGTGCACGTCCGTGAAACGCTATTTGGCCTATGCAACTTTTTCGACGTCATCTCTCGGAAGTCGGTTGGCGTGAGGCAACTCAAAAGGCTACAGGAAGAGATCGTGGTGATACTATGCGAGCTTGAGATGTACTTCCCGCCCGCATTCTTCGACGTTATGGTGCATCTGCTGGTCCATATCATGGACGATATCATCAAACTCGGGCCGACGTTCCTGCACAACATGATGTCGTTCGAAAGGATGAATGGTGTCATCAAAGGATACGTTCGCAACATGTCACGTCCAGAGGGAAGCATAGCTAGGGGCTTTCTGACCGAAGAGTGCATCTCGTACTGCACGAATTATCTAGGCATCGAGAACCCCGTTGGTCTGCCCGTCAACAGGCACCTCGGCAGGCTCGCTGGATGGGGTCACCGTGAGGGTCGCCGCGAAATGCATGTCGACTTCGAGGGTCGACTCGCCGACTTTGAAAGAGCAAACCTAGTCGCGCTACAACACATAGACGTGGTCGATCCTTGGGTGGTAGAGCACAAAACCTTTATTGAGAAGACGTACAATGACCGAGGCCAATAGAGGACGGACAGAGATATAATCAAAGAGCACAACTCATGTTTCACGCGTTGGTTCAAGCAGAAGCTTCTGTCGTACCCTTTACATGAGGATTTTTCCGCGGAAGAACAACTCATATTCACCTTGTCACAGGGCGCCGAGCACAACCTGATGACCTATGAGGCGTACGATATGAACGGCTACACATTCTACACCGAGGCCAATGACATGAAGAGCGATGGTTATCAGAACTCCGGGGTAACGATGGAATACTACACCGGTAACGACAAGGACAGATACTACGGAATGATCGAGGAGATCTGGGAGCTGAGCTACGCTGGAGAGAAGGTCCCGTTGTTCTGTGTCAGATGGGCCAAGAGCATCCTAAAAGAAGACCGGTATTTCACCACCATGGTTATACCCGAAGCCAAATCCAGGACCGCGGGCTCAAACGTCACCGCGAAAAATGAGCCATGGGTACTGGCTTCCCAAGTTGACCAATGCTTCTTCATTACCGACCTGTCAAAGCCCAGTCGTGTTGTCGTGAGGAGAGGCAAAAGGAAGATCATCGGAATGGATGGAGTAGCCAATGAGCAAAACTTCGACAAGTACGGCGACCCGAAGATTGAACATGACGACGATGATGAAGTAGCAGCATACACCACAAGAAGAAGCAGGACCACCCTACCTAAAGGACGTCCGTTCCACAGAAGAACTCCATTTGCGAAAAAGAAGGGCAAGAAGATTGTGAACAGATAGCTAGCTAAGATCGATTGTATTTAAATCGTAGCCTTCATTTCTCGATTGTATTTCATGGGCACTTTTTGAACTCTTGAATGTTTTTAAATTTCATGAACACTCGATCTCGATCCCCGTCCATCTCGATCGTTATCCCACCTCGCCAGATCCGGTCCCCCTCGTCGCCGAGCACCCCCCGCTCCATCGGCCGCCGCCGCCGACCCCCCACACCCTCCCCTACTCCAT
>LR738712.1:774140237-774170348 GCA_902687465.1 Secale cereale
CCGCCGCACCCTCCCCCGCTCCACCGGCCGCCGCCGCCGACGCATGAACTCATGATATTTTCAAATAATAAATTTGATGATATTTTTCATATTCATAAATATATTCAAATAACAAATTTGATGATATTTTCTAAAAAATTATTACTGTTTTATAAAAAAACATAACTGTTATGATTTAAACAAGTTTGAACATATTTAAACACAAATAAGTATCAAACAGCATTTTAAATGCATAAAAAAATTATGGAGCCTGGGAATCGAACCCAGGACCTCCTGGTGTGAGAACTGCGTGCTGACCAGTCAGGCTACTAGAGGGGATTTGATGTAGATGAGGTTTGGTGAAAGATAACATGTTGGCTCGAACAGAAATAAAAAAAATACTAATGGCGCACCAGGGGGGAGGTGTGCCATTAGCATGTATGTACTTATGGCGCACCAGGGGGAGGTGCACCATTAGTATTATGCCCCCATCCATATTTCGTCCCCCACTCCACATATTCCCTCTCTCCCTCGCCCTCGCCCTCGATCCCCTTCCCCTCTCCCTAGCTCTCCCCACGCCGCTGCCCCGACGTCGCCGCCCCCGTGCCCCCGCCGCATCCCTCTCCCCATCCTCCCCATCCTCCCCTTCCTCCCCCTCCGACCCCCTCCCTCCCTCCCTCCCCACCACACGCCGAGCGCACCACCGACCCCCTCCCTCCCCCCAGAGTGTCGCCTCCTCCCCGAGGGAGCGCTCCTCACCTTCACTGTCGGCGGCTTCAGCGCCATCAACGTCGTCGCCGGCGCCTGCAGCGAGAACCTCACCGTCATCTGGGTCATCGGGAGCCCTCCGCCGCGATGTGCCCAGCCGGCCGAACCCTCCGCGGCCCCCGCCTCCGACAAGACCCTCTGCGGCCCCCGCTGATACGTCCAAAACGTATCTATAATTTCTGCTTGCTCCATGCCACTTTTGGGTGATATTGCTATGATATTCATACACTTCCATACACTTTTGATCATATTTGGACTAACCTACTAATCCAGTGCACCCTAGTGCCAGTTTCTGTTTTCGGTTGTTTTTGTATTTCAGGTTTTCACGTTACGAGAACTGCCAGGAAAAATCCAGAAAAATTATATAAAAAATCAGCGTTTCGGAAACTACCGTGCGTCCGAAGGACAGCCGGGGGGGCACCAGGGCTCCAGGCGGCACGCCCCACCTGGGCCGCGCCGGGGGGGCGCCTGGGCCCCCCGAAGCTTCCCCGATGCCCCCCTTTGGCATATATTTAAAGCGTCCTCCGAAACCCTCAGAACAGGAACTCTTTTCGCGATCCCATCTCTGTTCCGCCGCCGCCGCCGCTTCCAAGATCGGGAGCACCAGGAGAACTCTTCCCGGCACCCTGCCGGAGGGGAGGATCACCACCGGGAGCTTCTCCACCACCATGGACGCCTCCCGGATGAGTCGTGAGTAGTCTCCCTTGGACCATGAGTCCATGACCAGTAGCTATGTGATGTTCTCCTCCCGTTCTTGTGCTTCACTAATTAGTCCTTGTGAGCTGCCCTACATGATCGAGGCACATATGTAATCCTTATGCTGTTGCTATGTTGAGTTTGCTGGGATCCGATGGATTATGAGATTATGTTTAGATTGTGCTTGAGTAATATATTTGATTCACCTCTTTTATATTTATGTTCATAAGTAATTCTTGCACGTTCTCCGTTGTTATTTATTGCTTTGGCCAAGTAGTAGGTAGTGACTCCAAGAGGGAACGTTATGCTTGATTGTGGGTTCATGCCCCTCGATGACTAGCTTGAGTGACAGAAACATGAGTCTAGGGGATGTGCTGTTGCCACAAGGGGGAAAACAACGGTGCTTGTGCCCGCGGGTGCAATGATTGTTTACTTTACGCAAAGTTCTTTTAATGCAGTTATCTGTTGCATTGAGTTTACACTATGGGTGGGACTCGCAACTTAATACCAGCGAGATGTTCTGGATAGATATCTCAAGGTGGATGATTAGTAGTAGATATTGATGGATTTCGGTCTACTTACTTTGGCGTACCACCCATGCTTTGAACCTCAACCTTTCTTGCAATGTAGTCAGCATTGGTTTGCGTTCGTGGTCCTGTCAAATGCCCAGCTGTAATTCGTTTACCTCACATAGCTGTTTTATCGTCTTTTGGGAGAGAGACATCACTAGTGAACATCATGAGACTCCGGTCCATATTACCATCATTGATCACATCCACTATTTACTTTTCGCTTTTACTTACTATTGCAAACACTATCTATCACTACTATCATTTGCTTTTAATCCTTTGTGAACTACAAGGCCGGAGAGATTGACAACCTCTCTGTACTCGTTGGGAGCAAAGTTATTTGTATCTGTGTGCAGGTCCACGTTGATTGCTAATATCTGGCGCCGTTAGCAGTTGACACCTACTTGTTGAACCTAGGAGTCTCTGGGGATTCGATCCTTGGCATCTTTGCTAAGGGAAAAACTTCCACAACACTGCATCTTACACCTTCCACTTGGGGTAACCAACGAGGGGTTAGAGGCCCATCAAGGAGTTTTTCTGGCGCCGTTGTCGGGGACTCCACTCTTCAGGATAGGTGAGTTGCATGCTATCTTTTACCTTTGCTTTTTAGTCTTGTTAGTTTACCTTTCAGTTTGTGCTTTAGTACCCTTTATCGAAAATCACAAAAAATAGTTATCTTGCTTGCTTGCTACTATGGGTTCCACCGAGAACACCAAGTTGTGTGACTTCACTAGTCACAACAACGATGACTTTATCAGTACACCTATCACTACACCTGCCACTTCAGCACCTTCATATGAAATTAAACCTGCTTTACTGAACTTAGTTATGAGATAACAATTCTCCGGTGCTGGAGATGATGCTGCTTTACACTTGAACAACTTTGTTGAACTTTGTGATATGCAAAAGTACCATGAAATAGATGGTAATATTGTTAAGCTTAAGCTTTTTTCTTTCTCCTTGAGAGGAGGAGCTAAAATTTGGTTTCAGTCTTTGCCTAGAAATAGCATAGATTCTTGGGACAAGTGCAAAGATGCTTTTATTGGAAAATACTATCCACCTGCTAAAATTATCCAACTTAGAAGTAACATAATGAATTTTAAACAATTGGATAATGAACACGTTGCCCAAGCTTGGGAACGTATGAAATCTCTTATCAAGAACTGCCCTACTCATGGTTTGACTACTTGGATGGTTATCCAAACTTTTTATGCAGGCTTGAACTTTACCTCGCGGAACTTGTTAGATTCGGCCGCGGGAGGAACTTTTATGTCAACTACACTTGGTGCTACCACGAAGCTTCTCGATGAGATGATGACCAACTATTCCCAATTGCACACCGAACGCGCTCCAACGGGTAGGAAGGTAAACTCTGTCGAGGAGATTTCCTCCTTAAATGAAAAAGCTGACATGATCATGTCTCTACTTTCGAAGCAATCTTCTGTTGATCCTTGTTATGATCCTTTAGATTCTGTGATTGCTGATGCTTATAGGAGTAACTTTGGTAGTAATCCTAGACCGTTACCCTCTAATTCCTATGGGAACAACAATGCTTATCCTAACACTAAGAACTCCGTCCAAAAAGATAGAGACTTGCCTGGCTATGAGAAACTGCTAGAAATAGAGAAGGCCACTAAGAATTACATGCACACCCAATATGAACAAAACAAAACCTTCTCGAGGCAATTAAATGAGCATACTGCTATCTTGCAAGACATTAGTAGACGATTAGAGAATATAAATATTGAGATTTCTAACCTCCAGACTAGACTCACTATCACTGAGACCCAAGTTTCCAATATGTCCCACACACAAGCCACTTTGATAAACCAAATGGCAGCTAAACCCGAAGTGGTTGCATCCCTAAGGGAGGAAGAAGATAGAATTAAGAGCCTTCATACCCACCACACTGTTGCTACTATCCAAGTTGTTGAGGATGTTCAAACTCTTAGCACCCAATGTACTCCTGGTCCCATTGGACCTATTAATGGTGATGCTATGACTATAGAAACTACCAAACAAGTGAACCTAAAGGACACCACTACCACTTTACTTGATGCTCGTGACCTTGATTTTGATAATTGCACTCTTACCGAAGTTATTGATTTCCTTCACAAGATGTCTAGAGATCCCCGCACTAGCACGCTTAACCTTGCCTTCACAGAGCATATCACTAATGATCTCATCAAATCTAGGGAGGAGAAACTTAGAGTAGAAGCCTCCATACCTAGAAAGCTAGAAGATGGTTGGGATCCTATGATAAAAATTAATTTGAATGACTTCTCTTGTTATGCATTATGTGATGTTGGTGCTAGTACCTCTGTTATGCCCAAAAGAATATATGATATGCTTAAATTGAAACCCTATGATTCTTGTTCTTTTGGTGTTCGTCTCGTTGATTCTTCCATAAAGAAACCTTTGGGGAGGATCGACGATGTTCTTATTGTTGTCAATGATAATTATGTGCCCGTTGATTTTACTATTATGGATATTGAATGTGATCCTTCATGTCCAATTATTTTGGGACGTCCCTTTTTGCGCACCGTTGGTGCTATCATTGACATGAAAGAGGGTAATATAAAATTTCAGTTTCCTCTCAAGAAAGGGATGGAACACTTCCCTCGTAAGAAGATCAAGTCACCTTTTGAGTCCGTTGTACGGGCTAGCTATTCTTTTACTCTTGATAAAACTTGATCTCTATGCATTATACCTAGCTTAAAGGCATAAAAGAAAGCGCTTTTGGGAGGCAGCCCACATGAATAAATTTTTTGCTTTTGTTGTGTCTTGATGTTGTTTACTGCTGTAGCATCATCATTGTATCTTTGCTTTTCATATTTGTGCCAAGTATAGCCTCTGATTGCTAGAAAGTTCAAAAGTTGTGAGGTGCTGTCCAGGAAACAGATTCTGTCCTTGGATAGAAAAATTCGTATAAAATCACCAGTTCATCTTTTTGGTCTCAATTTTTTCGACAGCGTTCTCTATATAATTGTATTTCGTGCGTATGTTCTGAGTTTTTTGATTTGAGTTGCATAAGTATCCCGAACAGATCAATTACTACCTGCTGTTCTGTTTTTCACAGATTCTGTCCTGTTTTGCCTTTCCTTCACTTTGCAAATCAAGAGCTTGCTTTTTCTTTGCAAAAACCTTTTGGCAATCTTGAGAAACAGTAGAACTTCAAGAATATCTTTATTTCCAGCAAGGTTTAATTATTTTATTAAGGGTACTAACCTCGCTAATCAGATTATGATGAGTTATGTATGAAGGGAGTTTTCAAGTGTGCGAGGGAAGATGATAAAAAAGATTCAGGAGTGTCTAGCGCTCAAGCTTGGGGATGCCCCCGTGCACCCCCAAGAAATATTCAAGGAGACTCAAGCGTCTAAGCTTGGGGATGCCCCCGTGCATCCCCTTCTCCATCAACATTATCAGTTCGTCTTTCGTTCCACTATATTTTTATCACTTCATGTGTTATGTGCTATGCTTGGAGCGTCTTGCTTTTAGTTTTCTTTTTAGTTTTTCATAACGAGTCGGAACTCAGCATTCTTTATGTGGAAGAGAAACACGCTTCACTTCTACCTAGAACATAACATAGAATTTTCATGTCTATCTTTGCTGTGTGTGTTCTTTGTCTTTTAATAGCTACTATCATGATTTGCTCTTAGTATTCATGCTTATCTTTTCAAAAGAGCTTTTGTTTAGTTGGTTGCTTGAACTCTCTTTAATTATCATGCTCACCTTATTAAGAGAGTTTGCTTCCGTTGCATTGGTTAATGTGTCTATGATAAAGATGCTACTTGCATAATGGTGCTTAGTAGTTCAGGTTTTCTTATGGTTAATCTCAAATAGCTGGGGGATTCCCAATGTGTTATTGGAGTACCAACATGATTTGTTTGCCTATGATGTGGTATGGTTTAGTAATATCTTCCTTCGAGAATTTATTTTGCTTGACTTGGCGTATGCTCACGCATATTTAAGACTGTAAAGAAAGTCTGTCAAGCCTTGATGATCTTTTATTTCTGAGTAGCGATATAACTACCATGCCTGATTCAATGTTGCTTTGTCGCTCTGCATGATTATGACCGTCATTGCTCTCTTAGTTGGTCGCTCCCAGTCTTTTGCTAACCTCCACCTGTACTAAGCAGCCTAACTTTGCAATACATAGCTCATGGGAAAGTAGCTTAAAAACTACTGTGGTAAAGAATATGTTGCTTATGTATCTTATTTCTTATAAGTTGCTCGCTGAGCGGTAACTATGTTTCTGGGGACGCTATCAACTGTCACACTTTTGTTGAATATCATGTGAGTTGCTATGCATGTTCGTCTTGTCTGAAGTAAGGGTGATTTGCCGTGGGTTGTATGAATATGCATATTGTTAGAGAAGAACATTGGGCCGCCAACCAAAGCCATGTATCATGGTGGAAGTTTTAGCTTGGACATTAATCCTCAATCTCTTATGAGAATATGCTTATGCATTAAAGAGGAGTCCATCATCTATTTTCTATGTTGTCCCGGTATGGATGTCCTCAAGTTGAGATCTATCAAAAACGAGAAATCAAATGCGATCTATCTCCTGGGACCTTTATACAGGTGGCATAGAGGTACCCCTTTGTGACACTTGGTTGAAACATATGGAATGCAATGATAACCCATGGAAATCCGAGCTAATTAGGACAAGGTGCGAGCACTATTGGTATTCGATGCATGAGGCTTGCAACTTATAGGATGTCTTATGCATGACACATATGAAGTACTACTACTGTCGGTGTACTAAGGTAGGGGTACCTCAGTACCCCAACTTGTGCACGGGCAGTAGCTGCTTCCCGCGGCAGGGCCTACCACGCGCTTGCCGGAGGCCTTCCTGCTCCATATAAAACCATTCAAAAACAAAATATACAAGACAGAAGATCGAGACCCCGGCAAGTGGAGCTTGCCGGGAAGGCCATCCCAGGCTCAAGATTACCTCACTAGCACAAGGCCCTGGCAAGAGGAGCTTGCCAGGAAGACCAGAAGATTACATCGCAGAAGACATGCCTCGGCGCTATATGCGCCCCGGCAGGGGCCGGGGAGCGACAAGCTTCAGAGCCCGACAAGCTCCCGGGCCCGGCAAGGTCAAGACCCCGGCAAGGTGCTTGCCGGGGAGAGTTGCGCTGTGTGCCCGCGCTCCAGCTCATCGATCCATGCGTCGCCCTGGGGCCATTCCAGGGGCGCGTGGAGGATGGTTGTGCAGCCTGGGGGACACGGTGGCACTCCACGGTGGTAAAGCCATCGCCGTGGCAAACGGAGACGCAAGGGCGGGCGCTTTTGGGGTCGACGGCGACGGGCATTAAATGCTCTTGTCCCCCACTGTCAAAGTAGGTAGCGACCACTGTTCACGCACTATAGCTCCACTATTCCCGCACTGTTACAACTACCACCACTTTTACATTTTTACCCTTTCTCCTACGTTGACACCTGTCGGTGACCCCTTGCACTATAAAAGGAGGCCCATGCACAACGTAGAGGGGGTTCGGAACCTAGATCGCTCATACGCTCGGTGTAGCTAGTTCTTCAAGCTCCCGAGCTCTCCCACTCAATACAAACTAAGCAGGAGTAGGGTTTTACGCGTCCATCGCAGCCCGAACCTGGGTAAACTGCCTGCGTGATCTCCACGATCTGCTCTTTGTGCTCCCTCCGCCCTCTTACCGCACAAGCAAGGGGCTCCGGTCCCATAGGTGTTCGTGGCAGACAGTTTCCCCCGACAACTACCGTTGACAAAATTGCTTCTATGTTTTCAAAAATAACAAGCTCTAACACATAACCATTCTTTTACTTTTATGAGTTTCCACCTTCTTTCTTCAAGCACCAACTACTGAGAGCATGATTGTCATTCTGAGTGTAATGTGCATTGTCCCAAAGTAGCATTGCCTTTTTGCATGATTGTGATATCGTTTATTTCTGAAATCATTGTATCTAGTCATCACTTAAACCTTGAAGGTGCCCCTTGCATTTATGTTTTGCTTCACTAAAGGGGGCAAGCTAGATATCACTTTATCATATTTGCACATCATGTTCATTGCAAATCTTTTTGATGTTTCAGTTTCATGTTGTTAAACTTTCAGTCATTTGTGATTTTCTCATGAGGCAACTTAATTACTGTAGAATCATTGTCTCAGTAAGCTTTTGTCATATGACTATAAAAAGTCCTATATGGTTAATAGCATGTCACCACAGAAATTATTCTTGTTATCATTTACCTACTCGAGGACGAGCACGAATTAAGCTTGGGGATGTTGATACGTCCAAAACGTATCTATAATTTCTACTTGCTCCATGCCACTTTTGGGTAATATTGCTATGATATTCATACACTTCCATACACTTTTTATCATATTTGGACTAACCTACTAATCCAGTGCACCCCAGTGCCAGTTTCTGTTTTCGGCTGTTTTTGTATTTCAGGTTTTCACGTTACGAGAATTGTCAGGAAAAATCCAGAAAAATTATAAAAAAAATCAGCGTTTCAGAAACTACCGTGCGTCCGAAGGACAGCCGGGGGGGGGGCACCAGGGCTCCAGGCGCCCTAGCGGCGCGCCCCCCCTGGGCCGCGCCGGGGGGGCGCCTGGGCCCCCCGAAGCTTCCCCGATGCCCCCCTTTGGCATATATTTTAAGCGTCCTCTGAAACCCTCAGAACAGGAACTCTTTTCGCGATCCCATCTCTGTTCCGCCGCCGCCGCCGCTTCCAAGATCGGGAGCACCAGGAGAACTCTTCCCGGCACCCTGCCGGAGGGGAGGATCACCACCGGGAGCTTCTCCACCACCATGGACGCCTCCCGGATGAGTCGTGAGTAGTCTCCCTTGGACCATGAGTCCATGACCAGTAGCTATGTGATGTTCTCCTCCCGTTCTTGTGCTTCACTAATTAGTCCTCGTGAGCTGCCCTACATGATCGAGGCACATATGTAATCCTTATGCTGTTGCTATGTTGAGTTTGCTGGGATCCGATGGATTATGAGATTATGTTCAGATTGTTCTTGAGTAATATATTTGATTCACCTCTTTTATATTTATGTTCATAAGTAATTCTTGCACGTTCTCCGTTGTTATTTATTGCTTTGGCCAAGTAGTAGGTAGTGACTCCAAGAGGGAACGTTATGCTTGATTGTGGGTTCATGCCCCTCGATGACTAGCTTGAGTGACAGAAACATGAGTCTAGGGGATGTGCTGTTGCCACAAGGGGGAAAACAACGGTGCTTGTGCCCGCGGGTGCAAGGATTGTTTACTTTACGCAAAGTTCTTTTAATGCAGTTGTCTGTTGCATTGAGTTTACACTATGGGTGGGACTCGCAACTTAATACCAGCGAGATGTTCTAGATAGATATCTCAAGGTGGATGATT
The DNA here is from genome assembly GCA_902687465.1 of Secale cereale. Taxonomy (NCBI): domain Eukaryota; kingdom Viridiplantae; phylum Streptophyta; class Magnoliopsida; order Poales; family Poaceae; genus Secale; species Secale cereale. The sequence goes on from LR738712.1 coordinate 774,149,621, forward strand.
AGTAGTAGATATTGATGGATTTCTGTCTACTTACTTTGGCGTACCGCCCATGCTTTGAACCTCAACCTTTCTTGCAATGTAGTCAGCATTGGTTTGCGTTCGTGGTCCTGTCAATTGCCCAGCTGTAATTCGTTTACCTCACATAGCTGTTTTATCGTCTTTTGGGAGAGAGACATCACTAGTGAACATCATGAGACTCCGGTCCATATTACCATCATTGATCACATCCACTATTTACTTTTCGCTTTTACTTACTATTGCAAACACTATCTATCACTACTATCATTTGCTTTTAATCCTTTGTGAACTACAAGGCCGGAGAGATTGACAACCTCTCTGTACTCGTTGGGAGCAAAGTTATTTGTATCTGTGTGCAGGTCCACGTTGATTGCTAATATCTGGCGCCGTTAGCAGTTGACACCTACTTGTTGAACCTAGGAGTCTCTGGGGATTCGATCCTTGGCATCTTTGCTAAGGGAAAAACTTCCACAACACTGCATCTTACACCTTCCACTTGGGGTAACCAACGAGGGGTTAGAGGCCCATCACCCGCCTCTGACAAGACCCTCCGCCTCCGGCGGCCTCGAGGAAGCGTCTGCGAGGTATGTCGTGCCGTCTCCCCCCCTCCTCCCGCCTCGCGTGCTTTCCTTTGGTTTTAGTGAGTTCATCCCCTCCCAATTTGATTTGCATCACTAGTGTGTTTGTTTGGCAAAATTAGGAGGATGAATAGATGAATGACTCTTCTGGCCTCGGTTGTTCTACCACAAAGCACAACCAAGATGCTAGTAGTAATCTTTAAAATGTTTTGATATTTAGGTGAGAAATTTCGTCGGTATGCTGCTACTTTAGTAAATAAACCTGTCATGGAAATGTTTAATTGCAGCCAATGAACTAAACAAAAACAGCGTGCAAACCATATTTTAGCCACAATACGCAGCGAAAAGTTTGGTGAGCTGATATTTTTTCCTAGACAAATAATCTAGCAAGGACAATGGAACCACTAGTAAGAAATAAAGGTGCATAAAAGCTTCATCATTTAATCTACTTTCTCGGGTTTTCTGAAGTTGTGGAGCGCAGCAAAAGATGATTTCCCGGTAAACAAGCACACGACCATCAGTCGTGTGCACACGGCTGCTGGCGTACAATCTCTTTTGGTTTCTTGCTGAAAGTCTAAAGAATTTCATTTCACGCATCAAACAGTTCGTCCACTAGTTGTTTTGCCTTCTATTCAACCTTACGGGCATACTCTGCTTGCTGTAGTTGTTTTGCCCAATTATGAATGAAACTTGTCATGCGTTCATCTTGCTTTGGGAAAGAAGAGCATAAAGGAAAGATGCATGTCGTATACATTTTGAACATTTCAGTTGTTGTTTCCTCTGCAGAAATTTCCCAGCTCTACACACAGCAGGAGCTCACGGGTCACCGCCATCGTGCTCGATGCGTTTCTCAGTTCCTAGTCATCTCCTTTTCCTCTGTCAGTGTGTTTTAGACTTTTTGTTGCTTTTGAATTTCTGGCTACCACGCCTGTACTCGCCTGCATATATTCGAGGAAGGCCCTCGCCTGCTTGACGAAATGCGGCGACTGAATCGTGGATGTATGTGCTTTATTCTGCCCAGATCTACCCCTATGTCTGTAGGGAATGTTATGGATGTGTAGTGAAATGAATCAGGAGCAGAGGACCTTGTGCTTCTCCTCTGTTTTGTTGGTACTGATGATAGACATTTTATACTAGTGATAAAATGATGGTAGATTTGGGGAGTCGTCGGGGGAATAATTGTACGAGGAGGGGCAGGGATCACGGCACCAGAGGAGTCAACCTCTCGGCTTAAACTAAATTGCAGACTACGCTCTAGATAATACTGATTCTAGAAAGAAAGAAAAAAATGACATGCTGTGATCCTTGAAGTTCATCTTCTCCCGTGGTATGAACGCAGAACATGCAAGTTCTGTTGGCTTAAGTGTTAACTTGCGATGCTGAACATGCAGAGAAAAAGCTGTCAGCCTGACTTGTTACTCGACGCATGTTTCTTTAGTTTACTTAACTTTTCGGTCAACGGTTATCCTACGTGACTTCATGACAGAAGTTTAATAATCGTGTTCTAGCTACTGTAGTAGTATCGTTGTAAGTTTTTTTGTTTTCCTTTGACGTTAGAAGTAGAGTCATGAAAACTAATGACCTAAATTAGTCACTTACGAAGTAGCACATAAACATGCAAGTTTCCAGGTTCCTAATATTCTGCATTAGGTGCAGAGCTCAGTGTTATCAAACCGCTTTTGCTATATTGCCTTGCTATAAACAAGATGGTCTTTACTGTACTGCCTTTTATGCACATTTGGTGTAGTATTATCTTATGATCTGCTCTTGTCATGTACACATAGAAGGTGAACTATCTTCACTAAAATTTACGGTTGGATTTGTGATAGTTGCGGCAACCTGAATCTGCGTAATAGCGCGGAAACAATAATTGTAATATGCCAGTGGTATTTTTGCTGAGTTTGTCTCCGACCATCGTGTCGTGATGATTTTGTAGGTACCCCGAGAGGCCCTTGAGTTTGCTGGAATGTCGATTAACTTCCGTTCCGACAAATTCGGATACTCCATATGTCCTATTTTCAGCAAAGGTCATGCTGAAATTTTCCGTGAATTTTAGCATGACTTTGCTAAAAATAGGACATATGGGGTACTTGTGACTAATGCATGGGCCGGGGTATCTTAGTACATAATTAAGTAGGATCAACCGCCCCTTTATTCTTGCTGCATTAAACCATAGGCGGCAATAGAGCCAAGTGATTAGGCCCAACTTAGAATTCTCCTTCCCAGCTTAGCTTTTAGGATGCCTCGGTGTCGACAAACCATAAATTATAAAACCTTGGCTTTTAGGGTGCCTCGGTGTCGATAAAAACCTAAATGATGAAAGCTTAGGCTTTTAGGGTGCCTCGGCGTCGAAAAACCCTCAATGATAAAAGCTTAGCTTTTAGGATGCCTCGGTGTCGACAAACCCTAAATGATGAGACCATGATCTTGTTCCTTGACAATAACCAACTTTTTGACCAAACTTTTTTCCTATTTAGAGAGAAACATGGCCCACAACGATGAGGCCGGCGGTTCGGGCGGCAAGGCATTCTGGGAGCTGTCCTAGGAGATGGAGGAACAACCTCACTTGTATGAGGACGCTGCGAAAGACACCGATCCTGACACCACTGATGGTGCCGTCGGGGATGACACCACTGATGGTGCCGCCGAGGATGCCACCGCTGATGATGGCGGCGCACGCACAGATGGCAGCCAACCGAAGAGGCAACGAAAGGACCGGCGCCCGACCGTGCTCCGCACCGTCAAGGAGGAATTTACTGAAGTGGACTCCGACGGGAATCCAACGGCGCCCGAACGAATAGTCAAGGGGTACTCGCTTCAGCTCGAGTGCATTCTCCGGAGCACCGTCTCGATCAACACCGAGAACCTAAGGCATAAGGACCGAGGGAATTTGCGCAACCTCCTCTTCACGAAGCTACACGAACGATACAAGTTCCCCGCTGAATTTGAAAACACAAGCCTCATAGGGAATAAAGTGAACAATGCCGCCCTCACGAGGATGAGCACGGCCCTGTCTACTTGGAGAAGCTCGGTGAAGATAATGATTGACAAAGGTTTTAGTTATGAGAAGATCAAGGAGAAAAATCCTTCGATCACCGAAGATGACTACAATGACTTCAAGATCAAGTGCGAGAGCACCGCAACCTCTGAATCAAGTCAGTGGGGGAAAGAAATGCGGGAGCTGAACTTAGGGGAACACACACTCGGTCCTGGCGGTTACAGAGTGTCGGGGCCTATATGGGACAAGGAGGAGGCGGAGCGTGCCGAGCAAGGCCTACCGCCCCTCTTCGATAAATACGGTGACAAGCAGACCAGGAACTTTGTCAGGGCCCGGTACAAAAAGGACCCGAAAACAAAGGAGCTTACCACGGATCCGAAGACCAGGGCGCTTGAGCTTGTTCTGGTAAGGAATACACCCCCGCGTAATTAGCTCCATATGGTTGCATTCTAATTAATGAAGACAAATTTCTAAATGGTTCACATTCCTTCCGCAGGCGACTGAAAGCAGTAGCGCGGGGTCGACTCAGAGCACCCCTTGGGTCACCACTCTAAATAGGGCGTTGAATGTAATGAAAAAAAAGGATAAGCTGAGTAAGCCATCGTCAGCTGGTCGTGTGGCCGGAAAAGGCTTGTCCACAAAATGGTCGTCATACTATAACGCTGGTGGGCGAAAGGAGAAAAAGACCAGCTCGGAAAGCCAGTCGCGCGAGGTTCAAGAACTCAAGGCACAAGTGGCGCGGATTCCGGAGATTGTCCAAGAGCAAGTGCAACAACAACTTGGATCGACGCTCACCGGCATTATGCCTACCCTGATTCAGGGGCTGCCGACGTGGATTGAGGGCGGCCAACAGGGGCCGCCCCCGATTCCCAGCTTCACGGCCAGCAACTCGCAGAACGCGATGGCGGGGCCATTGCTGTCTCCGTCGGGGGCGGCATTGGTGTCTCCAACGCAGGCACGAGAGCTTAATGCACCCGGGTGTACGCCGGCCGGCACCTCTGCAGCAAGCGGCCCCTCCGTCAATTGCACGCCCGCCGTAGGTGGTGCCTCGACATTAGCCGAGCTCGACGCCATCATCACGATAACTAATTAAGCCTCTCTCGGCCGAGGACTTCATCTCCTTGCCTTTGACTGGGCATCCCTGACGCCCTACATGTTTTCGCAGGGCGCCGCCGACGTTCCGTGTACTCTCCTGCACTTTGTGAACAACGAGTTGGTCGATGTCGCCAAGGGCAAAATCGTTCAACCGGGCAACCCCGTGTTCCACGGTACTCCGATGCCGCCCACCTTGTATAGGGTTCAACTGGTTTGGGTGCTGCCAGGCTGCGACGAGTTGTTACCTCCGATTCGACCCGTCGGGGCCGATGAAGATGATGTGATGACCCTCAACGCCTGCCTAAGCTGGCCCTACTTTGGCCGAAGAGCCAGATTCGTTTGGGGGCGGGGGACACCACCCGAAAGACAACACCGCCAGTCGTGCCAGCGCCAAGCCATGGCAAGACCGCCGCAACGATGCCGGACATCCCTATGCCACTGGATCCGAACATGCATATGGCACAGGATCCGAACGACGACGACGACAACGACGACGATACATTTGCCAACGTCGATGAGAACTTTGCCGATCATGGGTACGATGGCGAATTCATGGGGCCTCCTTCTCAAGAACCCAACCCTACAAAAGACGTGCGCGATCTAGCTGGTACCACGGAGAAACCAAGTTGCAACAGGCGTCGTCTGCCGTTCAGTTCTCAGGAGACGCCTCCAGCTGCCGACTTCACCGAGCCTCAGATAGCCGAGGTGCGAAATATTATCAGCCCCAACACACTCAAGAAGGCGGTCTGTGAGCAGAACTCGGTCCCATTACAGGAGAAGAAGAAGGCACGAAAAAGAAAGAGTAACAAGGGTGAGAGCCAGCCGGCACCGAGTATGATCCGTGCTCAGGACGGGCCACCTTCACCTGAGGATATAATAAGGAGGGTGCATGTGGCGGGTAGGGCGATGCTACCGACTAATATGCTCAATGTTGCAACCGGTGCTATGCGGAGTCTGCATGACAGTGTTATTTCTTTGGAGAAGCGGCGTCTCAGAGAGAAGGATGTGGCATACCCGGTTTTCGCGGCCAAGGTGCTAGAGGGCAAGGGCTTTGTGGATAACTCCATCGGGGGTACGATCGTCCTGCGGTTTGATGACATCTTCGCTATGTTTAACCTTCATCCGCTGCACTACACCTTCCTTCGGCTATTTTTGCTGAGTATGGAGATGCGGATCATTAGAGACAAGACCCCGGACATCGTGATAGTCGACCCCTTCTACATGCGTGCCAAGATCTTGGGCAGCGCTGGGGACCGGCAAGTCGCGAGTTCTTACCTCGAAGACGTCATTCTGGCAAACCGAGATAAGGATAACTTCCTCGTGCCTTACTTTCCCGAGTAAGTCGTCCCCTCAACCGCCCCGTAACATTTGAATTCTTAGATTTCGATCATTTTTCTTTTAACATTCCGAGTTTTGTGCAGTGACACACATTGCACACTCATCCTCCTAAGCCCGAAATATTCCATGGCCACGTATTTCGACTCGGACCGTCAGTCGAAGGTAGACTACACAAATGTGAAGAAAGTTCTTGATGATGTTCTCCCCGGCTACACCAAATCTGGAGGCACCTTCACCAGGCCTCTTCGTAAGTACGGCAAGCACGTGTTCGCCCACAATACGACGTTCTGCTGCGTCAAGCAGCCGCCTGGCGGTCAGAAGGGTGCCTACTACGCCATCCATCACATGCGGGCGATCGTACAGGACCATCATCACCTTCTGCTACCAAGTAAACTCAAAGATTGGGCCGCGAGCGTGTCGGCAATCCAGGACGCGGACATCAGACAAGAATTCTAACGCATCCAGTCGGAGTTTGCGGAAATCATCCATCAAGATGTCCTTCGTACCTCGGGGCAGTTCAACCTCAGAAATCAACCGTCCAACAGTGACATAGACACAATGCTACAAATGCAGGCCAACAACGCCCGTGATTTCATGACTCCCACGATAGACGGCGGCTTCATCCACGCTCCGGTCCCTTGAGTCGAGTCGAAAGTAGTGATGCTGTGTCTAGTTCTGAAACATCGATTGGCTCATGTTGTAATTAAACTTTAATGAACTTGTAGTATGTCTCTTTGGTTTCGACAGTCGTTCAACTTAGATGTAATAGATGCTATTAATGTCTTGCTTTTCTCTTCCGATCGTTCTGTTGCATACTTATATATTGCTTATGTATTGTCTGTGAATTGGTACTAACGTTTCGTTTGGCTAGTGCATAGCGATGCCGTCGTATGTCGTGTACAAGGGTAAGGTTCCCGGAGTCTACGATGACTGGGAGGAGTGTCGGAGACAGGTTCACCGTTTCAGCGGTAACAGCTACAAAGGGTACACCACTAGGGCGGAGGCGGAATCTAGATATGCCCGCTATCTAGCGGGAGAGGGGAGGGAGCGTTGGAGGAACCGGATGAAGACGAGTTCCATTGTGATGATGCTCATCGTGATGATCGCGGCTCTCTTCTATGTGATGGTAGTTTGGATGATCGATATCGACTTGTAATGTGAAGACAAACTCGCTACTCGCGGTCTCGAGACTTTTAATATAATGTTCTATCTTTGTTCGGTCTTTTGAATTCGGAGACTAATATGATGAATTGTATTAGGAGACTAATATGATGAATTGTATTCAGAGACTAATCTTCTATTGTATTCGATGAATCTGTTGTTGCTGTGTGCCGCTGTCTATATTCTGTCCAATAATACATTTTGTAACCTGTGCAAAAAACAGAAAAGTAAAAAAAACCTAATATTCATACTAATGGCGCATCACATCACAGTGCGCCATTAGTATGCCAAAGGATACTAATGACGCATCATGCCACAGTGCGCCATTAGTATGCCAAAGTTACTAATGGCGCATCACGCAAGAGTGCGCCATTAGTATGCCAAAGCACCTGGGTATATATGGCCCCCTGGGAGGCATACTAATGGCGCACCGTGGTCTATACTAATGGCGCACCTGTGTTGCGTCATTAGTAAAAAATACTAATGGCGTGGTACTAATGGCGCACCAGTAGTGCGCCATTAATGACCAAAATAGGTGTGCCATTAGTAGGCCTTTTCCTAGTAGTGATTCATCAAAATAAGCAAACAACACATGAAAAACAGAATCTGTCAAAAACAGAACAGTCTGTAGTAATCTGTAACTTTCGAATACTCTTGTAACTCCAAAAAAAAATTGGTAAACGTGAGTAATTTGTATATTAATCATCTGCAATAAGAATCAACTAAATAGCACTCTCGAGTAAAATATCACAGCCAAACTCGTGAGCGCTAAAGTTTCTATTTTTTACAGCAAGATCATATAAACTTCACACAAGTCTTCCCAAATGTTCTACTTGGCACAAACACTAATTAAAACACAAAACCATATCTAAACAGAAGCTAGATGCAATATTTATTCCTAAACAGAAGCAAAAACAAAGAGAATAAAATTGGGTTGCCTCCCAACAAGCGCTATCATTTAACGCCCCTAGCTAGACATGATACAAGAATAGATCTAGGTATTGCCATAAGGTTAAGATAGATCGCGAAAACTCATCTCATATTCCCTACGTCCAGCAACAAGTTTTCTTTGTGGCACACAAAAGTAAACAAAAGGGCTAAATTTAATAGGAAAAAAGTCCCCCATATCAAGCTCAGGAGGTATATGTTCCTCTTTTGGCCCCTTATATTGCACGACCAATGCATCATTATAAGCATTATTTTGGCAAAAGGTCATGAGCCTTCGCTCAAGGGAAAAGCCTAACCCATTACATTGAATAGCAAAATCGTCATTCAATTCGAAAATTCTATCAACCAAGACATCGGTAGGAAAAAAATTCTAAGGTTTTCATTAAAAGCAACATGATCTAGAGATCGCAAACGCATTATGTCCTCTTGATTGAATAAGATGGCTTCTATAGGAGGGCGACCAGCATCCACTCTGTAATGAGCAAAGATTTATTTGGCCTCTTTCATGATAAATCTGAACTCATGAGCCAAAAAGATAGTAGTTGCGCGCTTAACAGAAGAATGCTCAATATTGGAAAATTCCAGAAAGATTTTCTGAATGCAAGGATGCATATGGATAAATTGCCTTTCAATTTCAATTACAAGCATAGATATGGCATCCGCAAGGCTACTAGTTCTATTAAGAATAGCTTTACCCATAGTGGGTAAAGCACCGGCACAAGTAAAGAAGTCTTGAAGAACTCCTTTTCCAATATTAAAGTGGTAGTTTCATCTGGAGGATCAACATAGATGTTGCCCTCAACATTACTACCCTTTTCAGCCATGAAAGCAAGCGAACGATAAACACACGGAAAAAGAAGGGCGAATAAAACGGCGAGGGTGAAGTGGGGGGAGAGGAAAACGAGAGGCAAATAATGTAGTGCGAAGGATAAGGGTTTGTGATAGGTACTTGGTATATGACTTTTGCGTAAGCCTCCCCGGCAACGGCGCCAGAAATTCTTCTTGCTACTTCTCGAGCTTGCGTTGTATTCCCTCAAAGATGAAAGGGTGATGCAGCACAGTAGCGTAAGTATTTCCCTTAGTTTTTGAGAACCAAGGTATCAATCCAGTAGGAGACCACGCGCGAGTCCCTCACACCTGCACAAACAAATAAGAACTTCGTAGCCAACGCGATAAGGGGTTGTCAATCCCTTTACGGTCACTTACGAAAGTGAGATCTGATAGATAGGATAGTATAATATTATTGATATTTTTAATATAAAAACAGAAAGTAAATAAAGCAAAGTAAAGTAGATGGAAGATTAATATGTTGAGAATAGACCCGGGGGCCACAGGTTTCACTAGTGGCTTCTCTCATGATAGCAGAATTCTATGGTGGGTGAACAAATTACTGTCGAGCAATTGATAGAAAAGCGCATAGTGAGAATATCTAGGCATGCTCATTATATATAGGCATCACGTCCGTGACAAGAAGACCGAAACGATTCTGCATCTACTACTGTTACTCCACACATCGACCGCCATCCAGCATGCATCTAGAGTATTAAGTTCATAAGAACAGACTAATGCTTTAAGCAAGATGACATGATGTAGAGGGATAAACTCAAGCAATATGTTATAAACCCCATCTTTTTATCCTCGATGGCAACAATACAATACATGCCTTGCTGCCCCTGCTGTCACCGGGAAAGGATACCGCAAGATTGAACCCAAAGCCAATTACTTCCCCCATTGCAAGAACTATGGATCTAGTAGGCCAAACCAAACCAATAATTCGAAGAGACTTGCAAGGTTATTATAATCATACATAGAAGATTTCAGAAAAGAATCAAATATTGTTCAAAGATAATCTTGATCATAAACCCACAATTCATCGGATCTCGACAAACACACCGCAAAAACATTACATCGAATAGATCTCCTCGAAGATCGAGGAGAACTTTGTATTGACATCCAAAAAGAGAGAAGAAGCCATCTGGCTAATAACTATGGACCCGAAGGTCTATGGTAAACTACTCACAACTCATTGGTGAGGCTATGGTGTTGATGTAGAAGCACTCCGTGGTAGATCCCCCCTCCGACGGAGCTCCGGAACAGGCCCCAAGATGGGATCTCACGAGAACAGAAGGTTGCGGCGGTGAAATTAGGGTTTTCTCTGTTGCCTCGATGTTTCAGGGTATATGGATATATATATGAGGAAGGAGGGCATCAGGGGAGCCAGAGGGGGCCCAAGAGGGTGGGGGCGCGCCCTGGACCCTCGTGGCCACATCCTTCGTTCCCTCGCATGTATTCCAAGTCTTCTGGGTAGATACGGTTCCAAAAATAACTCTCCCGAAGGTTTCATTCCGTTTGGACTCCGTTTGATATCCCTTTTCTACGAAACTCTGAAATAGGCAAAAAACAACAATTTGCACTGGGCCTTAGGTTAGTAGGTTAGTCCCAAAAATAATATAAAAGTGTATAATAAAGCCCATTAAACATAAAAAACAGAATATATAATATCATGGAACAATCAAAAATTATAGATACGTTGGAGACATATCACAACCCTTCCCCTCCCCCTATATATTGTGGGGGTTTTGGGCTGCCACACATGAGACTTTCCCTCTCTCTCGGCGCAGCCCTACCTCTCCTCCTCCTCGTCTCTCGTAGTGCTTGGCGAAGCCCTGCTGGAGTACCACGCTCCTCGACCACCACCACGCCGTCGTGCTGCTGCTGGACGGAGTCTTCCCCAACCTCTCCCTCTCTCCTTGCTGGATCAAGGCGCGGGAGACGTCACCGGGCTGCACGTGTGTTGAACGCGGAGGCACCATTTTTCAGTGCTTAGATCGGATTCGGCCGCGATCTGAATCGCTTCGTGTATGACTCCACCAACCGCGTTCTTGCAACGCTTCCGCATCGCGATCTTCAAAGGTATGAAGATGCACTCCCCTCTCGTTGCTAGTCACTCCATAGATTGATCTTGGTGATGTGTAGAATTTTTTTAAATTTCTGCAACGATCCCCACACACCCCCCAAGTGCTTCCATCCTCGACGTCGCGCCCACCTCCAGTGCCACCGCCTTTAACACCACACGCCCTATCTTCCTGTTATGCCCTCAACCTGTAAAATAATTTACGGTGCCTTCCAAGCCTTAACAACTCCTCATAAACAGACCTATACCTACTCTTTGATCATATGTATTATACCTATTTCTCGATGCTATATGAACTGGGATCGATAGTGCTGGAAGGGACCTATATTTATATCTTGGGCACTGTTAGAGTGAACTTAGAGTTTGATTCATTTATTCGCTTCTATGAGTGTGGGCTTCTTCAATTCTAGCATGTGTTTGGTAATCTCTTCTATTATGTTTGATTTTCTATATTAATAACTATCTTAGAACTACATCGTTAGGACTTCGTGGTGTATAGCTCATTTGGCACATCGAAATGTGACACCACTGCCATCTCCCTACTACCGGCCACAACCTCCCTAGCCCAAGTTCCTACCATGTCCTAGGATGGCAAGATAGACTAAGACTGGTATCTATTTGGACAACATTGAACATATGCTCTTTGACAATCCAGTGATTAGTATTTCTATACGTGAAGAAATATTAGGACTATCTCATAGTCTACCGGTATAAAATGAGACAGTACACATTTCTATTATGAATCAACCAACAAAAATTTTCTGGAGTATTTAGTGGCATGTATTTCCTTCCCTTCTATCCAACACCTCTCACACTCCTGAGCCATTAATTTTATTTCTCGCCTTCGAAAATTTTGGCTTGGTTCACCAAATACCAGATAAACAGGAAAGAAAAGGAGGAGAAGGAGGACGCGTGTCAATGTTTTGGTGAGTGTGCTTAACAAATCTCTCTACTCACTGATTTTTTGTTTCAAACATCGATTAAACTCCAGAGGTAAGTTTGCATCAGTCAGTGATTAAATGGTTCTCCTGTCTACCAGCGACGCCTCTGCTTAACAGCGCAAAATAATTCATACCAGTGACACTATGGTATTTGTTTCTGCAAGTGGTTACTCTTTGCAGAAACAAGAAAAAAAATACATAACAACACAATATTACGATATAAGAAAATTTGCACAACTCTAGAAGTGAATAACTACACGTGAGAAATATTGGTTTGACTAGTGCAACATCGCTACCGGTTATATTGACAATATATCTCCAATGACTATATGTGTACCTATAGTTACATCTTAATGCCTAGCAGCAAACTAGCTGCATTATAGAAGGAACTTGGGTTCCTTAAACCTTAAAGCATATATAGTCCTTGTTAGTAGATTGGGTTCTCTATGGGGTTGATTCACATCATAAGGATCCATAATATAGACATGGTGCTATTTTCAGTCATGTGGTCTAAGGGGTCAAATTTCTCACCTTGGTCACCTTCACGGTCATGAAATAATTTCCCATGCCTTCCAAGCCTATAAAACCCATCCGTATAGTACAACCGGATCTCTGCTCTTTGCACATATGTCATGCTATGGAAATTGGCACTAAGAGCATTGTAAGGGGCCTATATTTATATCTTGAACCTTGTGGAAGCAAAAGTAGTGCGTCCATGCATTTATTAGCTTATGTGTGAGTGCATGCTTCTTCAATTCTAGCACATGTGTGGTAATATCTTCTATTATATTTCGATTTTATCTGCTCCAAATTATGTTATAACCATATTGTTGTCCCATCATGGGTCATGTGATTTGGATATGATTGCACGCATCACAACCACACATATTTAATCTATTGGGCACATTATTACTAGTCAATTTTCACCTAAGACCCCTCTATCAGTATGTTTGTGGTGAGTCGGTGGGATGTCTGGGTGTTAGAGCAACCCCACCAGGCCCCCATCCCCCAAGTCATTCCACGCATCCCACATCCACCTATATTTTGGGGAACCGATCTGATCCCACCCTATCGCCTATCAAATTTGAGGGGAAAATAGGTCCACCCAAAATATGATTAGTTACATATTGGTTATATATACTTGCTTAAACATGATCGTGGCGTTACAAGTTTGCTTTGAGTCATTTGTACGTAAAGATCATCATCTACATGTTCTGATCTGATTAGTAGGACATGATCTAAAAATTATGTATCAACACGAGAGTAGGAGGGAACATACACAATTATATTCATTTAGTCCCACATGATAACTGAAGAACGGGTGGACTCCCTATAGACCGTTGGAAACAGATACATGATAGTTTCGGATGGCCACAACTTCATTCATGCAAGATGCGTTAAAAAAGAACTATAATATTTTAGTGGAAAATACGAATTTCCAACTCGAAATAATTTAAATGATGATAAACTTTCCGCATGCATTTCTGTACCATCTAAAGTACAGACACTATTTTCAGCCACAAAAAGCGGCAAATCACTGTATAGATTGTTAAATTCAAACACGACATTTGATGTGTTCCATTTATAGACATAAAAATGAAATGATCCCTAGATGGCCATGTTTATACTTCCTCTTACTGATAATTTACTTACATACATTTTCTTTCTATAACAGTGTTAAGGACCCACTCCTTCTAATTTTGAGTTTCTCCATATACTTATTAAGATTCTTGGAGCCTATTGCTACTTAGTTGAACCAAAAGGGATTAAAATGCATATCTTAGGTACGTAAATATAAGATATCATACATATTGAACCATAATTTTTGAATAATATATTGCTTAATTTCTTATTATTTGTAGTCTCTAATTTTAGGATGAATAAGTGTTGTTGTATTAGTTACTAATCACTAGCCCGTGCAAATAATTGAAACTAAAATTAACATGTAATAATTTTAGGATGAGTACATATAATTGCCGTGATTCAAGTAGCTTCAGCCACATTTTGCCATGTTTTATTTTTTCCAAGTTTAACATGATCCACAAGGTCTTTTTTCTCTCATATTCTGCCACTGTACATGATAATTTTATTTTTATGCATGGTTTTTTCGTGTAGTAGCATCACATTTCTTTCATGCGTATGGAATTCTAATTTTTGGACCATGGAAATTTATTGCACACAGACCTTAGAAAAATTATTGTACAGATGATGGCAGTTTAATTTGAAAATCCATGATAAGTTCTTTCTCATATGTTGTCATGTCAAAAGAAATTCTTCGACCATGATGGAAATTTTTATTGTTTGCACATGGCAATTATTATTGCATGCACCATTGCAAATTCTGCTGCTACATTACTTTTGTTCATGGAAAAATTATTTTTCACAGCAAGAAAAATTTATTGAATAACCATGTTAATTTAATTTTAATACCAATGCAAATTATTTGAAATTTCCATGGCAATTTTGATTTTAATGTGACCTATTCAGAATTTATCTTCATTTTTTGCCATTAATTTCATTTGGAAAAAATTCTGAAACTTTTGATATGTGATGACCAATTTTTTTTTCAAAAATTGCCATGCTCTAGAGAAACAACCCCCCGTAATTGTGTGTGACTATAACAATTTTTGTAATCTATATCATGGCAATTTTTCATGTTAGTCTTGATTTTGGTTTTATTTTGTACAAGAATTGTTTTGCTCTGCAGAATGGCGATTTTTTTTGTTGTGTGATGACAATTTTTTTATGATCTACAACATGACATCTTTTTCGTGTTTATTGTTTACCCTTTTCATGGCAAATTTGCAAAATATAGCAAGGTATGTATTTTTTTCGGCCGAATCAGCCTGTGTAATATGGGCCTGGCCGCAGTCCATATTTTCTCGGCGGGCCTTCTGGGAGGGTTCTCGAGCGAACCAATTGTTCACTCCAGGCCCTTGCATAAAGCCTCAGCCTCTTATAAACAGCGATAATTTGCCCAGGGATGGCTTCCTGGGATAGACAGCGATATTTGCGTCCTTGCATAAAGCCTTCCTCTTAAAAAAAATTCATAAAGTGAACGTATTTTAAAGGCCACGGTTATGACGACTGTGTTACAATCTGAATGGAAAGTTTGAAACAGTGGCATTCTCAAGCGAGCAGATCACTGACATGTTAAGGCTAAAAAAAGTCATTAACCTTGTGGTTACTGTGTTGCAGCCAGCTTACGTGTATTTACGTAATATCCCTAAATAACTACACTCTTCGGCCCCCTGATTTCAAGTGGTGGGCCTTCCTTCTCTAATTTCCACCAACTAGAAAATGCCATCTAAGCTGTTACGTAGATCACGTAAAAATCCTTACGTAGCTGTAGCATTGCTCCCGTCCAAATACGAAGATTTCAAGAGCGCGATGGTCACGACAAGGCCGAGTTTGCAGAAGAGCAAATGGGGCGAGCTGGAGAAACGGAACGGCGAATCGAGTGCAAACTCGCAGCAAGTTTGGTGTGGATATCAGCCAGTTTAGTGGCTTGCAAATCTCCTCAGGGTTTCTCATCCATCCCTCTAGTGCTTATAAGAGCATCTCCAACAGCCGCGCGACGCGCCGCGCCCAAAAATCGCGTTTGCCGCGCGCGCTTCGGCTGGTTTGCCGCGCCGCGCCGCGCTGGCTCCAGCGGCTGCTGTACAATACAGCGCGCGCACGCAGCTCCAACAGCGCGCAAAAAATGCAGCGCGCGCGCCGCTACAGCAGCGCCAAATATGCCATTTGGACCCAATAAAACATTCAATCAAAATGCAATGAACATGTGAAATTTAACAAGTTGAGATGAATACATAAAAAGTCGCCCACAAGTTCATCCAACCAAGTCCAAATTCAAACCAAGTTCAAAATACAAGTGCAACCAACAAAGTTCAAGACATATATAATAAACAGATCAACCATCTTGCTCGTCTTCTTCGTCTTCTTCCTCTTCTTCCGCCGACGATTCTTCCTCTTCTTCCGCCGATGAATCTTCCTCTTCATGACGCACCGCATCACTTGTAGCTCCGACGTGAGGCACATCGAAAGGCATGGCCGGAGGTGCGCCCATGCCTCCCATGGCGGCCGGAGGTACGCCCATGCCTCCCATGGCGGCCGGAGGTGCGCCCATGCCTCCCATGGCGGCCGGAGGTGCGCCCATGCCTCCCATGAGAGAAGCAAAACTCATGCCACCCATGCCTCCCATAACGTTGGAGGGTGCTCCAATGCCACCCATGGCTCCCATAGCATTGGAGGGTGCTCGAAAGCCACACATGCCTCCCATGGCGGCCGGAGGTGCACCCATGCCTCCGAAGCCACCCAAGCCTCCAATGGAGCCGAGGCCCATGCCAACCATGCCGCCGCCGAGGCCACCGCCACCCATGCCGCCGAGGCCACCGCCGCCATCCATTGTGTTGATCATGGCTCTTTTTTGAATCAAGACTTCTTGACGGGCAAGGTTGACATATTCCATTTGCGCTTCATTGAACAAAGATGTGTCCAAGAAGAACAAATTTTTTTCCCATTCCATCAACCTAGTTCGCTCCTCCATGGCAACCTTCCTCTCCTCCAATGCCACTTTCCTCTCCTCGGCGGCCACCCTCCTCTCCTCGGCCGCCAACCTCCTCTCCTCGGCCGCGGCATCTTGGTTCCTTGCCATTTTCCTCACCTCGTTCGCTTCTTTTCTTGCCTTCACAATAGCTTCCATAGCATTTGTGAGCTCATCATCTCCTTTCCTCTTCTTCTTTTCGGTTTTGTCCTTCTTGCACCCATCCGGTCGTTTGGGTTTCGAGTATGAAACCGAGTTGGGTGTGGGGCTTCTCATGCCCTCCTCACTTGAGGCATCATCCTCCTCATCATCATCATTCAACTCAATTGTGCGCTTGCGTTTGTTGCTCAAATGCAAATCATCCAAATCTTCACGCTTCCTCCATTTCTCATCATCCTTCAACACTTCATAGCAATGAGGCAAGGTAAAGATCTTTCCTTTCTTGATCTTCCCCTTCTTGGTTGTCCTCGTCTCTTCTCTGAATAAGTTTTGTGCAATGTTGTACTACAAAGAAAACAAAACAAGTTAGCACTTGGGACACCAAAAAAAATATGATGAACATGTATGATATGGCACTTACTCTATCATCCTCATTTGTCCCACTTGGGTTAAGCTTGTCAACTGCCTTTTGTGCGGCCGCCCACTTTTGACAATCCGAGTTGATTGTCGACCATCGGGACCGAAGTGATCTCTCGGAGCGGTCAATTCCACTCTTGTTCTGAGCATCAAAGTGTTCTTTCATTCGCCCCCAATAAGCATCTCTACTTTGATCACCTCCAACGGATGGATCCCTCGACACTTGCAACCAAGTATTGCATAGTAATTTGTCATCATTGATGGTGTAATTGCCCGCTCTTCCTTTCGGCGCCTCGACAATGCCCTCACCCTCCTCGTCCACCTCAAACTCATGGTCGTCCAAATGGATTTCATTGGTTTGAGACCAATGCGAATTGTTGGACCCAACACCCATAGTTGACATGTATGCATCATCGTTGAGACTACAAATGCAAATATAAGCTATCTATATGATGATGCATTGAACAAATAACAAGAAAGTAAAAGTTGGAATTTTTTTCACCTTGGGGGCATTTCGTCGAGCACGTGGTGCGCGTCGGCCGCCGGCTCAACGGTTGAGCTCGCCGGCGCTTCGGTAGACGCCGGAGCCGTCCGCCGCCCTGCAAGCTTCTTCTTCTTCGAGGTGCCGGAGCCGTCCGCCGCCTTCTTCTTCGCGGATATTTTTCTTTTTTTCGCCTCCAATGGTGCGGCGGTAGCACGGGACGGCGCCGGCGCAACGCCGCTCGTCGGCGTGGTCATCCGCGGCGGCAAGAAGAGACTGCGCGCGAGGCCGACCGATGGCGGAGCTCCGGCGGCCGCGGCGGCAGCGCCCGCGCCAACGCTCGCCGCGCTAGGGTTTGCGGCGGCGGCGGCGGCGGCGGCGGCGGCGGCGGCGCCTGCGGCGGCGGCGGCGGCGGGGTCGCGGCTGTAGAGCGGGGTGAGAGGGGCTCCGGTGTGCGCATCCATGGCGGAAGGGGCGCGAGCGCCGGCGCGCGCGAGTGGAAGAAGAAGGAAAAGGGAAGTTCGCGCGCGCGCTCGAGAGTGCCGCGCGCGGAAGAAGACGCTCGAAATCAACAGCGCGGGATGGGGCATTCACCAGCGCGCCCAACCCGTTTTAGCGCGCGCGCGTTTTTTGGGCGCCCGCTGGAGCGGTGCGACGCGTTGCGCGCGCGCTAAAATAGCGTTTTTTCCGGCGCGGCGCTAGTATAGCGCGGCTGTTGGAGATGCTCTAACAATGTAAACACTGCACATGCAAATCCGTCCGGCCGTGAAAATCATAGACGAACGAATCTCATCATGGTGCACCGCATAATTTAATTTGCTTCACGTCTCGATTCTCGAATAGAAGTGCAAAACGCTTCGGGTTTCCATTGCCCATTGGTTTGCTGCAGCTTGCAGGCACGGCGGAAACGGCCAATTGTCGCGGTCGTAGTACTACTACCCCTTATAAAGGAAAGCGAAAGGAGCACATGACCAGTCGAAGCAACATATGATTGCGGCGAGATGGCGATGGGCTAATCATTTCGGAGGGATCCGACGTACCGGCCGTCGCCGTCGATTGCCGGACCGGGGCGAGTTTGACGTTTACACCACCGACGGCAGCAACGCACGGTGCCGTGCGCATGTGCGGTCGCCCGGCCCAGAGCGAGCTGTGGATCTCAATCGGTGGCCCTGAGGCCTGTGCGAGAACATGCCGGCAGCAACGAACAAATCAAGAACGCGTAACTTCAGTGTTTATCAGGTGAGCCGTTACTCTCTCTCTCTCTCTCTCTGTGTCCTGCGGGTGGGCCACCCATGTGTGTGCACAACTGACTGGACTGTAGGCCCGGTGGTGCCTCGTGAAATGGAATCCAGATAGTTCAGCAACAGTTGGATTGGAACAGCAAGATTATACTGTAGTCTTTGCATTACGATGTTATTATGGTTATTGGGAAATAGTGTCTGGGATTAGATTGGTTATACGACGACTACATGAACCAACAAGCTCTCATTTTCCGTTTGTCCTTTGTACTCTAGACAACTGCTGCTGCTCCTGACCACATACATGCATACACCATCAACACCATGGGCATGCGTACCAGGAATGGCCTAATGCCTAATAGTGATCTTCAAATACTCTCCACTCAAATGTCCATCCATCTATCCATATCCATTGTGCAATATCTTTTGCCCAATCTTGAACCCCATCCATGGACAGACACGCACCCACACAGGTAGGTGGGTAGGTAGGTGACAGGATAGGGGAGCTTTGGAGTGGTGACACTCCTTTCCAGCGTCCACTCCATCTCAGTGATGACATCTCATGTGCCATTCCCCTAAAATGGTAGCGCCAGCCTTTGCTCTTCGATTGTCCACCCACGGCCATGACAACCACTTTCTGCAACCAAGCTAACATCACACCCGACTTAATGCTAGGCTAGATAGTGCACAAACAAGCATACACAAGGCCATGTCATGTCAAGACGAGATCGGGCAAGCATGCCATTCCATGATGGATCGAGAACTCCCTCAGGCCAACTCCAGCGCACGACCTCATCCGAACATATGTTTTGCCCGGATTATGTCCGTTTGATTAGAGCAATGGAATCGTGTCCGGCCTTTTCTGGCGCACGCCGCATTTCGACCGCGTCCCATCCGCATGCATTTTTCTTTAAGCACAAATCTTTTATTTTTATCATTGATTTTTTATACATGAAAGTACATCACCAAATTTTGACTAGAATAGCAAGCCCAAAGAAAACAAGAACCACAAGAAGACATTTTAGAAGGTAACTTCCATAACTGCTGCCGTAAGTTGGATTAGTGCCTTCTCTATGCATTCATTGCTGATCCGCGGAGGCTCGATCTTGCATGCTTCTTTCTTCTTCGAGTCTAAAGAAGTAGACGTTGCTTTCTCGAATCTAGTCTCATCTCGAGCCTCTATATTCTAGCAACAAATGCACTAGTGTCATCTCTAGCCTCTATTCTATCTAAAAATGCACGAACATCTATTAAATTGTGCTCTATCAATATATCAATGTATTCTTCTTCCCAGTATCAAAAGTTGCATCCATTCTACACAATAAAAAAATTAAGTTAGCACAACTAGTCGAATCCGAGAGCACAACCGAAGCTAAAGTAACACATACCTCATCGTTTGAGCAATTGACGAAAACCCATCCGGGATGTTTCGGCGTTGTAGACACGCGGCGCAAGACCTTATTCGGGCAGTCCTCGCACTTTATGAGCGGCATTGGTGCGCCGACGTGTCTTTGGGCCAGCACCGAGCCTGGCTGACGGTCGTTCGCGTATCTGTCGGCTAACCATCGACGGTGTAGATTCGAGCGGCTAGAGGCGGACTCGGTACCTACATGCCGCCTTGTGGCCTTGCCGGGGCCCTCCGGCCCGGTGCCCGGCCAGTCCATGGCAAGGCACGGCCTACCACAGCCGGGCGAGCTCACGCCCGGCCGGATCCGCTCCAAATCCGATCGCCGGGAGCGCAAATCTGGCAGCCGTGGTTCGGTAGCTCGGGGGCGTCGATGGAAAGGGGGCTGCGACAAGGGTTGGGGCTAGCAAGCGTCCGAGCTGCGCAGCGGCAATGGCAGCAGCAGCGGCGGCGAGGGACGAGGGTGGCTGGAGCGCTTGGTGGTGGTGGGG
>LR738712.1:774170419-774183926 GCA_902687465.1 Secale cereale
GGGGGGGGGGGGGTAGAAAAGGGAAGGCCTCTGCCACCGGCGAGCTGGCCAGGGGAGGACAAGCGCGCGCGTCCGGGACGTCCGCGCGCTGTCCGTTTCACCTTAAAGACGATCCAAACTTGGGCCGGAAATGGGTCAAAGCGGACAGGAAACAGACAAAAGTCTGTTTGCGCCCGCGCGCTGGGCCGTCTGGTATGTTCGATTTGTCCCAAACGGGCGCACCCGGACAGAATGAGGTCGTGCGCTGAAGTTGGCCTTAGTTTTGGGGGCACCCATGGATGTATGGACGGAAGGATGGTGAGGGAGCCATCGGGACTCACCCATATCCCATCACTCATTTCTCATCGATTTCCTCCTTTTCTTGTACCAATTGTTGTGAGTTTGTAAAAAGATTACCCCTGCCCTTCCCTCGCACTCCCCTAGTAGCCGTGTAGTGCATCACAAATCAGTAGGCACCTAAATGAGATCGCTAGCCCGCCGCAGGCTACTCGTTTGAGTAGGGGCTGGCACAGAGCATTGTCATAGGATCATGCCGGTGAAATCAATCATGACCAGTGTATGTGTGTTGCAATAGTCGTAATTACTACACAAACAAATGAACCGCGCATTTACTCTCTTTCTTTTTATAGTGTTTTTACGGCAAAAAAGAAGAAGAAAAAGATAGAGGAGAGGCTCATGTAATGACTATGACTCTCTCTCTCTCTCTCTCTCTGTGTGTGTTATATTGTCCTTGTCTCTTTCTGACCAAAACTACAAAGCCCTTCTCTCCTTTATCTCTCAAGTTCTGGCTGACAAGGGTGCATAAGATGCATTGCTAGGTCTGCCTTCACTCTCATGGCCTGTGCTTGCCAACAGTAATATGTCCACTGATACATTAATGGGGCACAAGGACCAGGGTACCCCAGCATCTCAATCTTCTCCCTTTTGGCCTCCCTTCTTTGCAGACTCACCACTCATAATCCGGAAATTTGACAACTCACTAAATGATGCATTACCATGCTGCATATGTTTAGGCATGTGTCTAGGTGGCGACTCCGACTTTCTATATGATGCAACCTTCTGCGTAAAGTAGGTTAAAAGCGTTGAACCCTTTGTCTCGGTCCGCATTGATATATATTGGGCATATGCCTTGGCATACACGAAGTAGAGATCGATCAGTACATGATCGATATTTACGGAAAGGTTGACAGAGGAGATACGAGAGAAGAAGAGATAGAGATAGACTACAAGTTAAACATAACTCCTAACTCTATACAATTCTAACATTCTGTTCCTTGACCAGTCATGGAGCACGATTAGGTTTGCAGTTTGTGCAGGGCTAGATAGATCCATGGAGATGGGCATGGCATGTGGTCCATGGTGTCGCTCATTGATTCTCTTTGCTGTAGAGATGCTTCTTCTTGGTTACATGGGTAATGGCAAGCATGGATGTGAGATCCTCACACAAGTTGCATGCTTTAGGCCACGTGTATACTCCATATATTGCAGTCTCTAAAAAATTAAAAAAAAACTCAGGAACTGACGAACACACACAGACAGAGTGACACATGTATACTACACTCACACAGTGGCGGAGACAGGGGACCAGCAGGGGCCAGGGCCCCCTAACATCTGTAATTTGATACAAATTTTCTTATGAACAGTACATATTTAGTGAATATTTGCTGCTAAAAGCTCATTTTTGCTATGTTTGACCCTTCCCAATCTGTTTTAAGGTCACTTAGCCCTCTTAATCAAAATTTCCTGGCTAGTGGACAGAAACAACTTTTTTGGCTGGATTCTCCATGCATGGCGCCGCCTATATGTTTCTGCCATCATTTCACGGCTAGATGGATAGGTGTGAATAAAGGAGAGCGATCTACCCATCACGGATTCCATGATGTGTTCAATCAATCTATCCACCCCCCTCATGCATGGTCTACACACACGCAACACATATAAATTGTCCAGTGCGCACTGAGCTTAAGCCACCTCCATTACCTTCATCCATCCAACCGCATCTTTTTTTTTTGGAGGGAAATCCAACCGCAACTAAGAAACTGAAAACTAAGAAAGACAGTGCAATAAATTGCAATTCACATCGTTTTTTACTTTTGTGTGTGTGTAGAGAGAGGGAGGGACGGGAAAGGAAACCAAAGATTTCATGAGTGTATGATTGATGGATGGGGCATGTAATCTTGCACGGATAAGTAGCCTGCGCGCACCTGTACGGCAGCCGCTGCTCTACCCATTGCACCCCAAACTTGCAGCTAGAACTGAGTTCCAGAACAGACACGGCTGTCCACCCGAGAAAAGAAGTGAAAACCTCAACCTCCTTGTTGGGACAGGTTAGGCTAAAAATCCGATGATGCATCGGGATCAGCTAATGAATGTGGACTGTGGTTCATCAATCCTTTGATGCGGTGCACTATCTACTCATTTTTCAGAGTTCAGAGCTTGCAGAGTAGTTAAAAAACCTGAAACCTTCCACGGCAATTAACCGCCACACGTCAGACCCAACATAAGAAAGATACAGTAGATGTTTTTGCTAGTGCTGGCTGCCGCTGGTCCCCTGCCACTATCATCCCCACACACATCTCGTTCACTTTTGCTCTTCAGAGATTGATCTCTGCTACTGTAATCTGGTTGATCTCCATGGAGATGTGTTCCCTTGGAGACAGATAATGGAAAAAAGAAGACCGGGGGACAAAACTCATGGCAAGAACAGGAGATGCATGCAGCAGATGCCACAGCCGGAGACGGGGCATGAAATTAATGAAGGCAAGATATGTGTTTGAGATGAAAAGATGCATCTTTTAAAGATAAGAGTGAGACAAAGTGACAGTCTTTTCGAATGCTCATATTTGTTCGTTTGTGTTGTGTATATATTTTATACACATGAACAAACTGTGCCCGCCCTTGTGTATGTACAAGTGTGATTTACCACCTTGTGTAGGTGTGTTCCTCTCTCTATTTCTCTCTCCTCTTTTATTTACAAGGCTTTGCATGCAATGCAGAGTAGTAGCTGGCGCCCAAGGCTGCAAATAAACCTGTCGAGCTCGGCCGGGTTAACATGCCCTGTGCATGTGTGTCTGTGTGTCTGCATGCTGCCTTGTTTGTCTCGCCTCGTGGCTACACCTCATGGGAGCGCTCAAAGGTGTTTAGGAAGATGCTAGGCTTGGAAAAGAAGAAGATAAGAGTAGGGATAAGATTTACAACGCTTGTCAACGGCCCTGTTTCGATTCAAGGGTTATAGTTAATTTGAGCTATTTAGGCTTAAAAGCCCTAAAGTATCCAAACATGAGAGCTAAGTTAGAGTATCCAAACATGCCTAACGTTTTGGTGCGTCTGCTTAGCAGTTAGCACTGACGGACGCATAAATCTTTCCACTAACAGATTTTATCAGTGATTAGAAAACGTTCCCTATTGTGGTACATGGTCCCTTTCGGAGCTGTGAGACTTTTATGTTTTTGTTTCTCTCTAGTTCTGTTTAGCTACTTTATTATGTAAAAATGCAAAGCCTATCAGTGTTCAAGTCTTAACCATATAAGAGAAAAATATAGACTCCAAGAAGATTGACACAAATTGATGAATGGATGACTATATGCGAGTATGTTGTTGCAATTCTTTGTCTGTCCAAGTGTAGCACCACCGCGGGTTAGGTAGACAATAATCCTAGTGGGAACTGCCTCCTTCCGGGTTCACTGGTCCCCTTCGTATTTTGTACATAATTTTGAACATATATTTGACATTTCATAAGAGAGTATGTCATAAAATGTATATTGTTGGATTCATATTTGAAAGAGTTTCCCAATGACAATATTTTTATGGCACATAACTTATCTTTTGGTAGTTAAATCAAAAGTCAAAGTTTGAATCGAATACAATGAGGACTAATAAACCGGGACGAATATAGTATCTCCGACTACCACAACAACTGGAATATCAAAAATCATAGTAAGGGCCTGTTCGGAATAGAGTTTTGTAAAACGGAGGAAGGCAAAAAAAAAGTAGAGGAACGTGATTAGCAGCTAGCGGCAATACAGAGTAATAAAAAACAGAGGAAAGAAACGAAGGTCGTATGTTCGGTTATGCATGGAAACTATAGGAAACTTTTCTAGTGAGAGATATCTTCCAGAATATTTTATTTGGCTCAAGGCCCTACACTAACACAAACTTCATAGTTTATCTGCTGGAGTCGTTTTGCACCTGTACAGAACTACTGCTGACGCAGCAGCATGCCTCGGGCTGGATTTTTCTATTCTCGTGAAAAGCAAAGGAAGCCAAGTCTTCCAAGAGGAACACGTGAAGCCATTCCTCTGAGTCAAACGGCCTGGTAGAAAGTTTTTCCAAACTCCAAAGGAACGCAAGCATGTACGAATCCTTCAAAATCCCACCGAAGCGAATTGGCCCTAACTAGAGCTACATCCTAAGCCCCAGCAGCAAAAAAATCACAAAATAGAAAAAGAATCGACTCCTTACAGCTTCAAGCATAGAAACTCCTTATCCGTGTAGCCAGTCTACCCCAGGGCCGATTCTAACCAGGTGGATCAAAGATATGGGCAGGATGCCCATCAACGCCTTGTGGAAGGGGTCGAAGGGATCGGATCACTCGCATTGATAGGTAGCGAAGCCGTAAAATAATTTCTGTTGCCTTCCAAGCCTACACAACCTATGCATATATGACCCAATTTCTAGTCTTTGAACGTATGCATGATCCCTATCCATCAACGTTGTTGGAACTAGAACGAGGAGTACTCGAAGGGACCTAGCTATGTTTATATATCTTGGGCATTGCTGGAGTGAGCGTAGTGTTTAAATGCATTTATTAGCTTATGTGAGTGCAGACTTCTTCAATTCTAGCACATTGTGATAATATCTTCTATTATGTTTTGATTTGCTATATTCATATTTATGTTAGAGTTGTATCACCTTCCTGTCATAGGCTCATGTGCTTTTGATATGGTTGTCTGCGTCTCAACCATGCATATTTCATCTAATAGGCACATTGTTACTAATCGTTTTTTATTACCTAATCCCTCAACTAGTCGATTCTATCGAATTGTGTGGTGCATTGGTGGGATGTTTCGGTGTTAGAATCTTTTGGTGTATAGCTCATACGGCTCTGCGATCTGCGGCACTACTGCCACCTCCCAGCGATCGGGCCACAACCTTCCTACCTTGAATTCCTACCATCTCCTAGGATGGCGAGATATATGAAAACTAGTATGTAACAGACGATAGCTAGATGTTGTCTGGATGTCTCTTGTTTAGTTTTCGTCTGGCGGAATATATTAGGAAAATCCCGTAGTCTAATAGTACTGTGGTTCAAGATGTTAGTGGTTAATTTTTATGCATGTACATGATTAAACGAGTCTTTTTCCCGTGAATGGTGTTTCTGTTGGGAGCAAAAAATCTGACTGTAGTTTATATAGCCTCATGGAGGTGTTGGCCGCACACTGTCCGATGCAAACATCGGGGATTTTCCCCTTTTCTGAAGTGGTAGCAGAACTGATATGATTTTTCTGAACTAGAAGAGGCCTATGGCCAAGTACACAGATGGTCGTAGACCAAAGAAAAAGAATAACAAAAGAACAACAAGATCGGAGTTTTGCACACAACCCATAGCATGGCCTAAGAGCATCTACAGTCGGGCACTTCAAACCCTCCTCTAACGCTTTGGTGAGCCATCCAGTCACTGACCGGACACGATTTTTCGACCTTGACAGCACCCTCAAACGGAACTCAAACGACCGGGCTGACCGGCACCCCACATATCTAGCCCAAACATGAGGCGGATATGAAAGCGCTCAGGCACGCCCGCCACGTCGGACCCGGCCCACGCTGACCCAGCTGACCCCATATATATTCGTCCCCATCCGCTCGCCGGACCAAACCCTAACCACTTCACTGCACTCCACTCCGCCCCCCGAGCTCGTCTCCGATGCCTTCCAGCCGTCTCCAGCATGGCAGGCAGTGGACCCAAGTGCTTCACCTCCAGATCCGTCGACTCCGAGCTCATCCCACGCGGCCCCGAGGAGGAGATGGTCGTCCGGCTTGCGCTCCGCCACTCCCGAGAGAAGGCTCGTGCACGGCAGCGCCCGGACTTCTTCCATCAGGAATCCATTGCGTCCCCAAATGGCGCATGGATCCGATGCTAGGGCAGTCATCGCTCCCTCGCCGGAGGCGGTGCGGTCCGTCTGGCGTCCGAATGCGGTGGCGGACGCGCAACCCCTCCGTTGGCATGCCGAGCATTGGGACGCGTCATGGGCCTCACCCGACAAGAACATGGCACGGTGGGCACCAAGCGCGGGAGGCGGCAGTGGCGGAGACAGGGGGACCAGCAGGGGCCCTGGCCCCCCCTAACAACAAGGATTTGTAGCTAATTTAGTGATGACCAGCGCAGAATTCATGACTATCTGCTGCTAAAAGCTTTGCTTTTACTCCCTTCGTCCCAAAATAAGTGACTCAAGTTTGTACTAACTTTGTACTAAAGCTACTACAAACTTGAGTCACTTATTTTGGGACAGAGGGAGTATATGATTTGGCCCTCCCTAGCCTGCTTCAACAGCCTTCGGCCCTCCTAATACAATTTTTCTAGCTTCGCCACTAAGAGGCGGCGGCAGCCCTGGCGGCGGTGGACGTCGGCGTGGTGGAGTCGCATTGTCCGGCGCTCCGTATGTCGCATCAGTTCGGGTTCTACAACCGCATCGTGGTGGACGTCCGCGGCTCCTCCCAGGACGGATCCGTCATCAATCTGACGTACACCGGCATTGTTCAGGTTCTGGGCTTCGACGAGGAAGAGTAGGGCATGAGAGACGGCGACGCCTTTTTTTTCGGCGGCGCCTTGAGTCCCATGAGCCAGCTCGTGTCACATGTCCTACTCTACCTTGCTGACGATCGGTCCAACATTCTGAGGGGCTCATACGGCCGCCAAATATGGCCGCGGCGGGGCCGGACGAGCGGGGAGTGGAACTGGGCGAAGCTCCGCTCAAAAACCGCCGTGTTGCATGTAATAATATAGATTTGAGATTTTTAACTTGAGGTATCCGGATGTGGAATGCATTTTTGGAGGCATGAACGGTTACTGTTCGCGAATAAATTTGGACGCGTCCGCGGATGTTTGAGGGGTCGAATTTGGTAAGTCCGGCCATAGATGCTCTAAAACGCTACACGTTTGCTGCAGCTTGCAGGCACATTATGAACGAAAGCAAATCAGGAAGGGAGCATATGATTGCGGCGACGGCGAGATGGCGACGGGTCAATCATTTCCAAGGAATCCGACGTACCGGGCTTGACGTTTACACCATCGTCGGCGGCACAATGCGCATGTGCCGGAGCCCAGAATGAGCTGCGGATCTCGATCAGTGGATGTGGGTGGTGGTCCCATTCATGAGCATACGCTTTTCTTTCTTCAAAGTCATTAGGCATACATGAGTAGGGATTATACATGCATGGGAACTGATGAGAGGACACGTGTCCAAACGAACAAACCAAGCATGGATCAGAGACGCATCATGGTGGCCTACTCACCACTAGTGTTTAGAGGGTGTTTATTTCCAGGGATTGGTCCCATCTAAACCAAACAGGAGTGACTTATAGGGACTTAAAGTAGGCATTTGGGCTTATCAAATAAGACTCTCAAGGAGGGATTTATAGAGACTTATAGTTGTAATATGGTCTACTAGTCCATGTTGAGTCCCAGGAGTCAAACAGGTAAGGACTTTTTAGAGACGTATGACTTATAAATTGGGACTAAAAAAATTCCTAAGACTTATGAACCAAACAAGGCCTTAGCTGAGCCCTCTCTCTCTGTATTGGTCCTGTGGGTGGGCCACCCGTGTGTGTGCACAACTAACTGGTCTGTGGGCCTGGTGATTTGGCTCCGAATGTTCTTTCCGCGCTAACACATGCTCTGCTCTGCCTCATGAAATTGAGTTCAACAACAGTTGGAACTGTAAAATTGTGCTGCACTCACAGTACTCCTAGCATTATCGCTGTACCACCTCCGTAAAGAAATAAAAAAGCATTTAGATCACTATTTACAGAAGGAGTACTAGATTCGTTATAGTACATCAATCATCATCAAGTTCACTTTTCCTTTTTGTTCTTTGTATTTTAGGCAACTGCTGCCACTAACCACAGACATGCACCATCAACATCATGGGCATGCATACTTGCCACTCGGAATGGCCTGACGGTCGACAAAAAGGAACGCTGGATGGTAATAGTGATCTCCAAATGCTCTCCATCCAGATCGAATGCAATATCTTTTGCCCAATCTTCAGCTCCATCCTTGAACACACAACGCATGCACCCACACAGGTAGGTAGGTGACAGGATATGGGGGCTTTTGAGTGCTGACTTTTCCAACATCCACAACATACACGAGTAAATGAGTAATGATAGATACGTGACCTATCTATCATGTGCCACACCCCTAAAATGGTAGCACCAGCCTTAGCTTCGGTGGCATATCCACCCATGGCGGCCACTTTCTGCAACCAAGCTACTAGTACTGCAAAGAAACTTCACGTCCTACTTAATGCTAGCTCCAATACAGGTAGTGCACAAACAAACATACACAAAGACATCTCATGTCAAGACGAGAACGATGAAGCATGCCATTCCAAGATGGATCGACAAATGCTTCGGTATTTTTGGGGCACCCATGTATGTATGGACGTATGGATGCTAATTTTTTTTAAATAATACATTTTCTTTAGTAAATTTCATAAATAGTACGTGGTTGTAAGAATTTTCAAAAATATGACCCAATCGGCCAGCAGCAGGCCGACTGGGCCTAGTCAGCCTGCTGCTGGCCGATTGGGACCTTATTGGCTTGCTGCTAGCCGATAGGCCTGTCGGCCACAAGCTGAAGACCTGCTGCTGGTCGACAGGACCCTATTGGCCTGCTGCTGGCCGACAGGACCCTATTGGCCTGCTGCTGGCCGACAGGACCCTATTGGCTAGCTGCTGGCCGACAGGGGGATGTGTTTAGTTGCATGCAATCGGCCAGCAGCTAGCCAATAGGGTCCTGTCGGCCAGCAGCAGGCCAATAGGGTCCTGTCGGCCAGCAGCAGGTCTCCAGCTTGTGGCCGACAGGCCTATCGGCTAGCAGCAAGCCAATAAGGTCCCAATCGGCCAGCAGCAGGCTGACTAGGCCCAGTCGGCCTGCTGCTGGCCGATTGGGTCATATTTTTGAAAATTCTTACAACCACGTACTATTTATGAAATTTACTAAAGAAAATGTATTATTTAAAAAAAATAGCCGTATGGATGGTGGTGGGACTCACATCCCATCACTCATTTGTCATCCATCTCTTCCATTTCCTTGTATACCATCAAATTGGAGCTCCCTTGGTAGGGCATGCAAGCAATCGAGCGAGTGCATCTCCCTCGCACTCCCCTAGTAGCACTGTAGCAGTGTAGTGCCTCACAACAGTACGATACATGAGGTCACTACTGACTAGCCGGCCGCAGGCTACTTTGGTAGAGTTGCGTGAGGTACAGAGCATTGTCATGTATGGGAGATTATACGGGTAAAATCAGGTTTGACCATCGTATGTGTACTGCACTAGTAATTATCACACAACAAAAGAGGTGCATTTTTTTTTGGATGTGAAAGAACTCCATATTTTATCCCCTTTTTCTCTTTGCAATGATTTCACGACAAAAGAAAAGATTTAGGGGCGCTCTCTCTCTCTCATTGTCATTGACTTTATCTCTCTTTTTGCAAAGGTTCATCAGACTTCATAGGCTCATGCATGCCTATTTAGAGTAAGACTTCAAAGCTCACAAATTGTAAGGCCAACTCCAGCGCGCGACCCCAAACGGACGTCCGGTTTGGCCTGTTTTCGTCTGTTTGGGGCGGTAATGGGGTCGTCCATATCCGCTTGCGGCCGTTGGGTTGTCGGTGCGCCCAACGCGCGGCCACACCCTAAATCATGTCCGGGGTGGACGTGATTAAAAAAACGCATGAACTAAAATAAAATGAAGAAAAAAAATATAAAAACGCAAAAATAAAAACATAAATTAAGCATCATGGCCACAAAACGGCCCAGGTCCACAGTTCACATAGACATAATTAAACCATAAAAAAGAAAATAAAACCGCCGCCCGCGCACTCCTGTCCTGCCCGTCGATGCCGTGGTCGTAGCCGTCTTCTCAGTGGTCGTCGTTCTTGTCGTCGTCGTTGACGAGGTCGACGTAGGCCGGCGGCGTCCAGAGGTGGGACGGCGGTGCCTGGTACACGGGCGGTGCCTGCACCACCTCCTCCCGTGGCGATGTCTCCCGCTCCGGTGACCGCGGTGGCGTGAGGCACTAGTTCACGCCCCCCATGGTGCCGGCCATCTCCGGAGCCGTGCACGACCAGCTCCACCGCTGGCCCACCAAGCCCGGGTGGAACACGGGCTCCTCCTCCAGCACCTCCTCCCTTCGTGGCGCCTCCTCCACCGCCTGCACCATCTCCAGCTCGGGGAAGGCCACGACTCCAGCCGCAGAGAGGGCCATGGCGGTCTCTAGGCCATGCCATTGGCGCTCGTTGTGCGTGTTCATGGAGTCGTCCATGACACACTGAAGGAGCCGGGCCTCCTCCTCCTCTGTCATGCGAGGAGGTGGTGGTGGCGACGGAGAGGGCGACGGCGAGGGCGTCGGTGCGATGCCGCGCACCACCCTACGCCCGCGCCCTTAGGGAGGGCTCAGAGCGCGCGCGCTGCGCTCATGTGGCCGATGCGGCCCGGACAAGGTGCCGGCGAAGAAGTAGTTGCGCCGGATGTCGTGCTCGTCCCGGAACTAAGTGTCCCAGAGGGCGGAGTCTGGGGCGTACCTGGGGTCGTAATAGAGATCGTCCGGCAGGAGGCAGCGACGGTGCTCGATCTCCTCCCGGCGTGCACGACTGCTCCTCGGGACCGGTTGGATCGGCACCCGGTCGGCGGACAAGTGCCAGTAATTGGGGAGGGGAACGTCGCTCCAAGGGAGCGGTGTCCTCGTCTCCCAATAACGCCGGCATGCATCCGCGTGGATGTAGCGCCGGTCGCGCTTGCCGGCGGCCGTGGGGGCGATGGAGAAAGCGGGCGGCGTGGGGGCCAGACGCGGTGGTGATGCAGGCTCCTCTTTGATGCAGCGGCGGCGACGGCCCAAGGATAAGCCAGCCTCGCGGTCGTGCTTCCCCTTGCCGCCGGTGTTCCAGAACCCCATGGCTGCGAGGCGGCCGGCCGCGAGATCGAGGTCAGGAAGAGGGAAAGTTAGGGTTTGGGCCGTGTTGGGTTTCGAGGAAGCAGCACGGGCTGGACTGGGGAGTGTGGACGACGACCGGTCCACGACTTCCCATTTAAGAAGGACCGCGACCGTTCGGCTGGGCGGATAATAGGTGGGGCCGACCGCGCGTGCGCATTAATGTCGGGCGGTGGGAGGTAGGTGGCCACGGCCACGCGGCCCGGAAGCGGACGAGCGACGAGTCCGTTTGCTGTCCGCCGCGACCCAAACCCGGCGCATGTTTGCGCTCGAAATGGGTCGGCCCGGACAAAAAACGGACCAGTTGGGTCCAGTCAGTCGCGTGTTGGGCCGTGGGGTTTATCCGTTTTAGCCCAAATGGACGGGGCCGGATGGGATGGGGTCGCGCGCTAGAGTTGGCCTAAGGGAGGAAGTTTCTGTTTCACATTCCGCACGTACTTGGCTCAAATGCTAGTGTCTCTCTCTCTCAACATGGTTGGCTTTAGGGCATTGATGGCTTCTCGCCCCTCGTTGGTTACCCCAAGTGGAAGGTTTGAGATGCAGTGTAGCGGTAGTTTTCCCTTGGCAAAGATACCAAGGATCGATTTCCCCTGAGACTCCAAGGTTCAACAAGAAGGTGTCAACTGCTAACGGCGCCAGATATTAGCTATCAACCGGACCTGCACACAGATACAAATAACTTTGCTCCCAACGAGTACAGGGAGGTTGTCAATCCCTCCGGCCTTGTCGTTTACAAAGGGTCAAACGCAAGAGATAATAGTGATAGGTATAATTGCAACTAGTAAGTAAAAGCAGAAAGTAAATAGCGGATGTGATCAGTGATGGTAATATGGACCGGGGTCCCATGATGTTCACTAGTGATGTCTCTCTCCCAAAAGACGATAAAACAGCTATGTGAGGTAAACGAATTACAGCTGGGCAATTGACAGAATTATGTGCGCAAACCAATGCTAACTATGTTGCAAGAAAGGTAAAGGTTCAAAGCATGGGCGGTACGCCAAGGCAAGTAGACCGAAATCCATCTGCATCTACTACTAATCATCCACCTTGAGATATCTATCCAGAACATCTCGCTGGTATTAAGTTGCGAGTCCCACCCATAGTGTAAACTCAAAGCAACAGACAACTGCATTAAAAGAACTTTGCGTAAAGTAAACAATCCTTGCACCCGCGGGCACAAGCACCGTTGTTTTCCCCCTTGTGGCAACAGCACATCCCCTAGACTCATGTTTCTGTCACTCAAACTAGTCATCGAGGGGCATGAACCCACAATCAAGCATAACGTTCCCTCTTGGAGTCACTACCTACTACTTGGCCAAAGCAATAAATAGCAACGGAGAATATGCAAGAATTACTTACGAACATAAATATAAAAGAGGTGAATCAAATATATTACTCAAACACAATCTGAACATAATCTCACAATCCATCGGATCCCAGCAAACTCAACATAGCAACAGCATAAGTATTACATATGTGCCTTGATCATGTAGGGCAGCTCACGAGGTCTAATTAGTGAAGCACAAGAAGGGGAGGAGAACATCACATAGCTACTGGTCATGGACCCATGGTCCAAGGGAGACTACTCACAACTCATCCGGGAGGCGTCCATGGTGGTGGAGAGGCTCCCGGTGGTGATCCTCCCCTCCGGCAGGGTGCCGGGAAGGGTTCTCCTGGTGCTCCCGATCTTGGAAGCGCGGCGGCGGTGGAACAGAGATGAGATCGTGAAAAAGGGTTCCGTCCTCGAGGGTTTCGGACGCGTGTTAAATATATGCCAAAGGGGGGCATCAGCGGAGACCTGGGGGGCCCAGGCGCCCCCCCGGCGCGGCCAGGAGGGGGGCCGCGCCACCAGGGCGCCTGGAGCCCTGGTGGCCCCCCTCCGGCCCTACTTCGGCCGTGTGGAAGCTTCCGGAACGCTGATTTTTTATATAATTTTTCCGGGATTTTTCTGGCAGTTTACATGATGGGAAAACCTAAAATACAAAAACAACAGAAAACAGAAACTGGCACTGGGGTGCACTGAGTTAATAGGTTAGTCCAAATATGATCAAAAGTGTATGGAAGTGTATAAATATCATAGCAATATCACACAAAAGAGGCATGGAGCAAGCAGAAATTATAGATATGTTTTGGACGTATCAGGCATCTCCAACGCCGACCCTCGAACCACCCACATATGTCCGGACCGCGCGGTCTGGACTGTCATCCAACACGGTCTTGTATTGGTCTGTCGAGCGGTTTGGACGCACTTTTCCTCGGAAAGTCAAAGCAAAGTGGAGGGGCGGGGGGGGGG
>LR738712.1:774184017-774216065 GCA_902687465.1 Secale cereale
CCCCTTTTTTTGAATCCTAAACCTCCTCCTCGGACGCCGACGCCACTATAGCTCTCCGGCCGCCACACCAGCATTGCTGGACCACCGCAACCAGCACCGATGCGCCCGCTCGCCTTTTACGACGGCATTGTCCACCTAGGACATGTCCGTAGCCAGGTACACTCCTCCTCTGTTGATGACGTCCATGGTGGACACGACACCTGGCAGTTTTGCTTCTTCTTGCTAAACTAGTCGAATGAATCATTCACTCAATCAATATTGCTCTACACATTGTGCAGTCCATACGTGCTGCCATGATGTACCACATGATAGAGGAATGGCCATTTAGGTACATACACTATTGGATGTTCATCAAAAACTTGTTGATCATCCGGTTAATCTCATTGAATTTGAACTATTGTTGTAATAGACTTATTTGTGTGTTATGTATGGATGGTTTGTGCAATTTTATATGCAAACTCTGCTAAATTTTGTCGGGTTTGCATGAATTTCGTCTGTTCTGTTGAAATGTGGTTTTAATTATATGCGGGTATCGTTGGATGGCCGGCTTCCATATCTGTGTCCGCGGACTGGATCCCTATCTCTAGACGGGTGCGGGAGCAAATTTACGGCTCAGCAATGGAGATGCCGTTATCTCTTCTTGATGCATTGCAAGCTCTGCCTTCACTAACATGGCATGTGCCAACGATAATATATCCACCAGGGTACCCTACTAGCTCTGGCTGCGCCCTCCTGCAATCTTCCATCTCCCTTTTTTTTTGTCTCCCCATTTTGCAAACCCACCCCTAAACATCTGAATTCTGAAATATGGCAACGCAGTGCATTGTTAGTGACTTTCTACATGACTACATGTTGCATCCTTCTTTTCTTTGGCTAGACATGGAGCAGGAGTAGGATTGCACTGTGTGCATGGCTTTTCCCGGGCTTCTGGCAAGAAAGTGAGGCTTGAATCCGGCCCGGATGTCGGGCTTCTTGCTCTGGGCCATCCATGCCCAGGTCTAGTTTTGACCAGCGTATGTGTACTACAAGATTGTCTCAAAAAAAATGTGTACTACAAGAGTAATTATCACACAAACAAAAGACCTGCATTTTTTGACGTGAAAGAACTGCATATTTTTCGCTTTGCAATGTTTTCACGACAAAAAACATATTTAGAGGCTCTCTCTCATCGTGGTTGGCTTTATCTCCTTTTGCAATGTTTTCGCGACAAAAACAAAACATATTTAGATGCTCTCTCTCTCTAATCGTAGGATTCTAACACCCCCGGCCCACTGAATCCCCATCCCGGTTTCATTTTGTTCCAATTCGCCCCTTCTCCCCTTGCTTTGTATCATAAACCTCGTCCACTGACGCCGTCGATGTACCTCTCCGGCTGCCACACAAGCTTTATCGGACCTCCGCATCCAGCACTGATGCGTCCGCTCGCCATTTACGACAGTGTCGTCCACTCATGACCCATTCGTAGCACGGTACACTCCTCCTCTCATGTCGATGACGTCCATGGCAGACACCACGCCCGACAGGTGTTCGGCCAAATGCCATTGAGCTATTTTTCGAACGCGATGTCATTTTTCTAGAGTGCAACTGATGGCGGGGTACTCGAGCATGGAATATCAGTAATTGTGTGATGTGTGGTTGGCCATATCCGTGGATCATAGGCAGGCACAAAAGGGGGCTCTTCTGGCAGCACGTGCATGATTCATTTCACACGCGAAAACATATTGTGCCCTACGACATACACATAATCCAACAATGCAATATGGGGTCGTTATCATATTGATGGTACCCATCGCCGTCACCAAGTTTTGTCAGATGGTTACTCGGCTGGAGGCAATGTGACCATTGCGCACTGTATCGGAAGAGCTTGTAAGTTTTGCTTCTTCTTGCTCAACTTGTCGATTGAATCATTCATTCACTCAATGTTGCTCTACTCATTGTGTAGCATGTACGTGCTGCCCGTGATGTACCATAGTATAGAGGGATGACCAATTAGGTACATACATTGTTGGATGAAGTTGAAGGGGCGGTATGGGTGGTAAGACATGATCCGTTCATGAAAAAAAATTGATCATCCGCTTATCTCGTTGAATTTGAACTATTGTTGTACTAAACTTATTTGCGTGTTATGTATGGATGATGTGTGCTATTTTATATCATGAATTTCATCTGGTCTATTGAAATGCTATTTTAATTGTATGCGGGTAGCGTTGGATGGTCGGCAACCACACCCGTGATGCAGGAGCAAATTAGCCATGCGGATGCCCTTATCTCTTCCTGATCAAACCTACCAAGCCCTTTGGCCGGGGCCATCAACATGCATGCAAATGATGCATTGCAAGCTCTGACTTCACTCACATGGCCTCTGCCAACAATAATATGTCCACGATGGTGGCCTACTAGCTCTGGCTGCGCCCTCCTTCAATCTTCCTTCTCTCTTTTTTTTTTGTCTCCCCATTTTGCAAACCCACCCCTAAACATCTTAATTCTGAAATATGGCAACGCACTGTATAGTTAGTGACTTTCTACGTGCTGCATCCTTCTTTTCTTTGGCTAGACATGGAGCAGGAGTAGGTTTGCACTGTGTACATGGCTGGCTATCGATGGGGATGGGCAGGGTGGTGGTGCACGGCATGTGGTCCACCGTGTGGCTCATTCATTCTCTTTGTTGTAGAGATGCTTCTTAGTATATGGATAATGTGAGATCCTCGCACACAAGTTGCAAGGTTTAGCCCACGTGTATACCTATACTCTATACATGATGGTTTCTTTCGTTGAGCCCTACCTAGTTTTTACATTTCCATGTTTTTTTTTTTTTACTTTTTGGTTATGCAAGAGGCACACAGCTTCAGTGTGCACTAAATTGCAGCTGGGGGTGAATAAAAATAATGAGTCACACAGCTTGAAATCTCTCTTTCCCTATAGAAACTCAACAACAAAAACGATTCTCTCTCTCTGGATCTCACACACACATGTGCTGTGCCGAGACTGAGAGAGTGAGAGAAGCAAACTTTTTGGATGCATGGCGGCAATATGTTTTTGCCAGCATTTCACCTTTCACGGATAGCCACGGGGGAGTAAAGGAGAACGAGCGATCAACCCATCACCGATTCTATGATGGGTTCAATTGATCTATCCATCCATCCTCATCACGCATGGTGTACATACACTGATACACACGTATACTGTATACATACCATAAATAATACGTACTGAGCTGCTGCATTATCCAGTGTGCACTGTAATGCAGCCACCTCCATGAGGTTCGTCCATCCACCCAAATGGAAGGAACCTAAAAACACAAATTCAATTCACATCGTTTTGTGTGTGTGTGTAGAGAAAGAGAGAGAGAGTAACAAAGATATCATGAGTTATGAGTTATGATTGATGGATGGGACATGTGATCTTGCACAGACAAGGAGCCTGCGCGCACCTGCACGGTAACCGCTGTTGTACTCATTGCGCCCCAAATTTGCAGCTCAGCACCAAGTTTCAGAACAGGCACAACTATCCACACCAGAAAAGCAGTGAAAACCTCACCCTCCTTGTTGGCACAAGTCAAGCCAAAAAAGTGATCATACATTAGGATTAGTTAACAAATTTGGTGGTTCAGAGCTGAGAGTTGGCCCAGTCACAGAAATTAACTCAACAGAGAAGATACGATTACCTTAAGAAAAGAAAAAACAGAGAAGATACGAGTTTTTTGCTGCTTGCTAGCTGCAGCTGGTCCTCAACTAACACCATCCCCACACACACATCTTTCACCTTTTACCTTGAGAGATCCATCCCACGCGGTGCAATGCTGCTGTGATCTCCATGGAGATGTGTTCTCTTGCAGACAGAGTGGGAAAAACGAAGGAAAGAACAGTAGTGCAATGGCACAGTAGGGCTTTTGACTTTGTCCAGAACTAGGTACGCCGGCATTGTCCCATGTGGCCGTGGGCTGCATGCATGTGAGTGGGTTTCAGCTAGCCAGCCATTGTGACCTGCATCTGCATGGAGCTTGCTGCCATTGCCATTTGCTCGCTAGCTGTTCATGCGTGGCTCTCTGTCACGTCACGGCACAACGGTTACTACAAAGGCGCGCCACCTTTGGGCTCTGGCACGCATGGTTCTGCACCAACATGATGCACTGCGTTTAGAGCATCACCATGAGCCGGCGAAAATCGCGACGTGTGGGTGTGTTGTTCCCCAGTCGCCGCCCCCTACGGCGGTTTTTCGTTGTTTTCGAAACCAAAATTCGGCCACAAATTTGGACAAACAAGGCGGAATTTCGTTCAAACTTCGGCGAGTTCATCATTTTTTTACAGACGCTTACAATAAAAAAAAGATAAGAAAAACGACAGACTACTAGGCCCGCCGTCGCCCCTCGCCTCGCCGTTCCTCGCCGCCCAGAAGCTCTACATGCCGAGGAGCATGTAGAACTTCGTGTAGTCGCCGCCGTCATCGTCGTCGCCGCCGTCGTCGCTTCCGTCGCGGCCGCCGTCCCTGCTGCTCCCCTGCCCAGGGTCGCCGAGGCGCGGGGGGTTGGACGGTCCGGGTGCGTCCTCATCGTCACTGTCGAGGACGACGACGCCGTCCTCCTCGCCCCCATGCCGGCAGACAGCTATCTCCTACAGGGCTCGGCGCTGCCGGACCATCTCGTCGCGGAGGAAGTCGTCCCGCGCCCATTTTAGGGCGGCCTCGTCATCGAAGCCAGCCCTCGCCATGGCCTCGTACTCCGCGGCGAGGCCCGGCTCCACCTTCCGCCTGACGAGCCGGGCAGAGGTGGGGGAGGGCTCATTGATGCGGATGCCGCCACTACGGGTGCGCCAGCCGGTCGGCGTGTCCTGGGGCTCCCGCTTGACGGGGAGGAGGGAGGGCGAGCCCGACGAGCGACCGGAAAAGGAGGAGGACGCCGGGTCCATGCGCCTCGGCGTCCATGAGCTGCCACGACGGCGGGAGAAGGTGCGGGCGTCGGGTGCTCTAGCCTCGGCGTGTTACCGCCCTCGATGTACTCGAGGATGGCCTCCAGCGTGCGCCAAGGCACGCCCCACCATCGGCGACGCCCTTCGGAGTTGAGGCGGCCGCGGGGCTCGGTGTCGTTGGTGGCCTCCAGCTGCTCGGCGTGACGACGCCGGAAGTACGGCTCCCACAGCGAGCTGTCAGAGGCATACCTCGGCTCGTCCCTCGCCGCCTGCGGCAGCGAGGAGCAGATGCGGGCGATCTCCGCCCGCCGTTCCGCTCCAGTGGGCGGCGGGGGAACGGGAACCCCGCCGGCGCTCAACTTCCACAATCCGGGCACCCGCATGTCCGGCGGGGCCGGGTACTCGGCCTCATAGAGCAGGCGGGCCTCGTCCTCGCGCAGGTGGCGACGGCCGAAGTCGTTCGCCGCAGCACCATCGCCGGGGTAGCGCTCGGCCATGAGAGGAAAAGAGAGCCGCGGGAAGAGAGGAGAGGCGGGGGAGCGTCGGCGGTGGAGAGGGGAAGTGTGTGTGTCACCGGCGCGGGAGGGTCGGCTTTTATAGCCGCAGTCGGGCGGCGGCCGCATGGCCGCCGTGTGTACGCGTGGCGACCGAGGGCGGGACGTGCGTCGCCGCGGCTTCATTGCGCCGCTCGTGACGCATCAATGAAGGCTTTCCGGCACGGCGGCGCAGCAGCTTTGGCATTGATTCCCCCCGCGGGAACCGAAGCGATAAGGACGACGAAGCGATGAGAACTGCCGTATCGCTCCCAAGGCGGGCCCACTGGTTTTCGCGACAAAAACGATTCGGCCGGCGCCCCCCAGCATGCCGGGTTCGGCCTGGGTCCGCCGGCACCAAATTCGTCCCGAGCCGGCGAAAAATGAGCCTTTGAGGGCGCGACTTGGCCGATTTTTCGGCGCCGGCGATAAAAAAACAGCTTGGGTGCCTTGTTGGAGCGCGGCTGGAGATGCTCTTAGCATTCATTAATGAAGGCAAGATACTTATGTTTGAGATTTTTTCTCTTATACACTTATGTTTGAGATGAAAAGATGCATCCTCTAAAAGATATAGAAAGAAAGTGACAAAGGAGAGGGGAGAGAAGTGTCTTTTGGGATGTTCATATTTTGTTCGTTTATTTGTGGTGTGCATGTATCTGCAATCACAAACTGTGAACCTCCTTGCGTATGTAGGAGTTGTACGATTTTTCCCTGCGTTGATTCACTGCCTTGTGTCCTTGTGTGAGTGTGTGCACCTCTCTCTCTCTTTACTGGTAGGCTTTGTATGCAAGGCAGGCTATAGCTGGTACCGAAGGCTGCAAAGCATCAGCTCGGCCGGGTTAACATGACCTGTGCATGTATGTCTGCATGCTGCCTTGTTTGTCTCGCCTCCGGGCTACACCTCATTGGACGACGTCTGCTTAGCACTGACGCCGCCGAAATCTTTCCAGTTACAGATTTTGCCCCTATCAATGATTAAAACTTTTACTCCATCCGTTTTCAAATCTAAATCTTTTTAGAGATCTCTATATGAACTAAATATGGATGTATATAGACGTATTTTAGAGCGTAGATTCACTCGTTTTGCTCCGTATATAGTCCTATGCTTCGTATGTAGCCCATATTGAAATCTATAAAAAAGACTTATATTTAGGAACGGAGAGAGTATATATTAATTTTTGCGTCTGTTCCGTGATTTTGTTTAACACAGTATAGACGCAAGCGTGTCTATCCCAAGATTAAACTGATCGTCTTTCTTTTAACAATGCCTCACTTAACAAAAAACAATACCCTGTTGTGATCCATGTGCCCTTTTGCAGTTGTGACACCTTTATGC
The DNA here is from genome assembly GCA_902687465.1 of Secale cereale. NCBI lineage: Eukaryota > Viridiplantae > Streptophyta > Magnoliopsida > Poales > Poaceae > Secale > Secale cereale. The sequence goes on from LR738712.1 coordinate 774,190,791, forward strand.
TCATTTTAATTTTTGTTTACCTACTTTATGTAAAAATGCAAAACCTATCGGTGGTAACCGACGAAGAAAAAAGGTATGATATAGGTTGCAAGAAGAATTTCATAAATTGATGAATTATGACTATATGCAAGTAATATTGCTATACAATTCTTTAGTTGTAGAAGTGTATCACCACCTCCAGTTAAGTAGACAATCCAAGCCATCGCAGCTATCTCCAACTCCACAGGAATTTTAAAAACCACAGTACCTAGAGCATCGTCTTACAACCTAGCAGCAAAATAGCCACTAAAGTATCACTGCGGCATCAAGCATGTGGACTCCTTGTCTGTGCATTGAGTCTACCTCAGGCTCATTCACGTCATATGGATAAAAAATATCGGCAGAATGTCCATCTAATTTGTGTGGGAGAGGCCGAAGGGATCAAATTGCTTACATGGATATGCTTGTACATACATAAAATAATTTCCGATGCCTTCCAAGCCTAGACAACTAATTCGTATATGCCCCGATTTCTAGTCTTCAAGCGTATGTATGATCTCTATCAATCATAGTTATTGGACCTGGAATGAGGAGTATTGGAAGGGGCCTATATTTATATGTCTTGGGCATTGTTGGAGTAAGCATAGTGTTTAAATGCATTTATTAGCTTATGCGAGTGCAGGCTTCTTCAATTCTAGCGCATTGTGGCAATATCTTCTATTATGTTTTGATTTTCTGTATTCATATTAATGTTAGGACCGTATCATTGTCCTGTCATAGTCCCATGTGCTTTTGATATGGTTGCATGCATCTCAGCCATGCATATTTCATCTAATGGGCACATTGTTTATCGTCATTTATTACATAATCACGCCACTAGTTCATTGTATCAATCATGTTGTCCTGAGTTGGTGCGAGGTTTAAGTATTAGTATGTTTTGGTGCATAGCTCATATGTCCCTGCCTTGTGATCGGGCCACAACCTCCCGTCCTTGCTTCCAACCATCTCCTTGGATAGTGAGATATGGAAGACCAGTGTGTATTGGAAGATAATTAGATGTTGTTTGGATATCCATTGTTTAGGATTTTGTATAGCGGATTAATATTAGGAAAATACCCCCGTCTGGTGGTACAAAACGAGGGTAGTTGTTTGACACTCGATTATATTCCAATTATCCAGATCTTAGATCCAATGGTCTAGATCTCCCTACATTTTGCGTTCAACACCCCTGTTGATCCCAAGCCATTCACTCACTTCCACACCTTCGACAATTTTGGTAATGCGGTTATTACCATTGTCTATATCATGTGGAGGCCACTTGGTCAGGTCTCCCCCCTAAAGCCTCCGACACCAATGAAAACATTGTCCACCATATCTCCTGAACTACTTGCCTCTGCCCCGCACATGCCACGGCGGTGCCAATCCATCTTTTAAAAAGATAATCATAAGATTTTTTAGGGAAGGCCATCATGGATAGTTTTATTAAGATCAAATAATCAGTACATCATCAACTAGTTTAGTGGTGAGGCAACCTGGGGGTTCCTCCGACCACATACTCGAAGTCTTATTACAAAAACAATATTGAGCTAGCACATGAACCGCTTGATTAGCGGACCGATAAGAATGTTTAAACTTAACCTTCCCAATAGAAGCACTAATATCCACACATTCCGCGAAGATAGTTGAGGCAGAAGATAATCATCAGGTTTGTACTATGTATATCTATTTATTTGTGTGCTGGAGGGAAATAAATAATCCCATTCGGGGTCCCATGAGTCAGCCAAAAAATCCAAGCCACTCAACAAGCACAAAGGCGGTCAACAAAATTCTAACCTAGTCAAGGTGGATAAAGACCAATCAAAGAAAGTCCAAGCAAATAGTCATGGTCAACAAGTCAATGGAGATGGCAAAATAAAAGGCCAAAGTCAACAACGAAGACGAGAATCCCAAGTCTACATGAGGCCCAACTAGCCAAAGGCCCATTCATTCTTGGATGAAGGGGAGTCGAGCATCATGGACTATAGCTAGACACCCTAACCTTTGACTAGTCTTGACTCATCGACCTAGGTTACCATACTACAACTCCTACCTACCACAAGCATGGCTAGCCTTTGTCATTTTTAAGGCATCGTCACCTGTAGAAGCCCCCGTGGGCATGTACTATCATTCCATCTTTACTTGAATAAACTGAAGGGGGGCAACTCTTGTTCTATTTATAGTTCCCAAGTCACTCTAGCGTCAAGTCCGGGGACTCGTGCATGACTCAGATTGACCTCGGCCAAGAGTTCAATAGAGGGTTCTGAGGAGTTGCACAAGAGTCAGAGCCTTGTGATCATCCAAACCCACATGAGGCCCTCCTAACATAGCACTAGGCCACGCTCCAACGATACGGTTGAACCTAATAAAAACAGTGTTGTGTCACTCTTGTCATGTGTACACCAACATTCGCTATAAGGTCGTCGTACATGCCCTTGCTAACAATAACTTACTTATGATTGTGCTACTAAGGATACCCCTAGTCGAAAGTGGTTTCCCCAACAACAACGGTATCATGATATATTACAGAAAAGAAAAGGGGAAAATACAAAAGGTTACAATCAAATTAAGCTATGGATCCATGATTCAAAGTAAACAATCAGAAGATCTTCCTTGAACCTTCTCTTGCATCGAAAAATAGAATTCAACATTATTCCTTGAAACAAGTAATCATTGGCAATCTATAGAATAATTTCCACACTCCTCCACTAAAACCCGATATCCCACAACTGCAGAGAACCAATTGTAGATCTTTTCGATAAACATGATATAGAAATTCTAATGAATGCATCTTCTAGCGTACCAGGATCTACAATGATCTGGTGTAGCATATACGAAACAATTACGAATGGTGGCACTGCCACAATAATATCATGTTAGCTCTAATGATCATGCAAAGCAATATGGCAGTGAAAAATAACATATCTATATAAGCATTGAGTACAACGAAGGTTCTGAATCCCGATGCCTCGCCGTTGTGGTTGCCATGGGCTTCTCTAGCTCTTAGTTGTCATCGTCAATGTCACCGAGGTTCGTAACAACCGGAGTCATGGCAGCCGGTGTTACTTTTGATGCCCGACGCTCGGCGGCGAGGTGCTCTGCTACCACATGCGGGTTGGTGTGAAGGGTGGCGATGACAATAGCGTCAGTGTGCTCGGTGACAAGTTGTGCCTCGATGGCGACGTGCTCGTCCTCCTCCCACGGTTGGAGAGGCACCATGACAACACCGTCGCGTTGGCGTGGAGCTGCCCAACTACCTCCTTCTCCTCCTCCTCGTATTCATCGTCTGATCTTGGGGAATCGTTCGGCAAGACGATGGTCGGAACATGCTAGAAGGAGTAGTTGAAATGATGGGTCGGGAGCAGCCTCACCGTGGCAAATTCAGGCCCGAGAGGGTGCGGATGGTAATTTATAATGGACGGGAGGTAAATCGGAGTCGCTCCGGCTGGTGAGCCAGCGTAGAGGAGCCGAAGTGGTGATTAAAAGAATTTGAAATGCCCTCTAGGTCCGAAGCGGTATGCAAAGAATAAACATCATTGACCGGCCACTAAAAACCAATCAGTGACAAAAAATCAGAGATGAGACACTACCTAACGACTACTCAGTGATAAATTAGAATAGGAGATGAGCCATCAATCAATTTTCACTAACCGGCAATTTCATGGCCGGATAGTGATGACCGACTAGAATAGCCCCTCGACGGTCATCACTAACACGTCCACGCTGGTTGGTGATACGTCCAAAATGCATCACTATTTTGTATCATAATTCATCCTTATTCATTGATATATTTCACGTTATGATGATGTTCTTATGTTGTTTTGGTCTATTTTACACAGTTTGCAACTTTCCGATGCCGGAACAGCAGACGCTGGATTCAGCAGGAAAAAGTGGATGCTGAGTTGCTGAAGAAGAACACCTCCAAATTACCTGAAAATTGACGGGAGGTATTTTTCAGACGAATAACGAAGACACGCAAAAGGGGAGTCAGAGGGGGGCCACAGGATGCCCAGGCGGCCTGGGGGTGCCCCCCCTGGCCGCGCCGGGGGGGGCGCCTGGAGCCCCTGGCCCACCTCTGGTCGCCCCCTTTTGCATATATGTTCTCCGTTCTCCGAAAACCCTAGGCACGGGACTTTTTACGGAGTTCCGCCGCCGCTTCGAGGCGGAAACCTACAGAGAAGAAAGGGGCATCTCCGGCGGGCAGATTCCGCCGGGGAGATCACCTCCCGGAAGGGGAGATCGTCGCCATCGTCATCACCATCGTCACGGGCATAATCGAGATCATCATCAACATCATCCCCAACACCAGCACCATCTCCATCTTCATCCAAATCTCATCTTACAATCGCAACTCGTGTTGTAACTCGTACTATCTATCCTCTCTACTCCATCGGTGTTGATTACTACTTCGTGGTGAATGCTATTGAGTTTTGTTGGAGAAATATTATTATGTCCAGATTGTTTATCACATATTTATCCCCACTGATCATGATCTCTTTTATGTCTTGTGAGTAGTTACCTTAGTTCTAGAGTACATGGGGAAAGTCTTGTTGTTAGTAGTCATATGCTGTTGAAGTAATATGTGTTGTTTGATACTTAAGTTGCGTTGTCATTCTACTAGTGGTGTTGTGTGAGTCGAACACCCAACACTTCGCCTTATTAAGGACCTAGGAGAATACATTGTGTATAAAGAATGCTTATGGTGGGTTGCCGGAGTGACAGAAACCTGAACCCCAGTTCGCACGCTTTTGCATAAGGGAATAATGGATCCTCGATCGTATTGCTATGGTTAGGCTTTTGCCTTAAATTCTATCTTGTATTTGCGGATGCTTGCAAGGTGTTTAATCATAAGAGTGCATTCATCTTAGTCTAGAGAGTGCACTAGCATAGATCCACCCACTCAACACTTATCAACACATAACATAGTATCGATACGGAATATGGCGAAAGCACATGACTACCTCTCCCGTGTGTCCTCAAGAACGCTTTAGTCTTTATAAGTTCAGTTGCTAGGCCTCTCCTTTGCTAAGAAAGGATTGGGCCACTTGTTACTTTCAGTACCTTTTACATTACTTGCCTTTACATTCCTGTTGCTTATACCAAGAAAACCCCTAAAAGTGATCTTTCAGTGCTTGCAGTAATTTCTTGCTCAGAATCGCTTATCAATACCTTCTGCTCCTCGTTGGGTTCGACACTCTTACTTGTCGAAAACGCTGCAATAGATCCCTTGCGGTTGAGGGTCATCAAGTACCGTTTTCTGGCGCCGTTGTCGGGAAGCGTAGCGCTATTGGTAAAGTGAAACTGGTAAGAAAGTTTTTTTTATAATTCTGTTTTTATTTTTTGCTATTGCTGCTCTTTGTCCTTATGGACAACCCTATTATTGGAGCGTTGCTTGCGGGAAGACGCCCCACACCTGTGGTGGTTGATCCTCCCCCTACTGAAATTGTGCCTTATAAAATACCAGCTGGCATTATCGATTATGTTTTGGCTAATCGTTATGCAGGAGACAGACATCCTGGTGAACACATGCTATATTTGTCACGACTATGTTCATTATTTAAGCTTGCAGGTGTATCGAGGGAGTTTGTCATGAGGAAATTGTTTGTCGTATCACTTATAGATAAAGCTTCAGATTGGTATGGGCTTCTCGATAACTCACACTTGCTGGACTGGCAGGAGCTTATGTCTCTCTTTTATACTAAGTTTTATCCTCTTCATGAAATTCATCGAGACAGGAATTATATCTATAACTTTAGGTCTCGTGACGGAGAAAGCATTGCTCAAGCTTGGGGGAGATTGAAGTCCCTAATGCTCAAATGCCCTATTCATAAGCTTCCCAGGGAAATTATACTTACAAATTTTTATGTCAGGCTTTCTCGTCAGGATAAGGAGATGCTGGATGCCTCCTCTAGTGGGGTGTTTCAGAAGAAGAGTGTTGAAGAAAGGTGGGATCTCCTTGAAAGAATCCAGAGGAATACCGATGATTGGGAAATTGATAAAGGTATTGAACCCGCTATAAATTATGAACATGATTATATTGAGAGCTATGTGGAAACTGATTACTTCAATACTTTTTGCTCTAAGATTGGTCTTGATTCCCATCTAGTGATTGATTTGTGTAAAAAATTTGCCTCTCACGTTGATTCTTTTAAAAAGAAGAGAGACCAGCACCATGCACCCTTTAAAGAACCACCTATTGATATTTATGTTGCTGAGCCTATTTTGCCTGCAGTTATATATGAAAAGCCTCATTTTCCCACGAGGATAAAGGAGCACTCTCTTGTGACAGGCATAATAAATAAAAGTGAGAGAAGAGTTGATGAGCCTGAGGACCAGATCAGGGTCGATCCTCAAGTTGCATTGATTAAAGACCTTGCTACTGATGATGTTTTGGATTCCAATATAACTTTTTGTGCTGTTTCCACTAACCTTGTCACAGCCAAGAATAAAGGCCCAATTTCAGGTACTCCGGTGGTATCTGTTAAAATAGGAGATCACAATTATTATGGGCTATGCGATTTGGGATCGAGTGCAAGTGCTATTCCTTATTCACTTTATGAAGAAATCATCGGTGAGATTTCTGTTGGAAATATGCCCTAGAGGCAATAATAAAAGAGTTATTATTATATTTCCTTGTTCATGATAATCGTTTATTATCCATGCTATAACTGTATTGATTGGAAACTCAAATACACGTGTGGATGAATAGACAGACTTTGTGTCCCTAGTGAGCCTCTACAGGACTAGCTCGTTGATCAAAGATGACCGCGGTTTCCAGGTCATAGACATGAGTTGTCATTTGATAACGGGATCACATCATTAGGAGAATGATGTGATGGACGAGACCCAAACGTTAACATAGCTTTTGATCGTGTCAGTTATCGCTATAGTTTTCTGCATGTCAAGTATAAGTTCCTATGACCATGAGATCATGTAACTCGCTGACACCGTAGGAGTGCTTTGTGTGTGCCAAACGTCGCAACGTAACTGGGTGACTATAAAGGTACTCTACAGGTATCTCCGAGGGTATCTGTTGAGTTGACATGGATCGAGACTGGGATTTGTCACTCCGTATGACGGAGAGGTATCTCCGGGCCCACTCGGTAATACGTCGTCTCAATGAGCTCAAAGTGACTAAGTGGTTGGTCACGGGATTATGTATTACGGTAACGAGTAAAGAGACTTGCCGGTAACGAGATTGAACTAGGTATAGAGATACCGACGATCGAATCTCGGGCAAGTAACATACCGACGAGACAAAGGGAACTGTATACGGGATTGCCTGAATCCTTGACATCGTGGTTCATCCGATGAGATCATCGAGAAACATGTAGGAACCAATATGGGTATCCAGATCCCGCTATTGGTTATTGACCTGAGAGTGTCTCGGTCATGTCTACATGGTTTCCGAACCCGCAGGGTCTACACACTTAACGTTCGGTGACGCTAGGGTTGTTAGTGAGAAGAGTGCATGGTTACCGAAGGTTGTTCGGAGTCCCGGATGAGATCCCGGACATGACGAGGGTCTCCGGAATGGTCCGGAGACGAAGATTGATATATAGGATGAAAGGTTTCGGAGTACCGGAAGTGTTCCGGGGAGCATCGGGAAATCGGCGGAGTACCGGAAGGGGTTTCGGGGGGTCCGGAAGTTGTTCTGGGCCTATTGGGCCACAAGGGGGAACACCACAGCCCTCAAGGGGCTATGCGCCCCCCCCCTGGGCCCTCTCCTCATGCGGCTAAGGGGGTGGGACCCCCTAGGGCTGGCCGCACCCCTTGGCCTTGGGGGGCAAGGCACCTAAAGGGGGAAACCCTAGGGCCTGGCCGCCCCCCTGCCCTGGCCGCCGCCCCCTCCCCTTGCCCTGGCCGCCGGCCCCTAGGGGGGAAACCCTAGGGCGCCCTCACCTCTCCACCCCCCCCCCTATATATAGTGGGGCAAAGGGAGGGCAGCCAACACAGTTTGTGCCTCGGTGCTGCCCTCCCTCTCCCGTCATATCTTCTTCTCCCGCGGAGCTTAGGCGAAGCCCTGCTGGAGTTCTTCTCCACCATCACCACCACGCCGTCGTGCTGCCGGTTCTCCATCAACCTCTCCTCCACCCCTTGCTGGATCAAGAAGGAGGAGACGTCCCCGAGCCGTACGTGTGAAGAACGCGGAGGCACCGTTGCTTCAGTGCTAGGTCTTCGGCGATCTGAATCGCGACGAGTACGACTCCATCATCCGCGTTCATAACGCTTCCGCTTAGCGATCTACAAGGGTACGTAGATCACACTCTCCCCTCGTAGTTGCATCTACTAGATTGATCTTGGTGAACGGTAGGAAAATTTTTGTTTCCCATGCAACGTTCCCCAACAGTGGCATCATGAGCTAGGATCTTGCGTAGATGCTTTCTCGAGTAGAACACAAAGAAGTTTGTGGCGTTGATGTTTAAATTGCTGCCCTCCTTAGTCTTTCTTGATTCAGCGGTATTATAGGATGAAGCGGCCCGGACCAACTTTACATGTCCACGTACATGAGACCGGTTCCATCGACAGACATGTGACTTTTGTTGCATAAGATGGCTGGCGGGTGTCTGTCTCTCCTATCTTAGTTGAATCGGAATAGAACAAGGCGGTCCTTGTAGAAGGTCAAATAGCAACTTGAATATCACCGTTGTGGTTTTGCGTAGGTAAGAAACGTTCTTGCTAGATACCCATAGCAGCCACGTAAAACATGCAACAACAAATTAGAGGACGTCTAACTTGTTTTTGCAGGGTATGTATGTGATATGATATGGCCAATGACATGATGAATTATATTTGATGTATGAGATGATCATGTTGTAATAGTTAATATCGACTTGCATGTCGATGCATACGGCAACCGGCAGGAGCCATAGGGTTGTCTTTAATTTTTGTATGACCTGCGTGTCAATCATTAAGCGCTTTGTAATGCTTTACTTTATCGCTAAACGGTAGCAATAGTAGTAAGAGCATGGTGGGCGCCGACAACCCCGATGGCGACACGATGATGGAGATCATGATGATGGAGATCATGGTGTGGCGCCAGTGACGATGGAGATCATGCCGGTGCTTTGGAGATGGAGATCAAAAGCACGAGTTGATGGCCATATCATGTCACTTATGATTTGCATGTGATGTTAATCCTTTTATGCATCTTATTTTGCTTAGGACGACGGTAGCATTATAAGGTGATCCTTCACTAAAATTTCAAGATAAAATTGTGTTCCCCCCGAGTGTGCGCCGTTGCGAAGGTTCGTCGTTTCGAAGCACCACGTGATGATCGGGTGTGATAGACTCTACGTTCGCATACAACGGGTGCAAGCCAGTTTTGCACGTGCAGAACACTCGGGATAGACTTGACGAGCCTAGCATGTACAGACATGGCCTCGGAACACGGAGGACCGAAAGGTCGAGCATGAGTCATATAGTAGATATGATCAACATGTTGATGTTCACCATTGACACCACCTCATCTCACGTGATGATCGGACTTGGGTTGGTGAATTTGGATCATGTCACGCTCGAATGACCGGAGGGATGTCAATTTGAGTGGGAGTTATAATTAATTTGATTAGGTAATAACTCACTTATCATGAACAATAGTCTAAAATGTCTTTGCGAATTTATGTTGTAGATGGCTCGCGCAGGAGTTCCCCTGAATTTTAATGCGTTCCTAGAGAAAGCTAAACTGAAAGATGATGGGAGCAACTTTGTGGACTGGCTCCGCAATCTGAGGATCATCCTCACAGCTGCCCAAAAGGTTTATGTCCTAAATGCACCGCTAGGTCAACCCCCCGCTCCTGGAGCCTCTGCGGACGATATGAACGTCTGGCAGACGCGTTCGGATGACTATTCGATAGTACAATGTGCCATGTTGTACGGCTTGGAAGGAGGACTCCAAAGGCGTTTTGAACGCCATGGTGCATATGAGATGTACACGGAGTTGAAATTCATCTTTGAGAAGAATGCTAAGATCGAGAGGTATGAGACCACCGATAAATTCTTCGCTTGCAAGATGGAGGAGAATTCGTCTGTCAGTGAGCACTTACTGAAGATGTCTGGGTACTATACCCGCATAGCTGATCTGGGACTTGTGTTCCCGGATGAGGCTATCATTGACAGAATTCTCCAGTCACTCCCTCCAAGCTACAAGAGCTTCGTCCAGCAGTACAACATGCAAGGGATGAATAAAACCATCGCCGAGCTGTTTTCGATGCTGAAAGTCGCTGAGGCAGACATCCAGAAGGAGTATCAAGTGTTGATGGTCAATAAGACCACCAGTTTCAAGAAGAATGGCAAGGGCAAGAAGGGTAACTCTAAGAAGGGTGGCAAAGCAGTTGCTAATCCAGTGAAGAAACCCAAGGCTGGGCCCAAGCCAGAGACTGAGTGTTTCTATTGCAAGGGGAATGGCCACTGGAAGCGGAACTGCCCCAAGTATCTGGCGGACAAGAAGGGGGCCAACAACAATAAAGGTATATATGATATACATGTTATTGATGTGTACCTTACCAACTCTCGTTGTAGTGCCTGGGTATTTGATACCGGTTCGGTTGCTCACATTTGCAACTCTAAACAGGAACTGCGGAATAAACGGAGGCTGGCGAAGGACGAAGTGACGATGCGCGTGGGAAATGGTTCCAAGGTTGATGTGATCGCTGTCGGCACGCTCGCTCTTCGATTACCATCGGGATTAGTTATGAACCTGAATAATTGTTATTTAGTGCCTGCGTTAAGCATGAACATTATATCTGGATCTTGTTTATTGCGAGACGGTTACTCATTTAAGTCAGAGAATAATGGTTGTTCTATTTATATGAGTAATATCTTTTATGGTCATGCACCCGAAGTTAGGGGTTTATTCTTATTGAATCTCGATAGTGATGATACACATGTTCATAACATTGATGCCAAAAGATGTAGAGTAGATAATGATAATACCACTTTCTTGTGGCACTGCCGTCTCGGTCATATCGGCGTGAAACGCATGAGGAAGCTCCATGCTGATGGACTTTTGGAGTCTCTTGATTTTGAATCACTTGACACGTGCGAGCCGTGCCTCATGGGCAAGATGACAAGGACCCCGTTTTCATTGACAATGGAACGGGCAAGTGACTTATTGGAAATCATACATACCGATGTGTGCGGTCCGATGAGTGTAACGGCGCGCGGTGGATATCGTTATTTTCTCACCTTCACTGACGACTTAAGTAGATATGGGTATATTTACTTGATGAAGCATAAGTCTGAAACTTTTGAAAAGTTCAAGCAATTTCAGAGTGAAGTTGAAAATCATCGTAACAAGAAGATCAAGTTCCTACGATCTGATCGAGGGGGAGAATATCTGAGTTATGAGTTTGGTGATCACTTAAGAAAATGTGGAATTGTTTCACAGTTGACACCACCTGGAACACCGCAGCGTAATGGTGTGTCCGAACGTCGTAATCGAACCCTATTAGATATGGTACGTTCTATGATGTCTCTTGCCGACTTGCCACTATCGTTTTGGGGATATGCGTTAGAGACAGCTGCATTCACTTTAAATAGGGCTCCATCTTAGTCCGTTGAGACAACACCGTATGAACTGTGGTTTGGTAAGAAACCTAAGTTGTCTTTTCTCAAGGTTTGGGGTTGCGATGCTTATGTCAAAAGGCTTCAGCCAGAAAAGCTCGAACCCAAAGCGGACAAATGTGTCTTCATAGGATACCCAAAAGAAACAGTTGGGTACACCTTCTATCTCAGATCCGAGGGCAAAGTGTTTGTCGCTAAGAACGGGTCCTTCCTCGAGAAAGAGTTTCTCTCGAAAGAATTGAGTGGGAGGAAGGTAGAACTTGATGAGGTTATTGAACCTCTGCTTCAACCAGAAAGTAGCGCAGCACAGAAAGATGTTTTTGTGGAGCCTACAGAGGTTGAAGAGGAAGCCAATGATGATGATCAAGAAGCTTCCGATCAAGTTACTACCGAACCTCGTAGGTCGACAAGGGTACGCACTGCACCTGAGTGGTATGGTAACCCGGTCTTGGAGGTCATGTTGTTAGACAACGGTGAACCTACGAGCTATGGAGAAGCGATGGTGGGCCCAGATTCCGACAAATGGTTAGAGGCCATGAAATCCGAGATGGGATCCATGTATGAAAACAAAGTATGGACTTTGGAAGTATTACCTGAAGGGCGGAAGGCCATTCAGAATAAATGGATTTTTAAGAGGAAGACGGACGCTGACGGTAATGTCACCGTGTATAAAGCTCGACTTGTGGCAAAGGGTTTTTCACAAGTTCAAGGGATTGACTACGATGAGACTTTCTCACCCGTAGCGATGCTTAAATCCGTCCGAATCATGTTAGCAATAGCTGCATATTTCGATTATGAAATTTGGCAGATGGATGTCAAAACAGCATTCCTTAACGGTTTTCTTAAGGAAGAGTTGTATATGATGCAACCAGAAGGTTTTGTCGATCCAGAGAATGCTGACAAAGTATGCAGGCTCCAGCGTTCCATTTATGGGCTGGTGCAGGCATCTCGGAGTTGGAATCTTCGCTTTGATGAGGTGATCAAAGCGTTTGGGTTTATACAAGTTTACAATGAAGCTTGTATTTACAAGAAAGTGAGTGGGAGCTCTATAGCGTTTCTGATATTATATGTGGATGACATATTGCTGATTGGAAACAATATAGAATTTTTGGATAGCGTGAAGGGGTATTTGAACAAGAGTTTTTCAATGAAAGATCTCGGTGAAGCTGCTTTCATATTGGGCATCAAGATCTATAGAGATAGATCAAGACGCTTGATAGGACTTTCACAAAGCACATACCTTGATAAAGTTTTGAAGAAGTTCAAAATGGATCAATCCAAGAAGGGGTTCTTGCCGGTATTGCAAGGTACAAAGTTGAGTAAGACTCAGTGCCCAGTGACTGCGGAAGATAGAGAAAAGATGAGTGTCGTCCCCTATGCTTCAGCCATAGGCTCTATCATGTATGCAATGCTGTGCACAAGACCAGATGTCAGCCTTGCCATAAGTATGGCCGGAAGGTTTCAAAGTAATCCTGGTATGGATCACTGGACAGCGGTCAAGAATATCCTAAAATACCTGAAAAGGACTAGGGATATGTTTCTCGTTTATGGAGGTGATCAAGAGCTCGTCGTAAAGGGTTACGTCGATGCAAGCTTTGACACTGATCCGGATGACTCTAAGTCTCAAACCGGATACGTATATATTCTCAACGGGGGAGCGGTAAGCTGGTGCAGTTCCAAGCAGAGCGTGGTAGCTGATTCTACATGTGAAGCGGAGTATATAGCTGCCTCGGAGGCGGCAAAGGAAGGTGTCTGGATGAAGGAGTTCATGACAGATCTTGGAGTTGTGCCTAGTGCACTGAACCCAATGACTCTGTTCTGTGACAACACTGGTGCCATTGCTCTAGCCAAGGAACCAAGGTTTCACAAGAGGACCAGACACATAAAGCGACGCTTCAATTCCATCCGCGATTCGGTCAAGGAGGAGGACATAAACATTTGCAAAGTACACACGGATTTGAATCTTGCAGATCCGTTGACTAAGCCTCTTCCACGGGCTAAGCACGATCAACACCAAGACTCTATGGGTGTTAGATTCATTACCTTGTAATGCTAGATTATTGACTCTAGTGCAAGTGGGAGACTGTTGGAAATATGCCCTAGAGGCAATAATAAAAGAGTTATTATTATATTTCCTTGTTCATGATAATCGTTTATTGTCCATGCTATAACTGTATTGATTGGAAACTCAAATACACGTGTGGATGAATAGACAGACTTTGTGTCCCTAGTGAGCCTCTACAGGACTAGCTCGTTGATCAAAGATGACCGCGGTTTCCAGGTCATAGACATGAGTTGTCATTTGATAACGGGATCACATCATTAGGAGAATGATGTGATGGACGAGACCCAAACGTTAACATAGCTTTTGATCGTGTCAGTTATCGCTATAGTTTTCTGCATGTCAAGTATAAGTTCCTATGACCATGAGATCATGTAACTCGCTGACACCGTAGGAGTGCTTTGTGTGTGCCAAACGTCGCAACGTAACTGGGTGACTATAAAGGTACTCTACAGGTATCTCCGAGGGTATCTGTTGAGTTGACATGGATCGAGACTGGGATTTGTCACTCCGTATGACGGAGAGGTATCTCCGGGCCCACTCGGTAATACGTCGTCTCAATGAGCTCAAAGTGACTAAGTGGTTGGTCACGGGATTATGTATTACGGTAACGAGTAAAGAGACTTGCCGGTAACGAGATTGAACTAGGTATAGAGATACCGACGATCGAATCTCGGGCAAGTAACATACCGACGAGACAAAGGGAACTGTATACGGGATTGCCTGAATCCTTGACATCGTGGTTCATCCGATGAGATCATCGAGAAACATGTAGGAACCAATATGGGTATCCAGATCCCGCTATTGGTTATTGACCTGAGAGTGTCTCGGTCATGTCTACATGGTTTCCGAACCCGCAGGGTCTACACACTTAACGTTCGGTGACGCTAGGGTTGTTAGTGAGAAGAGTGCATGGTTACCGAAGGTTGTTCGGAGTCCCGGATGAGATCTCGGACATGACGAGGGTCTCCGGAATGGTCCGGAGACGAAGATTGATATATAGGATGAAAGGTTTCGGAGTACCGGAAGTGTTCCGGGGAGCATCGGGAAATCGGCGGAGTACCGGAAGGGGTTTCGGGGGGTCCGGAAGTTGTTCTGGGCCTATTGGGCCACAAGGGGGAACACCACAGCCCTCAAGGGGCTATGCGCCCCCCCCTGGGCCCTCTCCTCATGCGGCTAAGGGGGTGGGACCCCCTAGGGCTGGCCGCACCCCTTGGCCTTGGGGGGCAAGGCACCTAAAGGGGGAAACCCTAGGGCCTGGCCGCCCCCTTGCCCTGGCCGCCGCCCCCTCCCCTTGCCCTGGCCGCCGGCCCCTAGGGGGGAAACCCTAGGGCGCCCTCACCTCTCCACCCCCCCCTATATATAGTGGGGCAAAGGGAGGGCAGCCAACACAGTTTGTGCCTCGGTGCTGCCCTCCCTCTCCCGTCATATCTTCTTCTCCCGCGGAGCTTAGGCGAAGCCCTGCTGGAGTTCTTCTCCACCATCACCACCACGCCGTCGTGCTGCCGGTTCTCCATCAACCTCTCCTCCACCCCTTGCTGGATCAAGAAGGAGGAGACGTCCCCGAGCCGTACGTGTGAAGAACGCGGAGGCACCGTTGCTTCGGTGCTAGGTCTTCGGCGATCTGAATCGCGACGAGTACGACTCCATCATCCGCGTTCATAACGCTTCCGCTTAGCGATCTACAAGGGTACGTAGATCACACTCTCCCCTCGTAGTTGCATCTACTAGATTGATCTTGGTGAACGGTAGGAAAATTTTTGTTTCCCATGCAACGTTCCCCAACAATTTCCCCTTGTGAACTTGAAGAAGTTGATGTTACTATTCATCTTGCAAATAGAACAACTATCTCTCCTATCGGAATTGTGAGGGACGTTGAAGTCCTATGTGGAAAGGTAAAATACCCTACCGACTTTCTGGTACTTGGTTCAGCCAGGGACAATTTTTGTCCCATCATTTTTGGTAGACCTTTTCTTAGAACTTGTGGAGCTATAATAGATTGCAAGAAAGGTAAAGTTTCTGTTGAATTCGATGGTGAGCCATATGAATTTAATTTTTCTAAGTTCTCTAAGCAGCCTCGTGGTACTGATTTACCTAGTGATGATAAAATTATTGAAAGTATTGCCTCTATTGCTATTCCCCCTAATGATCCCTTGCAGCAATACATGGAGGACCACGAGAATGATTTGCATATGCAGGAAAGAAATGAACTAGATGAAATATTCTTGAGGCAGCCTGCTATCCTGAAGCACAACCTTCCGGTTGAACCTTTGGGAATTTTATCAAAACCGAAAGAAGACCCGGTGTTCGATCTTAAACCTCTTCCCGATACTCTCAAGTATGCTTATTTAGATGAAAAGAAAGTATATCCTGTTATTATCAATTCTAACCTTTCAGGATATGAAGAAGAGCGATTATTGGAAGTACTTCGTAAACACCGAGGCGCAATTGGCTATACCCTTGATGACCTTAAGGGGATTAGTCCATCTATCTGTCAACATACTATCAACCTTGAGCCTGATGCTAAACCAGTTGTTGATCATCAACGACGGTTGAACCCGAAGATGATGGATGTCGTGAGAACTGAGATTCTCAAGCTTCTAGCCGCAGGTATTATCTACCCTATAGCTGATAGTAAGTGGGTAAGTCCGGTACATTGTGTTCCTAAGAAAGGAGGTACAACTGTGGTTCCTAATGATAAAAATGAATTAATACCTCAGAGGATTATTATTGGATATAGAATGTGTATTGATTACAGGAAGTTGAACAAGGCGACCAGGAAGGATCACTATCCGTTGCCGTTCATCGACCAAATGCTTGAAAGGTTATCCAAAAATACCCACTTTTGTTACCTCGATGGTTATTCTGGCTTCTCTCAAATTCATGTTAACACTGCCGATCAAGAGAAGACCACTTTTACTTGTCCTTTTGGTACTTATGCTTACTGCCGTATGCCTTTTGGTTTATGTAATGCCCCTGCTACTTTTCAAAGGTGTATGTCTGCTATCTTTCATGGTTTCTGCGGGGATATTATGGAAGTCTTCATGGACGATTTCTCCGTCTATGGAACTTCATTTGACCATTGTCTTCACAACCTTAATAAAGTTTTGCAGAGATGCGAGGAGACAAATTTGGTACTTAACTGGGAGAAGTGCCACTTTATGGTTAATGAAGGAATTGTTCTTGGTCACAAGATTTCCGAAAGGGGAATTGAAGTGGACAAAGCCAAGATCGAAGCTATTGAGAGAATGCCCTATCCAAGGGACATCAAAGGTATTCGCAGTTTTCTCGGTCATGCAGGTTTTTATAGAAGATTTATTAAAGACTTTTCTAAAACCTCGAGACCCCTCACTAATCTTCTCCAGAAGGATGTTCCTTTTGCGTTTGATGAAAATTGTAAGGAAGCTTTTGAAGTCCTTAAGAAAGCTTTAATAACTGCTCCTATAGTACAACCACCTGACTGGAATTTACCTTTTGAAATTATGTGTGATGCAAGTGATTTTGCTGTTGGAGCTATTTTAGGACAAAGAGTTGATAAGAAATTGAATGTTATACATTATGCTAGTAAGACCCTTGATAGTGCTCAAAGAAATTATGCTACTACTGAGAAGGAATTCTTAGCTGTAGTTTTTGCTTGTGATAAGTTTAGGCAGTATATTGTTGATTCCAAAGTTATTATTCATACTGATCATGCTGCCATTAAGTATCTTATGACAAAGAAGGATGCCAAGCCAAGGCTTATCAGATGGGTACTCCTTCTTCAAGAATTTGATTTGCAGATTGTTGATAGGAAAGGGGAAGACAATCCGGTGGCGGACAATCTTTCAAGAATGGAAGATATACCGCATGACCCCATCCCAGTTAACGATAGTTTTCCAGACGAGCAACTTGCCGTTGTAAAAGTACAACCTCTTTCCGATCTGTGGTATGCAGATTATGCTAATTTTATTGTTGCAAAGTATTTGCCTCCAGGTCTAACATTTCAGCAAAGGAAGAAGTTCTTTCATGATTTGAGGCACTACTTTTGGGATGACCCACATCTTTTCAAAGAAGGTCCCGACGGGATCGTGAGAAGATGCATTCCGGAACATGAGCAGAAGGACATTCTCCGACGGTGTCATGATAGTCCCTATGGAGGACATCATGCCGGTGAGAGGACTGCACATAAGGTTCTTCAATCAGGTTTTTATTGGCCTACTCTCTTTAAAGATGCTAGAAATAATGTTTTAGCATGTGATAAATGTCAGAGAGTTGGTAACATTAGTAGAAGGAATGAGATGCCTATGAATTACTCACTAGTGATTGAACCTTTCGATTGTTGGGGTTTTGATTTTATGGGTCCTTTTCCTTCTTCGCGCAAGTACACTCACATTTTAGTAGCTGTTGATTATGTGACCAAGTGGGTTGAAGCAATCCCCACTGAAAGTGCTGATCACAAAACATCTTTGAAAATGCTTAAAGATGTAATTTTTCCTAGGTTTGGTGTACCAAGGTATCTCATGACCGATGGAGGATCACACTTCACGCACGGAGCTTTTAGAAAAGCTTTGGCTAAATACGATGTTAATCATAGAATTGCTTCACCTTATCATCCTCAAACTAGTGGGCAAGTTGAGCTCACCAATAGAGAGATTAAGTTGATCTTGCAGAAAACAGTAAACAGAAATAGGAAGGATTGGTCAAATAAATTAGGAGATGCCTTGTGGGCATATAGAACTGCTTACAAAAACCCCATGGGCATGTCCCCCTATAAGATGGTGTATGGCAAGGCTTGCCATTTGCCATTAGAGCTAGAGCACAAAGCTTTCTGGGCTGTTAGAGAGCTTAACGCTGACCCAAAACTAGCCGGTGAGAAGCGTCTCATGAACTTGACTTCTCTAGATGAATGGAGAAGTGAAGCTTACGAGAGCGCTAAAATGTTCAAGGAAAAGGTAAAAAGGTGGCATGATAAGAAGATTCTGAAACGAGAATTTAATGTTGGTGATAAAGTTTTGTTGTTTAGATCCCGTTTCAGGTTTTCTCCAGGTAAACTACTTTCCAGGTGGGAAGGACCATTTCATGTTGAAGAAGTTTATCGGTCTGGTGCAATTAAGATTAATAATTTTGAAGGCACCAAACCTCAAGTTGTGAATGGGCAAAGACTTAAACATTACATAGCAGGAGACCCTGTCGATGTTGATGTGAATATAATATACACAACAACCCACGAAGAACATGTTGCAGCCCTGTTCAGACGCCAGCAGAAGCAGAATAAAGAAAAGGTATGTAGTACGGTAAGAAAACACCGCAAACCATCATAAAAGTTCCGTATTACGAGTTTTTGAAAAAATAGTAAAATTCCGAGTCGAAGTGGAGCCGGAGACGACCTCTAGGGAGTCCAGGCGCCCCTATGGCGCCCCCCCCCCTGGGCCGCGCCGGCAGGCCGCCTGGACACCCTGGAGCCCGTCTCCGACCCCGCTTTGGTCCGTTACCTTCCTTTCTGTACATAAATTTTTCCTATATATTTGCCCGGATTGTTCCGGCAACGTATCTTGAGATTTCGCGTGTTTTCTCTTCGATCTGTTTCTGCCAGGAAATGAAGCACCCTCAGGTTGTTCGGATGGAGGACGGTGTCCTTCATCAAGAAGATCTGAAGGGACCTATCAAGGAGGGGAGCATCCAGGACAGGCTGGAAGAAGTGGAGCAGGAAGTCTTCGAGTACAAGAAGATGACCGAGCGTGGTGTCGAAGCTAACTTTGACATCACCAACGAGCTGAAGAACTACTTCCTGAAGGAGATGTGGGAAAGAATCGCCGCGTCTGAAGACAGAATTATAGAACTCCAAGGGCAAATTAATGATCTACATAACCAGAACTGTGAGTATGAACTAAGGTTTCTGCGCATGGGTTTGGGTGCTGAATGCAGGATTCAGGAGATGAGCCTCTCACATGAGACTTTAGCGAGATATCCATGGAAGCGTTTCGCCAAGGACTACGTGGTTAACGCCAACAAGCATGGGTGAAATCTCCTGGGGTAATGGCATTCCCTTGGCTTGTTCCATGCTTGGGGGAGTGCCCGGTATCCTTATCTTTTACCTTTTGTCTTTTAGAAGTCAAGTAGAGTTGTATCGTGTCTAGGGAGGTTATTATATGAGATAGGTATGTGCATTGAGGTCTATCACCCCTTTGGTGAAGAATTGTATCCGTGAGTGTGGAGTCGTCTATGATGGAATATTAATGAGAAGTTTATCGGTTCCTTGCTGCACACGGTATTCTCTTCACGCAATCGACCTTATATGACGATTCTTATGGGGAGTATTGACCTTATGTCAGGTATGGCTATGAAACTTTATTTAATCTTGGCAAACATAGCTTTGGTCATAACAACAAGCATGATTTTCTTGGAGTATCAACATAGCCAAAACCTTTATGTTATTATGCTTGAAGTGTTATGTTGACAAGGAAGACAACTTGATGTGTTATGCTTATTTCAATGTTCATGCTTTATATTGCTTTGTATCTTAGTCATCATCAATTGTCTGCTCTCTCAAAACCTTTGCTAGCCTAACTCTGTACTAAGCGGAATTCTGCTTGTGCATCCATACCCTTAAGCCAACACCTTCCATATGAGTCCACCATACCTACCTACTCGTGGTACTCCACTACCACCTCCTAAAGTATATAATTTATGTGTTATCCTTAAATGTTCAAAATCTTTTATTTTGTGCCTCTGCTTTAGCTCATGAGGAAGTAATAGCTAATTCAGTCTTGTTGAGTTGGACAAGCTTCACCCCGGGATTGCATGTATAATGTGCAAACCCATAATACGAGAAGGAACTGGCAAGGAGTGCGCTCGGCTTAAGAATAATACAACAAACAAACCCTCCTTCACGCTTTGTTCATGAGAAATCAGAAAACTTTGGCAGTGATAAACAAAGGAGAATAAGAGGATGTTATCGTCCTCATACGGGAGCCGTTCCTCGAAACTTGTCCAGTTCAAGAAGCAACTGAGTTATTTATTAGCATTCGTTGACAAATCATGCACCTCTCAAAAACTTGTTTTCATTCTGTTTGATTTGAGGATAGCACATGAGTTTTCCCTACTACCCTAGAGCAGGGCCTATCTTTTAATTTTAAGTTGAGTCAGTTATTCCTACTTCCCTCTATTTCTCAAAGAGAGCAGACGTTTGATGTTGAAAAGGATTCATTCATATAAAGCTGCATTAAGATTTGTCATATCATATCCTTGTTGACATTATCATTTGATAAGTAAGTTGTTTGTCATGCCCAGCTAAGGCAAATATCTTCCTTTGTGTTAACACTTTCACTTCTTGCGTATTAACATGTTATTTCAAAAAGCTTCAATTAATCCCATCAAAATATAAGAGCAAAAGTTAAAATCATTTGTTGTTCTTTGACCAAAGGACATGTTTGCCATGATATAATGAGTTTCCTTGGTCCTACTTTCGAATATAAGTGTTAACACTCTTTCATAAGGGCCTTATGAGTTGAAGATTGCTGCTGAGGATATTTGAGTTGGTAAAGAGACCATGATGCTTCTTGTCCGTATTCTATTTATCGACACTTCACTCTCTAAACTTGTGGACAGGTTTACCGAGTTAATATTCGCTTGGGGACAAGCGAGGTCTAAGCTTGGGGGTGTTGATACGTCCAAAATGCATCACTATTTTGTATCATAATTCATCCTTATTCATTGATATATTTCACGTTATGATGATGTTCTTATGTTGTTTTGGTCTATTTTACACAGTTTGCAACTTTCCGATGCCGGAACAGCAGACGCAGGATTCAGCAGGAAAAAGTGGATGCTGAGTTGCTGAAGAAGAACACCTCCAAATTACCTGAAAATTGACGGGAGGTATTTTTCAGACGAATAACGAAGACACGCAAAAGGGGAGTCAGAGGGGGGCCACAGGGTGCCCAGGCGGCCTGGGGGCGCCCCCCCCCCCTGGCCGCGCCGGGGGGGCGCCTGGAGCCCCTGGCCCACCTCTGGTCGCCCCCTTTTGCATATATGTTCTCCGTTCTCCGAAAACCCTAGGCAAGAGACTTTTTACGGAGTTCCGCCGCCGCTTCGAGGCGGAAACCTACAGAGAAGAAAAGGGCATCTCCGGCGGGCAGATTCCGCCGAGGAGATCACCTCCCGGAAGGGGAGATCATCGCCATCGTCATCACCATCATCACGGGCTTCATCGAGATCATCATCAACATCATCCCCAACACCAGCACCATCTCCATCTTCATCCAAATCTCATCTTACAATCGCAACTCGTGTTGTAACTCGTACTATCTATCCTCTCTACTCCATCGGTGTTGATTACTACTTCGTGGTGAATGCTATTGAGTTTTGTTGGAGAAATATTATTATGTCCAGATTGTTTATCACATATTTATCCCCACTGATCATGATCTCTTTTATGTCTTGTGAGTAGTTACCTTAGTTCTTGAGGACATGGGGAAAGTCTTGTTGTTAGTAGTCATATGTTGTTGAAGTAATATGTGTTGTTTGATACTTAAGTTGCGTTGTCATTCTACTAGTGGTGTTGTGTGAGTCGAACACCCAACACTTCGCCTTATTAAGGACCTAGGAGAATACATTGTGTATAAAGAATGCTTATGGTGGGTTGCCGGAGTGACAGAAACCTGAACCCCAGTTCGCACACTTTTGCATAAGGGAATAATGGATCCTCGATCGTATTGCTATGGTTAGGCTTTTGCCTTAAATTCTATCTTGTATTTGCGGATGCTTGCAAGGTGTTTAATCATAAGAGTGCATTCATCTTAGTCTAGAGAGTGCACTAGCATAGATCCACCCACTCAACACTTACCAACACATAACATAGTATCGATACGGAATATGGCGAAAGCACATGACTACCTCTCCCGTGTGTCCTCAAGAACGCTTTAGTCTTTATAAGTTCAGTTGCTAGGCCTCTCCTTTGCTAAGAAAGGATTGGGCCACTTGTTACTTTCAGTACCTTTTACATTACTTGCCTTTACATTCCTGTTGCTTATACCAAGAAAACCCCTAAAAGTGATCTTTCAGTGCTTGCAGTAATTTCTTGCTCAGAATCGCTTATCAATACCTTCTGCTCCTCGTTGGGTTCGACACTCTTACTTATCGAAAACGCTGCAATAGATCCCTTACGGTTGAGGGTCATCAGTTGGTCAGTGATGAACCTCATCCCTAAGGCGTGGTGGGTGATGAGGGTTAGTAGTGTTCGGATTTGTAGTAGAGTAAGCGTCACTAGTAGAAAACATGGCTTTGGTTCGGGCCTGGCGGGCCCATTAGTATCGGTTCACCCACGAACCGGGATCCATGGGGGCATACGTCTCGGTTCGTGCGGCTAGGGGGGCGGCCGGGCCTCGTTGGGCATCTGTCCCGGTTGGTCTGGGCCCATTTGTCCCGGCACGAACCAGGACCAATGGGCATCGCTCCTGACCTACACCCATTGGTCCCGGTTCATGCCTGGAACCGGGACAAATGTGTGGCCTTTAGACCCGGTTTCTGATACGAACCGGGACCAATGAGTTTCCTATATATAACCCCTCGTCCACCACTTCCACTACTCTATTTTTTCTGGCCGGTCGGGGGGAGCTCTGTGGTGCTCTAGCTAGCCCACCTCCTATGCACATGAGGTGTTCGATGAAATGCCCGAGCCACACTAGTTAAGCTTTTCTCCTCTCGAAGCTCGAACTCCAAGCTCCATTTTCTCCGAGATTTGTCTAGGTTTAGCGGTCTGTCACGTCCCGTCCCCGTCTTCACCGCCGTCGATCGCCCCCGCCGATCTCGTCACCGGCACCACCGTGGTGAGCCTCTTGTTCTGTCCATGCTTTTCTTACTTTTATTATTGCTTGTTATTATTGCTTTAGATAGATATTTGTCTATTTTTCTTACGTTTATTATTGCTTGTTATTATATAGTGCGATGGTTTTGATATCCGACCACGTCGGCCCAAGTCCTGTCTACGATTCGAATGTGATATATTATCTTTAATTTATAACTATTTGTTTTAGTGTTTATGACAATTATGCCGACCAACCTGACATAGATGTTTTTATATGTCTAGGATGTAGTTGAACCGGAAATTCCAACCGACCCTCTTATGGAGAGGTTAAATTTAGTTGAAGGGGAAAACATTTCCTTGAAGAAAAAATTGGAAACAACGGAGGAGGAGAAGATGGAATTGGAGTTGCATGTTGCGAAAGTCGTCGATGATCACAAGATCAAGATGGACCCTATTGTCAAGAGGTTAAATTTAGTTGAAGAAGAAAACAATTACTTGAAGGAAAAACTAAAACATATTGAGGAGGAGAAGATGATATTGGAGTTGCATGTTGCGGATATCGTTGATGATCACAAGATCAAGATGGATGCCATGCGCTTGAAGATTAGAAAGATTAGAAAATATGCCATTCATACCGAGGCTTGGTATCATTATGCCGTTGCATCAATTGTCACCTTGGTTGAGATTATGATCGCATCTATTGTTGCGTTGAAATGTTCTACATAGTTTCAATGTATGGTTTAATTAGATGCTCTAGAGATATGCATGTACTTTGAATGGCATGTGATGATGAACTTATATTAATTTAATCACGTATCTATCCATGATGTTCTGTAATGGTTTTGTACACGAAGTGCATCCAGTTTTTGCCGTAATCCTCTCTACTTTTTTGCACATGCTATGTGGGTGAAATGATGATATCATGCCAACTTTCAACCTTTTCAGAGTTCATTTGAAATGCTTTTCAATTTCAGGGTCATTTAGCTCAAAAAATTCAGTAAATGCATGAAAAATAGAAAATGAAGTCAGAAATGGTTGAAAATTGATGATGTTGCTTTGAATGATGCATTTTGAACACAGAAAAAGTCTGTAGTTCAAATAAGTTCAAAAAATGAAATCCCTTTGTAACAGACGAGTTTTCAACTGAAATCCTGGAACCTCGAAAGAGATTGTCCGTTTTGTACACGAAGTGCATCCAGTTTTTGCCGTAACCCTCACTACATTTTTGCACATGCTATGTGTGTGAAATGATGATACCATGCCAAATTTCAACCTTTTCAGAGTTCATTTGAAATGCTTTTCAATTTCAGGGTCATTTAGCTCAAAAAATTCAGTAAATGCATGAAAAATAGCAAATGAAGTCAAAAATGGTTGAAAATTGATGATGTTGCTTTGAATGGTGCATTTTGAACACAAAAAAAGTATGTAGTTCAAATAAGTTCAAAAAAATGAAATCCTTTTGTAACAAACGAGTTTTCGTGTGAAATCCTCATACCTCGAAAGAGATTGTCCGTTTTGTACACGAAGTGCATCCAGTTTTTGCCGTAACCCTCTCTACTTTTTTGCACATGCTATGTGGGTGAAATAATGATACCATGCCAACTTTCAACCTTTTCAGAGTTCATTTGAAATACTGTTCAATTTCAGGGTCATTTAGCTCAAAAAATTCAGTAAATGCATGAAAAATAGCAAATGAAGTCAGAAATGGTTGAAAATTGATGATGTTGCTTTGATTGGTGCATTTTGAACACAGAAAAAGTCTGTAGTTCAAATAAGTTCAAAAAAAGAAATCTCTTTGTAACAGACGAGTTTTCGTCTGAAATCGTGATACCTCGAAAGAGATTGTCCG
>LR738712.1:774232281-774326987 GCA_902687465.1 Secale cereale
GGGGGTGTTCTCCAGGTACCACAATCCTTCTAATGATCCAACCGTACATGTTGGTTCGCATGAAAGAGACATTTTGACCTAGCACCATTATCCTCGAGTATTTAACAAAAAAATACCATATTTTGTGGAAACATTCCTACAAACTACCACTTTACAAATTTGTGTCGAAAACTATCATTTTCTTACTAATTCTTGACTAAAACTACCATATCTGAAAAGAGGCAAATCAGGCTCTTTTCAGACATGGTAGTTTCTAGTCAAGGATTAGTAAGAAAATGGTAGTTTTCGGCACAAATTTGTAAAGTGGTAGTTTTCGGCACAAATGTGGTAGTTTTTTGTTAAATACTCATTATCCTCTTATCTCGAATTAAAATTACCCACCTAAGTACTCTAAAAAAAATTGTTGATGTTGCATATGTTTTATGTTCATACCAAAGACTTGCAAAAAAAGAAAACCGCGTGTGCAACTATGTATGGTCTTCTGCTTTCTCCTTTGGTCAGGGTGTCAATGGTTTCCTCCTCTTGTATGGCCTATTTTCTTTGGTTATTAGTTACGGCAAATCTTTTCTAGTCCCTCCGTTTCATATCAAGGATCGTTGATCCGATATCAGATCGGCAACACTTAATATGGAACAAATGGAGCAGAGAAGAAAAGCCGCATGAACGTGTGGCGGCCACGTGTCTTTCATGTGAAGTGCGGAGGGGAATCATTTCTCTTTTAACAGACAAAGTTATAGTAGTCCTCAGGCGGTCAGTGGACGACTTATGGATCGACAAAACTGTGCTTAGTACTGTCCTTTGTGTGCTACTGCGCTGAGCCGAACCTTCTTCGCTCACTCATTAGATGAGGTCCATCTAACGAACCGCGATGAACCGAAGCCCCGGCCAGTTAAGGCAGCCCAGCCCACCCGGCATGGCCGTTCTGATTCTGATCGGCCACGCAACATTCATGCACGCTCGTACCTCCTCCACCTACCTTCCATCCATCACGCCGTCGATCTTACCTTGAGCGTTCATGCCATGCGCCGATGCACGGCCGATCCGGCGCCGGCCGGTTGGGGGCCGTGGACCACCGGCCACCGACGCCGTCCAGCACGGCCGCCGCATGACCACAAACCCGCCCCAAAACCCCCGAGCCGGGCCCACCCGCAGCCACGGAGTCCCCTGCACGCACCCGATCCGCGAACAAATCCAATCCCGTTTCGCGCGCGAACCAGAGGCTTTCTCAACCTTAACCCACCCCCTCCCCCAAAACCCCGGTAATCACCGACCGATGGGCCCCGGCCGGCCTAATCACAGCCCACCCATCTACAGCCTGGCCTCTGGGCCACCGGGACCCGCATGTCATCGTCGCGGTAAAAGCCGCGGAGGTTCGAAAGGAAATGGGAGATCCATCCACGAGGGGGCCCGCCCGCTCTCGCGTACACGTATAGCTGGCCGTCCCCGCTGACAAGGCGGGCCCCGCCGCGCCAGCCTTAACCCCCTGCCCGCCTCCTCGCTCCTCTCTCTCTTGGCACCACCACGGCGCTGGCCCTGCTTCCCCTGCAGCGCGGCGCAGCGGCTGCCCCCCGAAAGCAACCACGGTCACGTCGCTATCCATCCGTCGCCAGCCACGACAAATACATTGCCCCCCCTCCCCCTCCCCCTCGCTCCCCATCTACTCCCTCCATCCATCCGTCCACCAGATGGGACTCGGTCTGGGAGCAAGAGCGGCGGCGGCGGTGGAGCAGTTGTGGTAGTAGCTTCCTCGGTCCGGGGAGGTGGTTTCTTGAGCCCGTAGCGAGTGAGCAGGCGGCCGGGTGAAGAGAAGGAAGGTCGCGCGCGGGCTGCTCCTCGGAATGGCGCCCTCGTCGTTGCGGCGGCGGGCGGCGACTGTGGTGGCGGCGGTGGTGGTTCTTGGGTTGTTGTTGGCGGCGGCGGCGGAGGGGGTTGATGGGGGAGGGGACGGGGAGGCGCTGATGGCCGTCAAGGCGGGCTTCGGCAACGCCGCCAACGCGCTCGCCGACTGGGACGGCGGCCGCGACCACTGCGCCTGGCGGGGCGTCGCCTGCGACGCCGCCTCCTTCGCCGTCCTCTCGCTGTACGTGCCTCCTTCCTCCCTCCCCTCTTCCTCTGCTCCTCCGGCTGGTATTGCGACGCCATGACCTTGACTTTTTCCCTCGCCGTCGTCTCGGTTCTTGGTCCTTCCTTGCTGTCTGTGAATGTTCGCTCTTGAAAGCACGCTGCTTGCTGCCTCGTGCATACACACCCGCCATCCGGAAACAAAATAAATGTGCTTGCTTTCTCTTTCTCAGGGGATGGATTATCCCCTCGGTTCATTCTTGCACAACAAATGATCCTCTGTTTGTTTTGCTGCTTGAATATACCGGAGTATTATTATTATTTATCTCTGACGAGTGGTTGATTTCATCCATGACAATAAAAAAAATGCAGCAACCTGTCAAATCTGAACCTGGGAGGAGAGATCTCGCCGGCGATAGGGGAGCTCAAGACCCTACAGTTCGTGTAAGCAGCACAGAGCACCATCCCTCCCCATCCCCTCCCCTTTGCATCTTCTTAAGATTTTGTGCATTTGACGGCGCCTGAATCTTCCCCCATCTCTCTCTTTCTTTAAAATATCCATCCGATTTGACCCCCCATACCGTGATGTGACAAACTTCTTTACTATTTTATTAAGCCTACCAGCCTACCACACCCTCCTGGATTTGATTAGTTTATCTCGGCCCTAATGATTTGCTTGCTTTGCTTTGCTTGTGCAGGGATCTCAAGGGGAACAAGCTCACAGGCCAAATCCCAGATGAGATTGGGGACTGCGTCTCCTTAAAATACTTGTACGCCACCTAATCCGGGTCTTCTTTTATTGTCCTACTATACTACTCCCTCCTTTTTGCTGTAGAGATGGATGGTTCTTGTTACCACTAGTATTTATTTTTATAGTTGACCTGTGCCTCTTCTTGTGTGTGTGTGTGTGTGTGTCATGCATACAGGGATTTGTCCTTCAACCTGCTGTATGGAGACATCCCCTTCTCCATCTCCAAGCTCAAGCAACTTGAGGATTTGTAAGCACTGGATCATCATTTGTTTATCTTGCCTGCTTTTTGGCACATCCATGCCTTTTTCTGAGATATGATCACTTGATCACTTTTCCACCACATCTTTGGATTGTTTTTAGTTATACCAAGGAATGAGAGGCTGCTTGCTTTTATCAGTTTTATGGATATTTTGGGGTCAAATCATGGTTTGGGGTTATAGGAGAAAGTATTGCCGTGAAACTAGTTTGAGTTTTGATGCTGTGTGCTTTATGGATTGCTGTCAAGTTTCTATGGTTTAAAATGCTTCAGTTAAGATGTTTACTTTTCTCTTTATTCTGGCTGCAGGATTCTGAAGAACAACCAGCTCACGGGACCCATTCCTTCCACACTGTCCCAGATTCCAAATCTCAAAATCTTGTGAGTTTCATAGTACCTTTCTTTCCTCGTGACTCTACTTATTGTGGGATTTCTTGGGAAAACTTACCCTTCTGTGTTACAGTATGCATATTTAGATTAAAAAGTGCATATTTTGGGGACATTGTTCTTATCTGCCTCATGTAGTTAGTTCTTAGTATTGAGATGTGCAATTGTTTACTTGGAACAGAGATCTTGCCCAGAACCAGCTCACAGGCGACATCCCAAGGCTCATCTACTGGAATGAAGTTCTGCAATACCTGTAAGAAGTTACCCTGCATCATGTTGATTTTGCTAACTGATTCACTCTGGCAATTGGTGTAAAAAGAAGATGCTAACATTTTGATCCTCTTCATTTTCAGAGGCTTGAGGGGTAACTCACTCACTGGAACCTTGTCACCTGACATGTGCCAACTCACTGGCCTGTGGTACTTGTAAGTTTTGTGCTTACTTGGAGATGCTGCTTTATACCATGCAAACTGATCTTATCGGCACTGATATTTCTTCCAAATCTGCAGTGATGTGAGGGGCAACAATCTCACAGGAACAATTCCACAGAGCATAGGGAACTGCACTAGCTTTGAGATTCTGTATGTTGCCTGCTAGGATTTTATCATCGATGTATTGGTGCTCATTTTTCAAGATTTTTATTGATTATAAATTCCATTTATGTAACACAGGGACATTTCATATAACAAAATCTCTGGAGAAATACCTTACAACATAGGTTTCCTTCAAGTAGCTACACTGTAAGCCTTACTGATTTTACTCAAATTCTCTATACTTTAGCTTACTTGTACTCTTGCAAATTGCAATACACTGTTCTATTCAGATAGAGACTTGTGCTAAATCTTTGTATTTATCTTTCGTAGGTCGCTTCAAGGAAATAGGTTGACTGGGAAAATTCCAGAAGTGATTGGCCTCATGCAAGCTCTTGCTGTTCTGTGAGTAAAGCTCAACACTTTAGTCTGCATAGGTGTTAGCTGACGAAATATTCAATAATGAGTTTTTTGTGTTCAACTCTTGTTTCTCAGTGATCTGAGTGAAAACGAACTAGTAGGGCCCATTCCTCCAATACTCGGCAACCTGTCCTACACTGGCAAACTGTTAGTATCATCTGCAAAACCTATATTCTAACTGAAACAATATTGCTTTCTTCTATTAACATTTTGTGGCTCCATTTATCTTCAGATATTTGCATGGCAATAAACTTACTGGTGAAGTACCCCCGGAACTTGGGAACATGAGTAAACTTAGCTACCTGTAAGTGATTGTTCTCGGATGTTGATAATATTCTGCTTTAATTGGTTTGAAGCGCTATCTGAGGTTTAGACCTTGTTCCATACAGGCAACTGAATGACAATGAATTAGTGGGCACAATTCCAGCTGAGCTTGGGAAACTTGAAGAGCTATTTGAATTGTAAGGATGGGTCTTTGTACAGATTAATATTTCTCTTTAACTGTGCAATTCTTGACCAGCTATATTTTTGTCTAGAAATCTTGCCAACAACAATCTTGAGGGTCCTATTCCTACAAACATCAGTTCTTGCACTGCACTAAACAAATTGTAAGTTAGAGATCAAGGTTCTTTTTTTTCCTGAACCATGAGTATCTCTATCTTGCTGCTTAACATAACTTATCCTCTTCAGCAATGTTTACGGCAATCGATTGAATGGTTCTATCCCTGCTGGTTTCCAGAATTTGGAGAGTTTGACTAACTTGTGAGTACATGCGTTTGTAGAATTTTGCTTGCATTACTTACTTAATTCATATTACAGCATTACTCTATTTGAGAGGAATCTCATGAATTGTTCTTCTTTCAAATATGAAATAACAGGAATTTATCCACAAACAATTTTAAAGGCCGTATCCCATCTGAACTTGGTCATATCATCAATTTGGACACACTGTAAGGAGGCCCTTGTATCTATATTTTTTACATGTTCCTACTGCACCTACTATTCTACTTCATTCTCTAATATTGTTCACCCTTGTATCTATCGTTCTGGCTTAGGGATCTTTCCTACAATGAATTCTCTGGACCAGTTCCTGCTACTATTGGTGATCTTGAGCATCTTCTTCAACTGTATGTTCACTACCAGCCTCTTAAAATCTGTTTTTCATCTGATGTGGTCATTATTTTCTGATGTTCAAAATTATGAATGTAGAAATTTGAGCAAAAACCATCTTAGTGGGTCAGTGCCTGCTGAGTTCGGAAACTTGAGAAGCATCCAAGTAATGTAAGTGATCACCCTTGTCATGTGTGTATTAAGTTCTGTTGGTGGCCATCTTATGACGTTACGATGGCTGATGATGATTCATCCTAATTTCAACATTGATAGTGATTTATCCAACAACGTCATGTCTGGTTATCTCCCTGAAGAACTGGGCCAACTTCAGAACCTTGATAGTTTGTGAGTTCTCTTTCATCATGCTATTACTATGACCTTTGATATCTGAAGTCCATGCACTTTTACTGAGCTGTAATTTTATCATATATGTAGGATTCTTAACAACAATACTTTGGTTGGGGAGATCCCTGCTCAGTTGGCTAACTGCTTCAGCTTAAACATCTTGTAAGTTTTTTTGCCAGCTCCGCCCTGCAGCATTGGCGATTACTTAGTCTGCAATAGCTTATTGATTTGTTTGCTAACTGCATTGGCAATGACATTTTTCAGGAATTTGTCATATAACAACTTTTCTGGACATGTCCCATTGGTTAAGAATTTCTCAAAGTTCCCCATGGAAAGGTATCAAATGACTCCCATCTACTCTGTTTGATGCCCCTCTGTTACTACCTTATTTTTGCTGATACTAACCAATACCTGCACGCAGCTTCTTGGGAAATCCGATGCTGCGCGTTCACTGCAAAGACTCCAGCTGTGGCAACTCTCATGGATCAAAAGGTATCAACCAAGTCATAAGCTAAAGTTAGCTTTTCATTCAATATGCTTTTAAACTCATGTTTAGGTACTTTCATGTTCCAGTGAATATTCGGACAGCGATTGCTTGCATCATCTCGGGCTTCGTCATATTGCTCTGTGTTCTGCTATTGGCAGTATATAAAACAAAGCGACCACAGCCACCTATCAAAGCATCTGATAAACCGGTGCAAGGTTTGTGTGCATCCTGTCCGTTAAATTGTAATCTATGCCAGAAAATCATCTTGTCATATTGGCACTCATCTCAATGTTTCTTAAACATGTTCAGGACCTCCAAAGATAGTACTCCTCCAAATGGACATGGCTATCCATACCTATGATGATATTATGAGGCTGACAGAGAATTTGAGCGAGAAATACATCATTGGCTACGGCGCTTCAAGTACCGTGTATAAATGTGTGCTCAAGAGTGGCAAGGCCATCGCTGTGAAGCGGCTCTACAGCCAATACAACCATGGCGCCCGGGAGTTCGAGACAGAACTGGAGACAGTCGGTAGCATCCGGCACAGGAATCTTGTCAGCCTTCATGGCTTCTCACTGTCTCCCAATGGAAACCTGCTCTTCTACGATTACATGGAAAACGGTTCCTTGTGGGATCTTCTCCATGGTAAGGATCAGTGACATTTTAATTCACCCTGTTTTCTTTCGCGGAATTATGGTCTGTCTCACAAGCATCTGTCTCATGATCTATGATCTATTTCAGGTCCATCAAAGAAAGTGAAGCTTGACTGGGAAACCCGACTGAGGATCGCAGTCGGCGCGGCACAAGGGCTAGCCTATCTTCACCATGACTGCAACCCTCGGATAGTCCACAGGGACGTCAAGTCCTCCAACATCCTGCTTGATGAGCACTTTGAAGCGCATCTCTCGGACTTCGGCATCGCCAAATGCGTCCCAGCTGCCAAGACCCACGCGTCCACTTATGTGCTAGGAACCATTGGCTACATCGATCCAGAGTACGCCCGGACGTCGAGGCTGAACGAGAAGTCGGATGTGTACAGCTTTGGTATCGTTCTCCTGGAGTTGCTCACAGGAATGAAGGCTGTCGACAACGATTCCAACCTACACCAATTGGTAAGTCATTCACACTGAACTCCTGAGTCTCAGATCATATTGCTGCTGTCTTTTCACTGCATTGTGCAAGTCACTCATAAGGAGATAAACTATCCTTTACCGATGATCGACCGCATTATCATCTTAAGTGATGTGCTGTGATGGTTTCTACATAAGATCCGATCATCTGACCAGCCTGTCTCTGTGTATGTGCAGATAATGTCGAGAGCGGACGACAACACGGTGATGGAGGCGGTGGACTCGGAGGTGTCGGTGACGTGCACGGACATGGGGCTGGTCCGGAAGGCGTTCCAGCTGGCCCTGCTGTGCACCAAGCGGCACCCCATCGACCGGCCAACGATGCACGAGGTGGCCCGGGTGCTGCTCTCGCTGATGCCGGCGCCCGCCGCGAAGCCCTCCTCCTACGCGGCGACGGACGGCTCCAAGAAGGTGGACTACACGCGGTACCTGGCGGCGGCGGCGGCGACCCCCAACGCGGACCACGACATGGGCGGCGACAACAGCTCCTCCGACGAGCAGTGGTTCGTGCGGTTCGGCGAGGTCATCTCCAAGCACACCATGTGACCCGTGGACGTGTGGTGACCGAGGACGAAGCCCCCAAACTTAAAGTTTTCTCCTCCCCAAGGTGTAGTGAGAGGCTGAGAGCCGCAAGTGAGGAGCAGCAGCAGCAGCAGCTAGGACAGCATAGCACAGTGCAGGGAAAATAGGCGTAGGATTTCCTTGTGAGTAGATTGATGGATCATGGATGGATGGATGGTGCCATTGTTCTTCTTCAGCCCTTCATATTTTGTTCTTCTTCTTCTTGGTGGTGTTGATGATCAGCAGGAGCTTCAGAGGCATGGAGGGCAGAAGTTCCCGGGCATTCATGGTGCGGATGGGCCAGGTTCAGAGCGATCTCGTGAGCGCCTTGAAGCCCCCCCCAGCAAAACTTGATGTGCTGTGATGATGACGATGACCACAGGGAGTCAGGGAGAGATACCACTGCTACTACTGTGACGATGATGAGGTCTTGGATCCTGTGACCGCATTGAATCGAATCGAATTGAACTGAACCTGCTGCGTGATGCGTCGTCGCCGGCGGCAAAGGATTGTGCGATGTAAATCTAGTCCACTCTAGCACACTTCTTTTTTGACGGTATTTATTTTGCTGCTCTACTACTCTACTGTTGCCTGGTTGCCTTCTCTGAATCTCTGATCTCTCTGTAACTGCTGACCTGTAGTGGTAGCAGTAGTATATCGATTATTTACGTCTGTGTTCGCTGCCCTGCGCGCTTGTCAGGTGCAGTAGAGTAGATGGTGGCAGGTCCTGTGGTGGCATCATCGTGCAGGCAGGCACGCGTAGCTCCTGCCTCTCTTGATCATGAGCAAGCTTCCGCATTGAATCGGTCGATAACGTTTTGGTATGAAACATAACACCGCATTTTCCCCTTCGAAAGTAGTACACCATCCGTAAGTGAGATGCATGCCATCCGCTATCGTTAGCACGGGGTGTAATCTGAAATGCTCCGTTGTACCCCTCCATCTCAAAATAAGTGTCTCGACTTTGTACTAATTCTAATACAAAGTTGTACTAAGATCAAGACATATATTTTGGATCGGAGGTAGTAGAATGTACTACCTCCGTAAACTAATATAAGAGCGTTTAGATCACTATTTTAGTATTCTAAACGCTCTTATATTAGTTTACGGAGGGAGTATATACGAAAATAAACAGAGCGGAGTGTTATTAATCTCCATGAGATGGTGCATGCGGACAAGGACTCCACAACGGGGGCTGCTGTGCTGTAGGCTGTAGCGGCGTCAAACGCCTTTCCTTCCCTCTCCGCCTCCTCGTCGGCTAGTCAATGGCACTTGTGTTCTGCACCTACGGCTGCGATCACACGTCCCCTCGGCCCTGCCGGCGACGCGACGCGACGTGCATGCGTGCGTGCATGCATGGCAGCCGCCCCGCCCCCGGCGGTCTGCTCCGGTCTCGCTGCACCTGCACGGCTGAAAAGCCCCTGGCCCCGCGGTTGGCGCCGGCGTCGACCGGCTCAGGAGTTGCTGCAGCAACATGTACGAGTACCACAGTAGCCCCGTCCACAGCTACAGTGGCAGTGCACGGGCACCGGCATCTCCTTCTCCCAGGCCGAGAGCGAGGCGGGCCAGCGCATGCGTTCCTGCTCTGCTTGCAGCGACGACAACAGTTGCACTGTGGCGACGTGTACTCACGACGACGGCGCCAAGGCTGGGCGTGCGGCATCTCATGTGGGAGTCAGGCCGTGGTCTCCGATGCGTGCCCGTGCTGTCCGATCGACCCATCGATCCATGTGTGGAATGTGGAACCGACGACATGCATGGGCAAGCCGGCAGCCAGGCCGGGACGGGTCTGTCCTGTGCCGACGAGTACGTACGATACGACCAACGACCGACGACGCTTTATTCCTCCCTCGCCTCCTGCCCTGCCCATGGATGGGACGGACCGATGCGGCTGCGGCTGCTGTTGATGGGAGGATTCGTGATAGTACCAGTATCTTCTCGTCCTCGTCTCCCGGGCCCCCGACCTCCCTCCCGGCCGGCCCGAGCTGCTGAGCTTGACCGCTCCTCGCTGACCAACGCACAGGCACACGCTACTACTGCGCCGGCACTGCTCGATTCGGCTATAGCCGTGGCCTCTGGGGAGACCCGTGCTGCCGGCAGTCGAGCAGCGACAAAACTTCCCTCAAGAACAGTCACAAAAATGCGTACACACACGCTTCCCTTCTGCGCTTCTCACCTCTGTTGACAGTTTTCGCGATGCGAGTCTCACTCACGATACGACCCGGGAGATTAACGAGAAACATATTGCAGGCCATGAAAGATAACTGGGGGATCAACACACATATGGCAAGCGAACAACATTGCCAGATGATTTGCGGTGTCGTCGTTACAGCTTCAGAACCCACCCCATCAGGCACCAGGTCAGGCGGGTCGCTCTCCCGCTCTCCCCACACGTCACACCGCAACTAGGAGCTATGGCTGTACAAAAAGGGATCAGCAATCTCCGGCACGGCGACGAGCAGGTAAGGAACTACATTAAGCCTCGCGGCAACAGGCCGAGACGGGCAGGGAAATCGGCCGGTTTCTCAGAGCTATCGGGTCCCGGAGATCGCATGCCGGGGAGGGCGCCTCGAATGGCGAATAATGTATCGCTCCATCCATCTTGTTAGAGGAGTCGGAGTGCTACTCTCCAAAATTAGACGCTTTAACCTACAAGGTGTGGAGGAGGGCAGTGTCAATATGCAAGCTCAAGAAATCATACTGTTGTGATGTCTGTACACTGTTACTGCTCCCTCCGATCAAATTAGTCGACACAGTTTTAGCATAACTTTGTACTAAAGTTATACTAAAGCTGTGGATATTAATTTGGATCGGAGGGAGTGGCTCGGTTAAAATTCTTGTCGTCGTGAAGAAGAAATGGAACCGATCATGAGATACAGTGCGAGAAAGTATGCGTTGGGAGAAACCGAGGAAAACCATGTTTACCTTTGTGCAGGCTGTCAAAGAGGACTGTATGATGTTTTTCTTGACTAAAGTCGGTCTGAAAACAGTTAAAAAAGTGTGAGGTTGTAAATGCAATTCGGCCAAAAATGTGAGAAGCGACCTATAAGTAATAGCAGCAGGTACCTTACCAGGTAGTTAAAGATACCGCTTACTAGAGCTAGCAATGAATGGCACCAATCATGTTCTCTTTGCAGTCCTTGCAATAAAAAGAAAGGAGATATTTCAGCACTTTGAATTCAAGATGCAAGGGAATCGCAAACACAAAATGAAAGGAAAGCACGTGCATAACAACCTTGGTAGTGATATAATTCGGGCGTTCATTGGCCTGGCGGTCCATGGCACGGCACGCTTCGGTACTTAAAGAAAGCTGCCAGAATAATATGCGCCAATATCAGAGTGAGGTAATTTGAAGGTAATCCATTTTTGTCCCATCAGTGCATACCTTGTTAAAGAGTTCGGATAATGGAGGCTGCTTGCTCTTCCGGCTTGTTGACAAGTTGAATTCCTAGGATTGTCAACCAGAAGACATGGATAATTTTGATAAATGGAACGACAGAAGAAAAAACAGATGAAAGAATACGGCGACAAAGCTAACCTTAGGCACTGTAGGATTTCTTTTGGCAGTTTGAAATACACCGACGTCTCCTCTGCTTGCCAATATCTGTTGAAAGGAGAAAAAAAACAACGATCATTGGTGCATCTGTTGTCTGAACTAACTATATGGTAAGAACCATCCTATATTTATTATTTATTACGTAGTCGTTCATTATGCAACTTCTGTTCCAAATGGATTTGTCACATCAATGTAAAGCAATTAACACCAAGAACATAAATTGTTCATCAAAATATCATTTCAATAGCCAATAGGGCACTCTGGAATGTACCTGTCCAAACTAGAAGCTTTGACTGAAAACTAGCTCACAAATAAATATACAAGACCTGTACAGGGCAGATACCTTTTTATCCAGTGGCAGAGCTTTAAATTTAAACGTGCCTGTCGTGCCATCTCGGTCATCTTCTGATGTTTTATCAATGCTGTTAGCAGACAACAAAGAAATAGATATTGTCACTTTATTCCCAAGTTTCAGTGTTTTTTCCAAAACTATATGTAAGACCTTATCAGCCCTTATCTAGATCAAGACAACTCTGCCTTGACAAACACTAGAAGAACAGAAATATTTATAAGACCTCATCGTAAGCAATATATTCTTCCAAATTGAATATCATATAGGATAGATTAGAATTTAGGTGACTGGTAATGTAACTGCAACCAAGGCAGAAAATAAGAAGCAAGCTTACTTGTGAAGACTAGTTGCACGGTTAGATGAACACACTGGCGTTTTTGGTGCAACATTGACATGTTGTACATTTGCATGCTGATGAGCCCGAAAAGGTTGCA
This sequence comes from Secale cereale, assembly GCA_902687465.1. NCBI lineage: Eukaryota > Viridiplantae > Streptophyta > Magnoliopsida > Poales > Poaceae > Secale > Secale cereale. The sequence goes on from LR738712.1 coordinate 774,244,665, forward strand.
CGACCTGATTGAAGAGAAGTTTTGAGTGTTGACTCACAAGAGCGTGTATAAATATAAAAGAAAGACAATAAATAAGGCATGGTGCAATCTGATATCCCTCCACCTAAATGTGGGAAGTGACTATTGTAGTACAGCACATTGGTTCAACTGCCGAGGGTAAATAGGAACAAACTGAACAGCTTTAGGCTTTAGCCACAGAATTAGACGCAAAACAGTGAACAAGCCACATAGACAATTAAGGCAAAGCTAATTACAAGCTATGGTGTACGAGTACAGCTACCATGAAACATTGATATGCCTAACCTATATTCTCTGCAGATTCTCACATTTATCTGTTTCATGGGAAAATAGAGCATCAGCGAAACCACTTTTGAACTGTTCGACTATCAGCCCACAAGAGAAATGTTACTGGAAATATATCTTCAGTTTCCCACTAAGAACATATTCACAGCCTCATAACTTTGTTCCTCGATATAAGAAATTACATGCGTACAGTTCTCCCATGATTGCGAAATTATCTCAGGAAAAATGGGTCCCTAAAACCATGGCATGTATCAGTACATGTTAATTGGGGGATTTTGTAGGGTTTGTTAATATCCATGCAAGGGTCCTGCTGATATTCATCATATATGGGTCATGAAATCAAGAATCATCTGCCAGTGAGATTAATGAGTACTTAAACTTGAATATAGATAATCAACAGTTTGACAGCCTACCTTTCTAGTTGGTGCTGATTGTGTCACACAAGCAGGTTGCAAATCCCGTCTGTTTAACTGCTTTGAATTACCTGGGCTGAAATTTGAAGGTAAATGTGTGAAAAGGATCATAGCAGAAGTATCTTACGTTCATGCATCAAAACAGAATAGCATGTGAAAATGACTTTACACTGATCTTTGAATCCTTGGCCTCTCTGCTCTCAGCTTAGTAGCCAACTCAGGTTCCCTCGGAACTGTAATCTTCAATTTAGGTAGAACAGTGGCACGATCATAGCTACTGCTCATAACATTCTGCGGGATACATGATAAAGTAATGTCAAGCAAAATTTGAGGCCTTCATTGGCGTCATATATTTTTAGCATAATACAATATCTTTACAGGACAAAGTACTGCAGAGTGCAACAAACATGAACCTATAACTAGTTGCACATCATGTATTACTATATTTTTAGAAGGAAATCAAGTATGCTACTGAAAACATAAGATAAAGTTACTTGACAAAAATAGAAACATATTACAACAACAAAACTATTCAGGATTTAAAGAATAAATGAACGGTACAAGAATCATATGTCATGCTTCGAGGGCACTTTTACCTTTTCATGGGCCTTGTGAATCAACTCATGTTGATTTGTAGCAACATCCTGTACCAAAATAGAAGGTAGATTCAGGAGAAAAAAAATGGCATGGTTACGCAACAAAAGTGATGCAAATTAGCACCTTCAGTCATTAGGAACATCTCTAGGGATAAACAACCAATGGTTCAACTATGACGACCAGGGGCACAATATCTACGCCAAGCCCCTACACATATACTGGATAAACTATATTTCGTGTACCAGAGTTTAACAGTAACTGTAACCATTAACAAATAACATGCATCAAGCATTTTCAGTTCAAGTCATGGATTTTTTTTTAATCAAATCAAGAATATTTTACTGAAATTTCACTGAATTGTTGGTACTTCCAGTCACAAACTAAACAACAGTACATCCCAGATTTAGCAGAGAACTTAAATGTCAGTTTTCGCTGGAAGATAACTAGGGATTGCCGTAAATTTTCATGTAAATGCAAGCCTAATCCATGTGATGCGCAGATGCAATACAGAAGACAAACTGCACATGACTACTGACAAGGCACAAATAATCTCACGAGCTACCAAGGATCTTTTCCCTGTGGCAACACTGAAGCCCCCAATTACAGACAAAATTACAAGCACTTGTAGGGGCTAAACACTAGGAAAGTTTGTTGCCACAATTCAAGCTGACTTGTAAAGTAGGGAAAACACTCGATTCTTCTTGTGCCTGTTACTTTAATCATGCTAAGTGCATTGACAAAAAGTTGTACACGAAGTACGAAACTGTAGTTAATTAATATGTGGTCTAAGAAATGAGACAAAGTTTCTCCCCAAATAAAGAATGGGCTGAAAACAAAACCCAAGATGTGGCAATTCAAACCCCCAAAAGGAAGTACTAGCATACCTTGTTGAGATGACCTTTTTCAAGTTTCTGCCTTTTACCACCTTGTTGAGTGCAATCATTTGAGCTAATGGTACTTCTGTCACTTCTCACTCCAACTGATTTTTTACTCCTGAAAGCAAACAGAATTGAAGGTCACACAGTATAGACAGAAATAAACACATCGTCCATCTACTTTATATTTCCCAGATTCAATGTAGTACAAAGGTATAACTGAAAAGAAAGAAATGTGGTGAGACAAGACAAAATCCAGATAAAGAGAATAGTAAAGAGAGAGCTCCCCCTTGAAGTAAGACCGCTTGTGAGTTGTGACAGAAGCAAAGCAGGAACCGACATACATGTATACCAGTGTTAACGACAACCTTTTAAGTATGCATGGGTGATTTACTCAAGGGGACAGGTGAATAAACCACATGAGTAGCAGAGACGTACAAAATTGCTAGTGTGGTTGGTAAATTTTGAAGCTAAAAGAAACAGCAGACTACCCATAAACAATAAAGCATAGACATAATTTTTGTAGTCAACCCTAGAGATTTTCAGAAAATCAATTAGCACAAGGAGTCGACATACGGTACAGCATTCTTCACTTCAAGTTGCTTGTGTTGCCTGGCCAATTGACTGGCTGTAGGCTTCATCAGTGTGGACCCCTTGGATAAACTCCCCTTCACAGCACTTCGAGTGACAGGTTTTCGTTCATTTTTTGATGCTCCATAGCACGGTATCCGTCCTATTTTGCGCAGAGTACACAAAACAATTACTTTTCATCAAAAAGGGATGGGGAAAAGACAGAAACCATGGCAGGCTAAATTCCAGAATGATAAACAACATTAGTGATCAAATTGTTTGATATGCAATGCTTTCTATTAACAGTAATATATATAGATATGAGCAAAAAGACTTGGAAAGCAAGTTACCCCTAAACATATAGCATAACATATATGTAGGTGACAACTGAATAATGTAATAAATCAGCAGATATAAGCATTTGGCTAATTTAGTACCTTCATTTGGTACATGTGATCGATATGTACTTTGTTCAGTTGCTCCGGAACAACGTTGAGACGGTTTAGGGCAATGCACAGCCTCTATATCTGCAACTGTGATGCTTCTTAGGTTTGGCAGCCCAAGGTCTTCAGCCAACATCATTGCAATCAACGCTATTTAAACACAAGAGAAGATGTTAGTTATATTAACTAGGAAATTACAGGCAGTACAAAATTATAAGAAAAGTACTGTGTGGCTTTAAGAGCAAAATAAAATAACACTGGAACACATAGTGTTTCCATATAGATAAACAGATATGGCTAAAGTAACTGCACACAGTTTGCGTATTTTTCATCATTTAGTGTTTGCAGTAGATGATATGTAAACTCGGTTATAACTACTGTTGAAACTGTAATTCTCCCTAGCAAGCACTAATTATGGGTTTATCCTTTTGCTCGTTAGGAAGATTTTAGAAGTATGGAAATAACCAAGAAAAAAAAACTGCTGGAAATTAACACACTTCTTGCAACTTTTGCACTTCATCAGGCTTTCAACTGAGGAGGCATCAATAACACGTTTATTCTTTTGTCAGGAAAATAAGAGGTTAATATCGTAGTGGCTTCTTTGTCTGACCATCACCCCCTAGCGCGATACATTTGTATCCACCACCAATTGCAATGCTGCAAACATGGAAACAACTGCTCGCAGCCAATATCCATCTTAAGTACTCCCTCCGTCCCAAAATAAGTGTCTCAATTTTGTACCAGCTCTAGTATAAATTTGTACTAAGCTCAAGACACTTATTTTGGGACGGAGGGAGTACTGACAAATACTCAACCCCGAATGCTGCCATGATACATCATTGCCAAAATTAAACTAAGTTCCTAGAGTTTCAGAATGGCATAGAGCATGCTGGTCTAAGAATGTCGAAAACAAGCGTCTTATCTGCACCATTATTGCCCCCAGACGAACCCCAGTGCTCAGAAAATCACAATAAATGGATGCGCAATTTTGTCCCTGGTATAAGCCTAAAACCACGCCCATGAAGTTTCTCCAAACAGGAATAGCGACGCTACTACTTGGAAAGGGGAATACGCTAGTACTCCATAATTAGAGTAGTACGTAATAAATACGAAATTTCCTACTAAATCCATGACGTTGCCCCACCCAATCTCCAGCCTAATGCGCACGCAAAAGGCATGAGGCGTCAATCAATCTGCACATTGCAAGCGCAGAACCCGGAATCGATCGAGTATACTGTATGCAATTTCTGGAATCGTGGAGCAGAGCAGGAGACATGGAACGCGGGGGAGGGAAGGGAAGGGAAGGATGGATGGGAGGGGGTAGGGGGAGGGGGACGTACGGGAGGGCGGGTAGCTGGGGGCAGTGGCGAACCAGAGCTCGGCGGCGGCGGCCTCGAGGGGCGCCTCGTCCTGCGCGAGGTCGAACCAGCGCGGCGCGTCGTACTCGTAGTCGAGGTCGACCTCGAACCAGCGGACCTCCATCACCATCACCCCGTCCTTCCCGTCCCCCTCCCCCTCCTCCTCGAACCCCGCGCCGTCGTCGTCCCCGACGGAGCAGGAGGAGGAGGCGTCGCGCATCTCCTCGTCGTCGCTGTCCATGGCGCGCTCCGCCGGGTGGCCGTGACGGCACCGGAAGGGCGCAGGGGGGATCCGAGGCCGCGGCCGGCGGCCGGCGAGGGGATTATTCGGAGGGGGCGCAGGCGGAGGAGGAAGGAAGGCTGTTAAGGAGGAAATTTGAAATGCGGGGTCGGAGCACGGAGGAGGCAGGGCCTGACCTCGGCCTGTGCCGGATTTGACCCCCGCGCATTATTCCCACGCGCACCCCTGTCCTTCCCGCATTTCAATTCACGAAACAAATTTACGAATTCCACCGTTCTCCAGACGCGCCGGAAGGATCTCTTCGCAAATTCCACAGTTCCCAGGGTTCGAACTGCAAACATCGCGTGTGGACCCTTGGTGACTTTTTGGGAAGCGTGGGGCCCACGTGGCCGCGGTGCCAGGCCGGGCCGTGGCCGGCGTCGTCGTCGCCCGGCCCCGCCTCGCCTGGCCTCGTATCGCCGCGAGGAAAACAAATCCAAGCAATAAATGTATACCGCTGGACGACAGACAGCTCGTCGTCGTCGGAAAAGAAACGGAAGTCGTATTCGCTCGAGGCCTTGTCCTGGCTACGGACGGACAGGTGTACTCCGCGTACGCGGCCGGGGAGGGGAGGGGAGGGGCAGGACCGTAGTTTCCGCTGGGGCGCAAGTCCCTCGGCCTCGGGCGCCGCGGAGGGCATCCGATGCGCGCAGAGCGCCTGTCGGGCCGGGGCTCCGCTTCCATTCCCTCGCCCTCGCCTGTCCTCGTGTCGTATCCCGACCCGGCTGCACCCCGCATCGAGATACGCGTTCCCTTTTTATTTTGCACGGCACGGTACGTGCTTGCTCCAGTTGTACTGTACTAGTACGAAGGAAAATGTATGTACGCCGGCTGGCTGGCGAGAAACAGACGAGGCGCGCACGTATGTGTAGTAAGGGACAAAACTTGCCTGCTCCCTTTCCATGCTCCCATCTGTGCTCCCACTTCATCCTACGGTTGTCCTTTTTTCTTTCTCCTTTCTAATCTAATCATCGCCCACCTGATTTTAAGGGGGTGGGGCCGGGCCTAATTTTGTTCCAATCAAATTAAGCCACGTACGCGGGAGCACAGATGGGCACACATGAGGGGAGCAGGCAAGTCTCGTCCGTGTAGTAAGACGGGTCCAGTCCGGGTCTCCGAGGAGATACTACATCGGAGGCACGATACGCGTGGAGAATGTGACGCAGCGGGCCTGGACTGGCTGGGCTGGTGGTGGGGCGCCGGCTTTTTGGTCACCTGCGGGCTGCGGGGCGGGCGGTGGTGCCGCCAACGCCTTTTTATCCGTTTTTTTTTTTTTTGAACGCGAGAGCGGGCCACCGGCCGGTCTTGCAACGGTCACCGACCGGCGCGGCAGCAGGAGCGGGGTCACCCCTGCCATGTTGCGCGCTTGCCCGTCCCGGCTGGCGTACGCTTTGCGGCCCGAGCCGAGTGAAGTCTGAAATAAACCCTGACTTTGTAGAGGCCGACTCAAACAAAACACTCACCTCTAAATCCCTGAAGTTGATACCCTGACCTTTCTGATCCCGGTCTTTTCTAACCCTAGGCACGTTTGGCGCACTGGGAAAAGGGAAGATCCTAGTCGGGTTCATCTGCTACTCTCAATGACAGTATGGGTCCACAAGTCATATTCATCTCTCTTCTCTGATCTTCTTCTTCCTCCATCCTCTCCTCTCATGATCCACTTTCCCTCACCACTAGCAACCCCTCTTTCCTCTCCTACGAGGCTAGACGAGCCGAGCACTGGTTGGCGTCGACGGCCACCGAGCCGACTCCGTGTGGCCGGCGACTGGAGGTAGTGGGTGTTGGAGACCTTCGGACGGTGGAGCCGGACAGAGTGGTGGTGGCGGGTGACGGAGTCTCGGCGGAGCGCGACGTGGCCAGTAGGGCCCGCGCGCGACGCTGCTGAGGCTAGGGGATCGCGGCGGCGTGCACACGGCTCGACCACGGCAAGCACGGCCACGTGTGGGTAGCCGACCCGTGACGTGCGCGACCAGTGGGTCCGAGCCGCCGAGGCACGCGGTGGGCAGCGGTAGCCGGGCCAGCTTATCACCCGGCACCCGCGGGTCATGGCGAAGTCCAGTCTTGGCGCGGCGGCGACGACGGACACAGCTCAGCCATGCGAGCTTGCCATCCAGCAAGGGGGCGTGGTTGTCAGCGAAGCACGTCGCCGTGGCTGCCAGCGAAACGAGGCAAACGGCGGCGTGGTTAGTGAGCAACGGGGCGGCCAACGATGGGATGGACGCATGGATGCGTACGTGCATGTGTGTGCGCAAACAGAAGCGAGTGCAGCCTGGAGGACATCGTCTTGGCATGGCAAGGCTTGATGACGTCGACACTGCCGCCTGCAGGTCGTCCAAAATGGCGTTGATGGCCAAGCCGACCGCATCCGGCACACTCATCAGGCCAGGCTTGCCCAGGTGCAGAAGCACACTGTTGAGGAGCTCGTCGCGCCGCTGCCGGTGACCGCTGCAATGCACCTGGTCGGTTGGGGCGTGAACTCGCGACGGACCGAGGGAATGCATATGATAGGTGGGCCCATTTAGTAAGTCACTTTAGAAATCAACCCCTGCTGGGATCGTACCTTTCCAATTGCACCAAACAAGATTTTACTCATGCAGGGTCGGGATTGATCGGGATATATAAATACAGGGTATCAACTTCAGGGATTTAAAGATGAGGGTTCATTTGTGTCGACATCTACAATCTCAAGGTTTATTTCAGACTTCCCTCGCCCGAGCCACACGCCCGTCGCTATCACCATCTCCTATACAGTCGTGTGTTTTTTTAACACATTACAGACGCAAGCGCTCATATACACGCGCATATACTCACTCCTATGAACGCACACACGCACATCCTACTCCTATGAGTACCTCCAAAACACTGAGCCGGCATATCATCTTGAAATTTACGAAGTCGCCTCGTCGTGGACGGGAACGTCTTCTCCCACTGAATGCGCATCGTCGGAATCATGAAATAATTTAGGAATAAATGCGAGCACCATGACTTGAACCCTGGTGAGTTGGGGACACCATAGTCCCTCTAACCATGTGGTACCACTACGCGGGACGTGCTGGGCAAGCGTCGATGCCAAGTGTTGTGTCGGCACCGTGTCAATTGCCTATGTGTAGTTTTTTTCTTTAAGAAAAAACTTTCGATCTGTTCATCAACTATTGGAGAGGCGGACCCGCGGCGAAAGGCGGGCGAAACCATAATTGCGGGTGCGGTTCACTATGAGCCGCGAGACCAAATCATCATACGAACAAGGGCGTATGTATGTATGAATGCCCACCGGGCATTATTTGTCTTTTGTTACTGGCTTTTCTTCAAATTAAGCCTTGTTTCGACCTATCCGATAGACTTTAAGCCATGCTCTGCACCTCTCGAAACAAAACAGATGAGGCGTCCTCGTTAAACACTACTTCTATGATGTTGTTATCTCGATAATATCTTGCCTTCGTTGATTTCGCACACGAGGAAGGAATCAGGGTTTGGGGTCGGCATCCGTCCTCGACGGGTAGAAACTATCAATTCTTTTTCGAAATTGAAATTATTAAAAGAAGTCTATGGATTGATATCGATTCTACCCATTTTGACCCTCCTTTTGGGAATAACAATAGTGATGCTCGTAACGGTGTGGTTAGAAAGAGAAATATCTGCATCGATACAACAACGTATTGGTCCTGAATATGCTGGCCTACGCGAAACATCATGGTTAATGGTACCCTCAACAAGGCTTGCCAACATTTGTAATCTCTGACAGTAATCACCTACGTGATTAATGAAAGTTCTGTTCCCGCAAAAGAAAATTGCGCCATTTCACGGAACCTCGAAACCACATCTGCCTAAGAATTTACTAGACGGGCTAGTGCACCCATATTCTTTATTGAATTTTCCCCACACTGAAATTTCATTATCATTTTCAAACAGTCCTTGTGAAATCTTGTCGGCATTTTGAAGATACCAGTCGTGTAATTTGGGGTGGATTGTGCCAACGACTTGATAAGAATCTCCTTTCCTCGGATGGCGGCATATATTTCTACCAATGTCAGCCTCTTTGTTAAGCATGTCTCCATAAATAGAAACCTGCCCACTTTCGTTCTTCCTGTTGTAGTGACAAACCTTAACCTCGAGCGACTCATTCAAGATGTTGTGGTCATCAGGGCCGAGATCACCCCGGGGCTCGCTCGCGTTGTCGTTGGGGTTGCCATTGTCATCGTCGTTGTTGTTATTTCCGCCGTTGTTGTTTCCGTTGTCATCACCACCTCCCCCATTGTTGGAGCTGGGGGTGCCTACCATACAGATCTCGTAAGTCATGGTGGTTGTTCGCGGGCTGTCTGGGGACTCGCCCGTCTCCTCTTCCATCTCTTTGACTTCATCGTAGGCGCTTTCGAGGACTTCGGTCAGGTCTTCAACCTTTGCGACAAGATGGGTGGTGAGTGGGACGAAAAATGACCTTTCCTGTGGACTCCCAAATCCGATCGTACACGGAGATCGGGTTGTCCAAAATTGCAAGCAGAATTTGATCTATCATCTCGTTCGGAAGAAGTTTCTCGCGTTCCTCTTGGACTTGATCTAACATTGGCACCGGAGGAAGCTGCTCCAAGATCCGATCTGACATCGACCTCAGTTTCTCACAGTCCACCACGTCCTGGTCTAACATCTGGACCATCAGAGCTGGCATCGGATCCTGATCTAAGGTCGGGTTCCATGAAGGATTCTCATGCTCGTCCCGAGCCAAATTTAACATTCGGTTCGGGGTGAACGGTCGCATTGATCCCCGGCTTGGTATTGATACCCATCCCATGAAGATAAGCTACCCGCGAGAATTTGTGATCCCACCCAAGACAAAAAGATCTGCCCCGTCACGAAGGTCATGCCAGTACCGATCTGCTTGTTGATCTCGACCACCATCGTACCACGACGATCGTTTTACGAGACCTACATGGGCCACAATGACGGAAGCAAATCTAGCAGATCTCCGGGCAGGGAATCCCGAACTAATTGTCTAAGTACGATGGTAATAGGGACACGAGGTTTTGCCTAGGTTTGGGCTCTCCGAGGAGATAATACACTATGTCATGCTTGTCTTTATTGTCTAGGAATAAGTAAAAAAAGTACAGATCTCTACCCTGAGATTGTAATGTGTCCTCTACGGGCCAATCCCCTTGGTTTATATAGATACCGGGGGTCCTAGGGTTATAACTTCCTAGTAGGCTACATGAGAAAACCAAGTATTCTACAAATCCAGCTTCTGGAAGTATACGCCAAGTATTTTGGAGCCTTTCGATTATACGCCATGGACCGCGTGATGTGGTCCACTCGAGAACTGACAAGGGGTCCCGAGCCCGGCCCACCAGGCTGGGAGACAACATGCTAAGAGGCCCTAACACTACAAGAAATATGTCAACTTATGACCTTTTGTTAGTGACCCTGGAAGAATTGGTCATAGATCTATGACCATTTCAAACCAATTGGTCAAAAGCTGTTCGGGGGGCTCCAAACCCTAAACTATAACGACCATTTTGGTCAGAAAGGTCATAATTTCCTTACACGAAATGGCCATAAAGCAGATAGCACTGGTTCGCTGCCTTATTTCTAGCTGATCATGACCAATATAGATGGTCATAACCTTGTAAATTGTGGTGGGTTGCTACGACTAGGCGCCACCTCATCAGTTTTGCCTATGTGTCATGTCCATGTGGCAGTTTTTGCCCTAGGTTGTGAAGCAACCTATATTTCTGTCATTCCCAAAATTCCCCAAAAAATCTCATAAATTCTTTGGGTCATATCTTCGTCAAATATGTAAAAAAAACTTCCTTGCCTAGTTCAAAAATAATTAAAAAATATTCATTTTCCTATTCTGTTAAAAAAACACTTTGTGAAGGAAGTACCACTTTGGCATGTCCAAATGGTATCCATTTTCTACAGTGCTTTCCTATGCCCAAATAACTATCCTCCACCAAATGCCAGCTCAATCCATTCATTATTTTGAGCCCATCTTCAACATTCGTATTTATGTCCAGTGTGGTACTTTGCAAAGCAAGTACCACCTAGGCTCCTCCTTTTAAGCTGAAAATTTGTGAAGACGGTCTTCTTAGCAACTGATCATCCTCAACCAAAACTCACGCCCATTAGCAATGTGCATTTCTCGTACCGCTAATCAAACACTTGGCTGCTAATTCATGTTTGAGCATCGATCGGTCTCCTCGTGAGAATCTTATGTTGTAATTTTCTTCCTAGCACCTACCTGGGGAGTGGCCAACCCACTAGACATGCCTAGGCCGCCCAGAACACATGGCAACGCCATAGTCACGCGGTGACCATGCGGCGGGCATGCGAGTTTACGCGCTCTAGAGTTGGGGCCCTCGACCACCGCCCAAACCTCGACGTATCGCCACCAAACCATGTATTTATGATTAAATAGGTACTTATGTAACTAGAAATGATTTTTGGAAAAAATAAATAGCAAACTATGAGGCAGCCGCAGTTCAAATTTGACCCGCTTCCACCTGAATCGGCGGAAATTTGTCTTTTTCAGGAGAGGTGGATCAAAACTTTTTACACCCAACCATTTTGTCAATTGTGCATTAAATATGTCCTAGTATTTTAGAAAATTGATTTGGTCAAATTTTGCAACAATTATTTGGGAGGTCCTTCACAAAAAAACCTCCTTTTGGGCACTCGAAAAATGGAAAATGATTTTTTCGTCCAAAGAAAATGAAAACTTCCTTAAGCAATATTGTTTGCCATTCCAAGATGCACCCTTGTGCACAATATGAGATCATTTGAACAAACTATGCTATTAATGTGGCCATAGGATTGATCATTTGGCTTGAAAGCCATGAATCTTCACGCATGATAGCTCATTTCTGAGAACACTTTTTTAAAAGAATTGGCGTATTACAAGTTTATTATTTTTCCTGGTAACTTGGTCATATATAATGACACAATGCGAAGGTTTTCCATTTTTTTTTGATTTTTTTTGAATTTTTTATGCCCGTTTCAAAATGCGCTCAAAACGGCGGGAATGACCGTTCCTAGCTAGTGGTTGAATCTTGGTATTTTTTTTGGTGTTTCTATGATTAAATAGATACTTATGTACCTAGAAATGATTTTTGTAAAAAATAAAGAGCAAACTACAAGGCAGCTACAGTTCAAATTTGACCCGCTTCCAACTGAATCGGCTGAAATTTGTCTTTTTCACGAGAGGTGGATCAAAACTTTTTACACCCAACCATTTGGTCAATTGTGCATTAAATATGGCCTAGTATTTTATAAAAATGATTTGGTCCAATTTTGCAACAATTATTTGGGAGGTCCTTCACAAAAAAACCTCCTTTTGGGCACTCGAAAAATGGAAAATGAATTTTTCGTCCAAAGAAAGTGAAAACTCCCTTAGGCAACATTGTTTGCCATTCCAAGATGTACCCTTGTGCACAATATGAGATCATTAGTACAAACTATGCCGTGAATGTGGCCATAGGATTGATCATTTGGCTTGAAAGCCATGAATCTTCACGCATGATAGCTCATTTCTGAGAACACTTTTTTAAAAGAATGACTGTATTACAAGTTTATATTTTTTCTGGTAACTTGGTCATATATAATGACACAATGCGAAGGTTTTTCTATTTTTTGAATTTTTTATGCCCGTTTTAAAATGCGGTCAAAACGGCGGGAATGACCGTTCCTAGCTAGTGGTTGAATCTTGGTATTTTTTTTGGTGTTTCTCTGATTAAATAGATACTTATGTACCTAGAAATGATTTTTGTAAAAAATAAAGAGCAAACTACAAGGCAGCTACAGTTCAAATTTGACCCACTTCCAACTGAATCGGCGGAAATTTGTCTTTTTCACGAGAGGTGGATCAAAACTTTTTGCACCCAACAATTTTGTCAATTGTGCATTAAATATGTCCTAGTATTTTATAAAAATGATTTGGTCCAATTTTGCAACAATTATTTGGGAGGTCCTTCACAAAAAACCTCCTTTTGGGCACTCGAAAAATGGAAAATGAATTTTTCGTCCAAAGAAAGTGAAAACTCCCTTAGGCAACATTGTTTGCCATTCCAAGATGCACCCTTGTGCACAATATGAGATCATTTGAACAAACTATGCCATGAATGTGGCCATAAGATTGATCATTTGGCTGAAACCCTGAATTTCATGCGTGATAGCTCATTTCTGAGAACATTTTTTTAAAATAATTGTCGTATTACAAGTTTATTATTTTTCCTGGAAACTTGGTCACATATAATGACACAATGCGAAGGTTTCCTATTTTTTTTTATTTTTTTGAATTTTTTATGCCCGTTTCAAAATGCGGTCAAAACGGCGGGCTTGACCGTTCCTAGCTAGTGGTTGAATCTTGCAAAAAATTTGATGTTTCTCTGATTAAATAGATACTTATGTACCTACAAATGATTTTTGGAAAAATAAAGAGCAAACTATGAGGCAGCTCCAGTTCAAATTTGACCCGCTTCATGCTGAATCAGTGGGAATTTGTCTTTTTCACCATAGGTGGATCAAAACTTTTGACACCCAACCATTTTGTTAATCGTGAATCAAATATGGCCTAGTATTTTAGAAAAATGATTTGGTCCAATTTTGCAACAAATATATGGTAGGTCCTTCACAAAAAGAGCTCAATTCGGGCACTCGAAAAATGGAAAATGAATTTTCCGTGCAAAGAAATGAAAACTCCCTTAGGCAACAATGTTTGGAATTCTCTTACAAATTGATGTGCTCCACATGTGCTATGATTGTGAATTATAAAATTGATGTGCTCCAAATTTGCAACAAATATTTGCTAGGTTCTTTATTAAAATATCATTTTGGACACTCGCAAAAATGATTCTCTTACAAAAAATTCATATCTTACTTTTTTTTAATGATATTAACATTAGTCAAAGTTTGTTATTTTTACTGAAAAGTAGGTCACACTTGGTGACACAATGCGAAGGTTTTTTATTTCTATATTTTTATAAATTTCTTAGGTCGTCAAATAGCAGACATGATTCAAAATCTTATTTTTAATCAATTACGACCAATTTAAATGGTCTTAACATCATCAAAGGGGATACTGTGTTCTGATTGGTCTAAAATGAGCTCACGCGGATCATGGATTAAGCACTGTCGGATGCGCCCGAATCCAATGGCAGCCCACACCCCCCTCGCCGCTCTCACCCCGTATCCCTCTCATCCTCGTCCACCCACGAAACCCTAGCCCCCTTCTCCCAATCGCCGCTGCCGCCTTCTCCCTCCCAGATCCAATCCAGAGCCCCCAGCCTCCATTCCTGCGCGCGTTGGCCACCTCCGCCTTCCCCACCGCCGAGCCCAGTCCCCCCCACTTCTCCGTCCAGGCGCCGTCGCCGTCAATCTATCGCCCGAGCTAGCCAGGGCCCCTCCGCCTTCCCCATCGCCCCCCGCCGCCGCCACCTCTCTCTCCCCCTGTCCCTAATCGCCGCCCGTCGTCGCCCCCCCGTCGACGATGACGGCCCCCGACTCCGGCGTTGCTCTGAATCCACCTCCTCCCAGATCTCCCTCTCCCCGACCAAATCTGTTGTTGAACGTAGTATTTTAAAATTTTCCTACGATCACGCAAGATCTATCTACCAGATGCATAGCAACGAGAGGGGAGAGTGAGTCTACGTACCCTCGTAGACCGAAAGCGGAAGCGTTAGAACAACGCGGTTGATGTAGTCGTACGTCTTCACGGCCCGACCGATCAAGCACCGAAACTACGGCACCTCCGAGTTCTAGCACACGTTCAGCTCGATGACGTCCCTCGAACTCCGATCCAGCCGAGTGTCGAGGGAGAGTTCCGTCAGCACGACGGCGTAGTGACGATCTTGATGTTCTACCGTCGCAGGGCTTCGCCTCAGCACCGCTACAATATTTATCGAGGAGAACTATGGTGGAGGGGGGCACCGCACACGGCTAAGAGATCAAGAGATCAATTGTTGTGTCTAGAGGTGCCCCCCTGCCCCCGTATATAAAGGAGGGAGGGAGAGGCCGGCCCTAGAGGGGGCGCACCAAGTGTGGGGAGTCCTACTAGGACTCCCAAGTCCTAGTAGGATTCCCCTTTCCTTTCCGGAGTAGGAGAGAAGGAAAGAGGGGGAGAGGGAGAAGGAAAAGGGGGCTGCACCCCTTGTCCAATTCGGACCAGAAGGGGGGTGCACGCCTCCTTCCTTTTGGCCTCTCTCCTCTATTCCCGTAACTCCCCGGTACTCCGAAAATACCCGAATCACTCGGAACCTTTCCGATGTCCGAATATAGTCGTCCAATATATCGATTTTTACGTCTCGACCATTTTGAGACTCCTCGTCATGTCCCCGATCTCATCCGGGACTCCGAACTCCTTCGGTACATTAAAACTCATAAACTCATAATAAAACTATCATCGAAACCTTAAGCGTGCGGACCCTACGGGTTCGAGAACTATGTAGACATGACCGAGACACGTCTCCGGTCAATAACCAATAGAGGAACCTGGATGCTCATATTGGCTCCCACATATTCTACGAAGATCTTTATCGGTCAAACCACATAACAACATACATTGTTCCCTTTGTCATCGGTATGTTACATGCCCAAGATTCGATCGTCGGTATCTCAATACCTAGTTCAATCTCGTTACCAACAAGTCTCTTTACTCGTTCCGTAATACATCATCCCGCAACTAACTCATTAGCTGCAATGCTTGCAAGGATTATAGTGATGTGCATTACCGAGTGGGCCCAGAGATACCTCTCCGACAATCGGAGTGACAAATCCTAATCTCAAAATACGCCAACCCAACAAGTACCTTCGGAGACACCTGTAGAGTACCTTTATAATCACCCAGTTACGTTGTGACGTTTGGTAGCACACAAAGTGTTCCTCCGGTATTCGGGAGTTGCATAATCTCATAGTCGTAGGAACATGTATAAGTCATGAAGAAAGCAATAGCAGTAAAACTTAAACGATCATAGTGCTAAGCTAACGGATGGGTCTTGTCCATCAGATCATTCTCCTAATGATGTGATCCCGTTGATCAAATGACAACTCATGTCTATGGCTAGGAAACATAACCATCTTTGATCAATGAGCTAGTCTAGTAGAGGCATACTAGGGACACTCTGTTTTGTCTATGTATTCACACATGTATTAAGTTTCCGGTTAATACAATTCTAGCATGAATAAACATTTATCATGATATAAGGAAATAAATAATAACTTTATTATTGCGTCTAGGGCATATTTCCTTCAGTCTCCCACTTGCACTAGAGTCAATAATCTAGTTCACATCGCCATGTGATTTAACACCGATAGTTCACATCGTCATGTGATTAACACCCAAAGGGTTTACTAGAGTCAATAATCTAGTTCACATCGCTATGTGATTAACACCCAAAGAGTACTAAGGTGTGATCATGTTTTGCTTCGTGAGAGAAGTTTAGTCAACGGGTCTGTCACATTCAGATCCGTATGTATTTCGCAAATGTCTATGTGTCTACAATGCTCTGCATGGATCTACTCTAGCTAATTGCTCCCACTTTCAATACGCATCCAGATTGATACTTAGAGTCAGCTGGATTTAGTGTCAAAGCTTGCATCAGCGTAACCCTTTACGACGAACTCTTTATCACCTCCATAATCGAGAAACATTTCCTTAGTCATCCAGTTACTAAGGATAATTTTGACCGCTGTACAGTGATCTACTCCTGGATCACTATTGTACCCTCTTGACAAACTCATGGCAAGGTACACAACATGTTTGGTACATAGCATGGCATACTTTATTGAACCTATGGCTGAGGCATAGGGAATGACTTTCATTCTCTCTATATTTTTCTGTCGTGGTCTGGCTTTGAGTCTTACTCAACTTCACACCTTACAAGTCAGGTAAGAACTCCTTCTTTGACTGATCCATTTTGAACTACTTCAAAATCATATCAAGGTATGTACTCATCGAAAGTATTATCAAGCGTCTTGATCTATCTCTATAGATCTTGATGCCCAATATGTAAGCAGCTTCACCAAGGTCTTTCTTTGAAAAACTTCTTTCAAACACTCCTTTATGCTTTCCAGAAAATTCTACATCATTTCCGATCGACAATATGTCATTCACATATACTTATCAGAAAGGTTGTAGTGCTCCCGCTCACTTCTTGTAAATACAGGCTTCACCACAAGTCTGTATAAATCTATATGCTTTGATCAACTTATCAAAGCGTATATTCCAACTCCGAGATGCTTGCACCAGTCCATAGATGGATCGCTGGAGCTTGCACATTTTGTTAGCACCTTTAGGATTGACAAAACCTTCTGGTTGCATCATATACAAGTCTTCTTTAATAAATCCATTAAAGAATGCAGTTTTGTTATCCATTTGCCAGATTTCATAAAATGCGGCAATTGCTAACATGATTCGGACAGACTTAAGCATCGCTATGGGTGAGAAAGTCTCATCGTAGTCAACTCCTTGAACTTGTTGAAAAACTTTCGCAACAAGTCGAGCTTTGTAAACAGTAACATTACTGTCAGCGTCAGTCTTCCTCTTGAAGATCCATTTATTTTCGATGGCTTGCCGACCATCGGGCAAGTCAACCAAAGTCCACACTTTGTTCTCATACATGGATCCCATCTCAGATTTCATGGTCTCAAGCCATTTTGCGGAATCTGGGCTCATCATCGCTTCCTCATAGTTCGTAGGTTCATCATGGTCCAGTAACATGACTTCCAAAACCGGGTTGCCGTACCACTCTGGTGCGGAACGTACTCTGGTTGATCTACGAAGTTCAGCAGTAACTTGATCCGAAGTTTCATGATCATCATCATTAGCTTCCTCACTAATTGGTGTAGGAATCACTGGAACTAGTTTCTGTGATGTACTACTATCCAATTCGGGAGAAGGTACAATTACCTCATCAAGTTCCACTTTCCTCCCACTCACTTCTTTCGAGAGAAACTCCTTCTCTAGAAAGGATCCACTCTTAGCAACAAAGACCTTGCCTTCGGATCTGTGATAGAAGGTGTACCCAACAGTTTCTTTTGGGTATCCTATGAAGATTTACTTCTCCGATTTGGGTTCGAGCTTATCATGTTGAAACTTTTTCACATAAGCATCGCAGTCCCAAACTTAAAGTAATGACAGCTTAGGTTTCTCGTCAAACTACAGTTCATACGGTGTCATCTCCACGGATTTAGATGGTGCCCTATTTAACGTGAATGTATCTGTCTCTAATGCATAACCCCAAAAGCGATAGTGGTAGATCGGTAAGAGACATCATCGATCGCACCATATCCAATAAAGTACGGTTATGACGTTCGGACACACCATTACACTATGGTGTTCCAGGTGGCGTGAGTAGTGAAACTATTTCACATTGTTTTTACTGAAGGCCAAACTCGCTAACTCAAATATTTTACCTCTACGATCATATCATAGAAACTCTTATTTTCTTGTTACGATGATTCTCCACTTCACTCTGAAATTCTTTGAACTTTTCAAATGTTTTAGACTTGTGCTTCATTAAGTAGATATACCCATATCTGCTCAAATCATCAGTGAAGGTCAGAAAATAACGATACCCGCCACGAGCTTCAACACTCATTGGTCCACATACATCTGTATGTATGATCTCCAACAAATCTGTTGCTCGCTCCATTGTTCCGGAGAACGGAGTTTTAGTCATCTTGCCCATGAGGCATGGTTCGCAAGCACCAAGTGATTCATAATCAAGTGATTCCAAAAGTCCATCACTATGGAGTTTCTTCATGCGCTTTACACCATTATGACCTAAACAGCAGTGCCACAAATAAATTGCACTATCATTATTAACCTTGCATCTTTTGGCTTCAATATTATGAATATGTGTATCACCACGATCGAGATCCAACAAACTATTTTCATTGGGTGTATGACCATCGAAGGTTTTATTCATGTAAACAGAATAACAATTATTCTATGACTTTAATAAATAACCGTATTGCAACAAATATGATCAAATCATATTCATGCTCAACGCAAATGCCAAATAACATTTATTTAGGTTTTACACTAATCCCGAAAGTATAGGGAGTGTGCGATGATGATCATATCAATCTTGGAACCACTTCCAACACACATCGTCACTTCACCTTTAACTAGTCTCTGTTCATTCTGCAATTCTCGTTTCGAGTTACTAATTTTAGCAACTGAACCGGTATCAAATACCCAGGGGTTGCTATGAACACTAGTAAAGTACACATCAATAATCTGTATATCAAAATATACCTTTGTTCACTTTGCCATCCTTCTTATCCGCCAAGTATCTAGGGCAGTTCCACTTCCAGTGACCATTTCCTTTGCAGTAGAAGCACTTAGTTTCAGGCTTGAGTTTTAGCTTTGGGTTTCTTCACGGGAGTGACAACTTGCTTGTCATTCTTCTTGAAGTTCACCTTCTATCCCTTTGCCCTTTACTTGAAACAAGTGGTCTTGTTAACCATCAACACTTGATGCTTTTTCATGATTTCTACCTTCGCCGACTTCAGCATTGCGAAGAGCTCGGGAATTCCTTTCGTCATCCCTTGCATATTATAGTTCATCACGAAGTTCTACTAACTTGGTGATAGTGACTAGAGAACTTTGTCAATTACTATCTTATCTGGAAGATTAACTCCCACTTGATTCAAGTAATTGTAGTACCCAGACAATCTGAGCACATGCTCACTGGTTGAGCTATTCTCCTCCATCTTGTAGGCAAAGTACTGTCAGAAGTCTTATACCTCTCGACACGGGCATGAGTATGAAATACTAATTTCAACTCTTGGAACATCTTATATGCTCCGTGGCGTTCAAAACGTTTTTGAAGTCCCGGTTCTAAGCCATAAAGCATGGTGCACTTAAACTATCAAGTAGTCATCATACCGAGCTTTTGTCAAAACGTTCATAACGTCTACATCTGCTCCTGCAATAGGTATGTCACCTAGCGGTGCATCAAGGACATAATTCTCTGTGCAGCAATGAGAATAATCCTCAGATCACGGAACAATTCCGCATCATTGCTACTAACATCTTTCAACTTAGTTTTCTCTAGGGACATATAAAAAATAAATGGGGAGCAACATCGCGAGCTATTGATCTACAACATAGATATGCTAATACTACGAGGACTAAGTTCATGATAAATTAAAGTTCAATTTAATCATATTACTTAAGAACTCCCACTTAGATAGACATCCCTCTAGTCATCTAAATGATCACGTGATCCAAATCAACTAAACCATGTCCGATCATCACGTGAGATGGAGTAGTTTCAATGGTGAACATCTTATGTTGATCATATCTACTATATGATTCACGCTCGACCTTTCGGTCTCCAGTGTTCCGAGGCCATATCTGCATATGCTAGGCTCGTCAAGTTTAACCTGAGTATTCTGCGTGTGCAAAACTGGCTTACACCCGTTGTATTTGAACGTAGAGCTTATCACGCCCGATCATCACGTGGTGTCTCGGCACGACGAACTTTCGCAACGGTGCATACTCAGGGAGAACACTTATACCTTGAAATTTAGTAAGGGATCATCTTATAATGCTACCGTCGAACTAAGCAAAATAAGAAGCATAATAAGATAAACATCACATGCAATCAAAATATGTGACATGATATGGCCATCAGCATCTTGTGCTTTTGATCTCCATCTCCAAAGCACCGTCATGATCACCTTCGTCACCGGCGCGACACCTTGATCTCCATCGTAGCATCGTTGTCGTCTCGCCAACTATTGCTTCTACGACTATCGCCACCGCTTAGTGATAAAGTAAAGCAATTACATGGCGATTGCATTTCATACAATAAAGCGACAACCATATGGCTCCTGCCAGTTGCCGATAACTTTACAAAACATGATCATTTCATACAAAACCGTATAACTCATCATGTCTTGACCATATCACATCACAACATGCCCTGCAAAAACAAGTTAGACGTCCTCTACTTTGTTGTTGCAAGTTTTACGTGGCTGCTACGGGCTTAGCAAGAACCGTTCTTACCTACGCATACAAAACCACAACGATATTTCGTCAATTATGTGTTGTTTTAACCTTCACAAGGACCAGGCGTAGCCACACTTGATTCAACTAAAGTTGGAGAAACTGACACCCGCCAGCCACCTGTGTGCGAAGCACGTCGGTAGAACCAGTCTCGCGTAAGCGTACGCGTAATGTCGGTCCGGGCCGCTTCATCCAACAATACCGCCGAATCAAAGTATGACATGCTGGTAAGCAGTATGACTAGTATCGTCCACAACTCACTTGTGTTCTACTCGTGCATATCATCTACGCATAGACCTGGCTCATGATGCCACCGTTGGTGAACGTAGTATTTTAAAATTTTCCTACGATCACGCAAGATCTATCCACCAGATGCATAGCAACGAGAGGGGAGAGTGAGTCTACGTACCCTCGTAGACCGAAAGTGGAAGCGTTAGAACAATGCGGTTGATGTAGTCGTACGTCTTCACGGCCCGACCGATCAAGCACCGAAACTACGGCACCTCCGAGTTCTAGCACACGTTCAGCTCGATGACGTCCCTCGAACTCCGATCCAGCCGAGTGTCGAGGGAGAGTTCCGTCAGCACGACGGCGTAGTGACGATCTTGATGTTCTACCGTCGCAGGGCTTCGCCTAAGCACCGCTACAATATTTATCGAGGAGAACTATGGTGGAGGGGGGCACCGCACACGGCTAAGAGATCAAGAGATCAATTGTTGTGTCTAGAGGTGTCCAATATATCGATTTTTACGTCTCGACCATTTTGAGACTCCTCGTCATGTCCCCGATCTCATCCGGGACTCCGAACTCCTTCGGTACATCAAAACTCATAAACTCATAATAAAACTATCATCGAAACCTTAAGTGTGCGGACCCTACGGGTTCGAGAACTATGTAGACATGACCGAGACACGTCTCCGGTCAATAACCAATAGCGGAACCTGGATGCTCATATTGGCTCCCACATATTCTACGAAGATCTTTATCGGTCAAACCGCATAACAACATACATTGTTCCCTTTGTCATCGGTATGTTACATGCTCGAGATTCGATCGTCGGTATCTCAATACCTAGTTCAATCTCGTTACCAACAAGTCTCTTTACTCGTTCCGTAATACATCATCCCGCAACTAACTCATTAGCTGCAATGCTTGCAAGGCTTATAGTGATGTGCATTACCGAGTGGGCCCAGGGATACCTCTCCGACAATCGGAGTGACAAATCCTAATCTCGAAATACGCCAACCCAACAAGTACCTTCGGAGACACCTGTAGAGTACCTTTATAATCACCCAGTTACGTTGTGACGTTTGGTAGCACACAAAGTGTTCCTCCGGTATTCGGGAGTTGCATAATCTCATAGTCATAGGAACATGTATAAGTCATGAAGAAAGCAATAGCAGTAAAACTTAAACGATCATAGTGCTAAGCTAACGGATGGGTCTTGTCCATCAGATCATTCTCCTAATGATGTGATCCCGTTGATCAAATGACAACTCATGTCTATGGCTAGGAAACATAACCATCTTTGATCAATGAGCTAGTCTAGTAGAGGCATACTAGGGACACTCTGTTTTGTCTATGTATTCACACATGTATTAAGTTTCCGGTTAATACAATTCTAGCATGAATAATAAACATTTATCATGATATAAGGAAATAAATAATAATTTATTATTGCCTCTAGGGCATATTTCCTTCAAAATCCACCTTCTCCACCAGATTCCTCCCGTCACCAATCTCACCGCCGGCCTCACTCCCCCCTCATCATCTCCCGCTCGCGCGCGCTCAAGCCGCTCGCCGCCACCACGTCCGCCGCCGCGGCCGCGCTCAGGGCGCCGTGGCCTCCTCCCCGCTCGCCGCCCTCCTCGCCGCCTCCAAGGTCAACAAGGCGGCGCGCGCGTGGTGGTGGTGGCCCGCTATGAGGAGATCCTCGCCCGGCACCTCCTGCCACCGGAGTCGCCCCTCCAGGTACCTTCCTCTCTTAACCACTTCTAGCGCCTCCCTTTTGGGTTTCCAGTATGTGTGTCCTTGGTAATCTGAGAAATCGATGCCTCTATCCTATAGTTGCAAATCTACCCTACTCTTCAACTTAGATTGGTGCTTGAATTTCGGATGAGTTAATGTATTACGGCTGCAATTTCAGTGTTTGCTGTTTGCTAAGGGATTGATTGATGCAATTCTAGTTCATGCCATGCCTACGTGTGTCATGGTGGCAATTGATGTTTGTTTGTTTGCTACTTCATGTGATGCTGCCATGTAAGGTTAAATGCGTATTGTTTGTATCTTCTGCGCGGTGTGAAGTTTCTCACTCAGAATGAGTTTCGTTTCATCAACTCGGCTGCATGATGTATAACACAGTGACACATCTCTGTTCAGAGTATCACGGTTGCAGTTTCGGTGGTTGCTGTTTGTTAAGGAGAAATTGGTTGATATAATTCTACTTCATGTGATTGCCTAGGTGTGTCATACTGTCAGTTTCTTCATTCAAATTGCTACTTCAGGTGATTGCCTCCATGTAGGGTTAAGTGTATTGTTTGAATGTTCCGCGCACACTGCATGAAGTTTCTCATCCAAAACGAATTTCATCTGATGAGCCGAGCTAGATGATATGTACAACACAGTGACCCATTTCTGGTTTGTGCAGCCAAGGTGGTGCAATGGCTTCAGGCATCATCTTCTGACGTCTTTCCAAGACACTCACCGTGAGCCCAGCAGTAGCAGTGGCATCTGGCATGACTAGCCAGCATCACCAGCTTCAGCAGCGCGCACCGGTGAGCGGCACGTCCAAGGGCAAGGCCAAGCTCAAGGCTGGGATGCCTCTGAGGCGAAGCGTCATAGCGAAGAAGGGGGGCGCGCCTGCCACTGCTGGGAGCGGCGGCTCTGGCCGTGGTCGCCGTGGTTAGTTATTTCCTTGAGCGAGTTGTTCCGCAAACTAGGCATCAAGGAAGCTCAATTGTAGTATCCTCAACTTAAACAATTCATTCATGAGGTCTTCTCGTTTTCTCCACGACTTGCAGATATTATATATATATATATTCTTACAGTCTTTCTGACTTCAGTATAAGATTGCCGCTGTTAAACTTTGATGCCACCAGTCATTAATTAATATTGCAGTAGCAGATGATTATTGCTAGCTAGCAAGATACTATCCAGATGCTTATTGCCTCATGTTGGGAATGCAATCCCAAATGTCATTCATACAAGAGTTACAGTTGGCATGTTAATTAGCTTTAGCAGTCGCAACTTGCAAGTTGCGACTACTGCTTTCTTCAAGGTTTAGGGGTCCAGGCATATGGCTCACTGTTCGTACTGTCCCAATGCAGCAGCTTCAGCTTCGCCTGCTAGTCGTCTGCGCTGGATGCCGTGCCCGCGGCCACTGGTGGCCCCGAGGACGACACCCAGGCTCAAAGCATATGAGGGCGTGTCGCCACCATACAACAGGACCAAGCGCATGGTCGTCCCAAACGCGCTCAAGTACGTCGGTGTTGGACTACCTTCTAGATCTCGGCGCGCGTCTTGTATGTGTGTTTGATGTTGACGTCGCTTGTGGTTTTGCAGGGTTCTAAGGCTGCAACTTGGGCACAGGTACTGCCTCCTCGGCCAGCTCTCCAAGGAGGTCGGATGGGACTACGCCGACACCATCAGGGTGAGCTATTTCATTGTGCTGTTTCTTCAGTGCTCACTAGTTGCTAGTGTTTGACTGCTACCAGTGGGTTAAGATTAGTCTTTTATAATTGTTTTCTTGAGGATGAGTTACTGGGGCTGATCAGGCCGTGACTCCAAATTATAATTGTTTTCTTGAGGATGGGCAATCTTGTATAGCTGAAAGTGATACATTCTTTGAAAACTCAGCTTCTACTATTCACCTTGTAGATTTTTTATTCTGCAACATATTTGGTTTTTTCATAAAATGGTTGGATTATTCTGAAGAAGTACACAGGGTAACCTTCCAGTGCGAGAAAATTATCTTGCGGTCTTAATTTAGTCTGATTAAAAAATTGGTCATGCTCACGAGCAATATATATGCACTTGGTCGGTTCATTGTTAGCAGTTTAGCTACACAAACTGACTGACATTGCACAATAAAATGTAGCAGATTTGATAGCAATCCTTCTTTCTCTCGTATAGAAGTACATGCTATCTAACGTGAGCAAAATCATTGCGTAACTACAGGTACATCGTGTGACTAATTTACATAGAACACTGAAACTCGACCCCATGCATTCAGTTTCAGAACTTGAAACTAACCTGTTGAAACTAACCTGACCGGTAGCTTCCCTGGCTTCCAGTTTACAACTTCCAGGATATCAATGATTCATTCTCAAGTTGCTGCCTGGCAGCTACAAGTCACCTTTTTCTGGAATTTTCATGTTCTTTTTGTGTGTGTATTTGCCTTCCTCTTCGATTTCGAGCTTGTGATTGAGGTTAATTGATGGTGGTGGTTGCGCGATTCAGATGTTTGGGATGGCGGAGAAGGAGATGGATTACCGGATCGAGCTTTCCAACCGGTGAGTGATGTGCCTTCTAGCTGCTGTACTACCACCAGTCGACCACCTGGGTGGGGCTTGTGAGATCAAATCGCTGGTTGATGCAATGAACCAACTCCGTAGTTTTTGTTAATTATGTAGTTATATACATTGAGGGATGCCATTGTCTGCGAAAAAAGAAATTGCTTGCACTTGTCAGACGGATGAGGAGCCTAAAGTAGCTTGACAATTATAAGCCTGGTGTTTAGTGTTTTTACTGCTTCAGTGATTTCCTTGCGAACTGCTATTCCTTCAGCTATGACAAGTGATTGCCATGATCTGCACCCGCTCGGACACATCCTGGAAGTGTCTTTCTGGGGAGATAGGTTACCTTGACCTGAGAATTTACCCTAACCGGAATTGTGGTTATTGCAGGCGAATTTGGTGCTGAGGAAAGAAGACTAGGAGCAACTTCTCTCTGGTCTGGTGGTTGGAACTTCAGGACAAGGTAGGTAGCATCCCCATCTCCCTCCCCCTCTTTCTCTGCTTACTAATGCCACTAAATTAAGGAATATTTGATGCAAATCCTGGTTGTGTCAAGGAATTCAAGAGGGATTTGTATGAACAAGTCCAGATTTTTTATTTAGTTAGTACCAAACAGAGAAGATGCCGTCCAGATTGGCCAATTTTGATGCTACCACATGGATTTGTATCTATGCAACCATCTCCCTGCTGTTTGTGTTGTTTGGATTGCAAGAAATTCAGTTTTGGGTGACCTGCACTTAGTTTAACTTCTCTGAATAATCAACCGTATTGTTTCTGTATTGTTTCCCACTCATGATTGATCTACTGCCAGGTGAAGGTTTTCAAATGTTGAAGGAGGAGGACAATAGGAACTTCTGTGATGTCTTGTCATCTGCCCTGTATTTTCTTTTCTTTGTTGTAGAATAGTTTTGTTTGGCACTTACTGGTTCTTGGATGTAAAGATGTGTACTGCCAGAATGAATACATGTAAAGATATTTTGGGCTCCTATAACATTTCATGTTGCTTTGAAAATGTATCGGAACTGGGCTAGGCCCAAGATAATCTGTGAAAAATCTGACATTTGGGACCCATCTGTAAACTGGAGCTGGGAAAAAAGCTGGAAATAAAAATTAAATTGACTGCAAAATGTTGTGCGCTAGAAAATAAAAAGGCCAAATTGTAGGCCAGGCCCATGTAGCTAACCGAAATTAACATAAAATACATATATTAAAAGGGCTTGCCTAAAAAATAATACATGGGCCGAATTACTGGGTCAGACCCATGTAGCTAATAAAAGCACAGGAAAAAACATTAAAAAGGCCGAATTGTTGGGCTTGGCCCATGTAAAACAACGAATTGGACCGGGTTGATTCTTGTGCCACATCAGGCTGCCACGTCGGATGCCTACGTGGCCTGGGGAGGCTGCTAGTGACCAAAACACGACAGTAGGCATATTTTGGTCAAAACGTCTATGACCTTCTCACAGAGAAGGTCGCTATAGTCAGTTTATGACGGCCAGGTTTTGACCTTATGTTTTTGGTCACAAAAAGGTCACAAATGGAAATTTGTGACCATTCAGTGACTAATAGTGGTGGTCACAAGTTGACATATTTCTTGTAGTGTAAGACGGGACACCGTCAATGGGGTCAATACAAACAACTAGCACTAATGTTCTTTTAAAGGTCACCGGGGGCGAAAGCCCACCTAGAAAAATCATTAGTCGATCAAGTGACAAATTACCAGTGGGAGAGTTTTCAAGGTATGAGGGGTTCCACCCATGAGGGATCACTCTATGACAAGGCAACATAAGGTAGCGCTAATGTATCCCTCAAGAACAAAAGTAGCACGGCTAAAAGATGTGTAACTCATATTAACTAACATGTTTGCGATGATTACCCATCGAGACCTTCAAGTAATTATAATAAAATTGTACACATCAAACAAACCCTACGATAATTAAAAAATAATTTAGGATATTGAATATCTTGCTCCTTTAGATCAATTATATGAATAAATCGATGGTGTCACTTACAGACCGAAATTGCAGATGGAATCATCAAGTTTTGAAGAAGAGATGTAATGCGAAGGATAAGAGTTTGTGATAGGTACTTGGTATATGACTTTTGCCTAAGCCTCCCCGGCAACGGCGCCAGAAATTCTTCTTGCTACTTCTCGAGTTTGCGTTGTATTCCCTCGAAGAGGAAAGGGTGATGCAGCACAGTAGCGTAAGTATTTCCCTCAGTTTTTGAGAACCAAGGTATCAATCCAGTAGGAGACCACGCGTGAGTCCCTCGCACCTGCACAAACAAATAAGAACTTCGCAGCCAACGCAATAAGGGGTTGTCAATCCCTTTACGGTCACTTACGAAAGTGAGATCTGATAGAGATGATAGTTTATATTTTTGGTATTTTTGTTTATAAGAACAGAAAGTAAAAGCGGAAAAAATAAAGTAGATGTAGATTGATATATTGAGAATAGACCCGGGGGCCATAGTGTTCTCTAGTGGCTTCTCTCATGATAGCGATATTCTATGGCAGGTAAACAAATTACTGTCGAGCAATTGATAGAAAAGCGAATAATTATGAGACTATCTAGGCATGATCATTGTATATAGGCATCACGTCCGAGACAAGTAGACCGACTCCTGCCTGCATCTACTACTATTACTCCACACATCGACCGCTATCCAGCATGCATCTAGTGTATTGAGTTCATAAGAACAGAGTAACACCTTAAGCAAGATGACATGATGTAGAGGGATAAACTCAAGCAATATGATATAAACCCCATATTTTTATCCTCGATGGCAACAATACAATACGTGCCTTGCTGCCCCTACTGTCACTGGGAAAGGACACCGCAAGATTGAACCCAAAGCCAAGCACTTCTCCCATTGCAAGAACTATAGATCTAGTAGGCCAAACCAAACCAATAATTCAAAGCGACTTGCAAGGATATTATGAGCACACATAAAGAGTTCAGAAAAGAACCAAATATTTCTCATAGATAATCTTGATCATAAACCCACAATTCATCGGATCTCAACAAACACACCGCAAAAAGAGATTACATCGAATAGATCTCCTCGAAGACCGAGGATAACTTTGTATTGAGATCGAGAGAGAGAGAATAAGCCATCTAGATACTAGCTATGGACCCGAAGGTCTGTGGTAAACTACTCACAACTCATAGTGAGGGAGATGATGATGATGTAGAAGCACTCCGTGATGGATCCCCCCTCCGGCGGAGCTCCGGAACAGGCCCCAAGATGGGATCTCACGGGAACAGAAGGTTACGACGGTGGAATTATGGTTTTCTCTCTGTTGCTGATGGTTTCGGGGTATGTAGGCTTATATAGGAGGAAGGAGGACATCGGGGGACTCACGAGGGACCCACGAGACAGGGGGTGCGCCCTGGGAAGGGGGGCGCGCCTCCCACCCTTGTGGGCACCTCGTGGCCCCTACTTCGTGGTTCTCAAGTCTCCAGTGCGTGATTTTCTCCAAAAATATCTCTCCCGAAGGTTTCATTTCGTTTGGACTCCGTTTGATATTCCTGTTCTACAAAACCCTGAGACATGAAAAAAACAGCAATCTGGACTGGGCCTTTGGGTTAGTAGGTTAGTCCCAAAAATGATATAAAAGTGTATGACAAAGGCCATTAAACATCCAAAACATCATACATAATAGCATGGAACAAAAAAAATTATAGATACGTTGGAGACGTATCAGTATGCACAAGTGTTGGACCTTCAAATAAGCAGACTTATGCACAAGTGTGGCATAAGTGCACAACAGGATATGTATATATATGCAGAGAGAGAGAGAGAGAGAGAGAGAGAGAGAGATTACCTTGGCAACAACAGATGGTGAGCATCTGCTACTTCTCGAGCTTGCGTTGTATTCCCTCGAAGAAGAAAGGGTGATGCAGCACAATAGCGTAAGTATTTCCCTTAGTTTTTGAGAACCAAGGTATCAATCCAGTAGGAGACCACGCGCGAGTCCCTCGCACCTGCACAAACAAATAAGAACTTCCCAGCCAACGCGATAAGGGTTTGTCAATCCCTTTACGGTCACTTACGAAAGTGAGATCTGATAGATATGATAGGATACTATTTTTAGTATTTTCGTTAGAACAAAAAGTAAATAACGCAAAGTAAAGTAGATGGAAGATTAATATGTTGAGAATAGACCCAGGGGCCATAGGTTTCACTAGTGGCTTCTCTCATGATAGCAGAATTCTACTACGGGTGTCGTGGATTTAGCACGGCAGATGTCCTAGCAAAAGGACTTAGTCTTGAAGCCATCGCTATGGATTAGCTTAAAGGGGTTAAAGCGGACGAAGGACGCAGGGATTTTATACTAGTTCGGCCCCTTCGATGAAGGTAAAAGCCTATGTCTAGTTTGGTGTAGTATTGCTAGGGCTTCGATGACCAGGGAGCGAATCCACTTTGCCTGTGTCTCGAACTGTTGTTCTTTGTCCTGAACCATTGCCGGGTCGTCCCTTTAATAAGAGGTGACGCCCGGTCCGGTTTACGGAGTCCCGAGGCCGGCTCATAAACGTGTCCGCCCCGGTCTCTGTTCTTTCTGTCTTACATCCCAAGTTACATAGTATGACGGTTTACAATTCATGGGCCCTAACACTTGGGCTCTAAACCTCTTGGGCTATAATCTTCTACTTCATACTCCGCTGGGCCTTTGATAATAAAGTCTTGATAACGTAAACCGGACCCTCCTGGCCGGTTTATACCTGGTAGTAATATCCCTGACAGTGGGTGAACAAATTATTGTCGAGCAATTGATAGAAAAGCGAATAGTTATGAGAATATCTAGGCATGATCATTATATATAGGCATCACGTCCCTGACAAGTAGACCGAAACGATTCTTCATCTACTACTATTACTCCACACATCGACCGCTGATAACCCTCAACCGTAAGGGATCGAGATAGTCTTCGCGGGTAAGAATAACCCAATTTATTGATTCGACACACGGGGAGCCAAAGAGTATTTATAAGCTTTGACAGTTGAGTTGTCAATTCAACCGCACCTGAAATATACTTACTTGCAACAAAAGATAAGTGGTAACAGTGATATGACAGTGATGATAGTGATAGTAAAAGTAAACAGCAAAAGTAAATAGCAATAGTAAATAGCAAAAGTAAATAGCAAAAGTAGCAACTAGTGACAAGCAGGATTTAAAACACTGTAGGCTAGGGAGATGGATGGTTGGGCGCTGCATGGATGAGATATATCATGATTCTAACTTGGGGCATGGCACACGGAAAAGTAATGATCATCTAGGCAAATATCAAACATTAGGCATGTATCCCGTAGGTAGTTGTGCGTGCTTGCAGTAAGAACTTGCACAACATCTTTTGTCCTACCATCCCGCTACGAACGGGGCCAAAAGGAACTTATGGAGATTAAGGTGCTCCTGTCAAAGAGCACCGGAACAAAGCAATGAACTCAATGGATACATGTAATCCTCAAACTACGGACCATCCCCTTTGGTGTCCCAACTGTCAGTTTTGGGATCGCCGGTTCCGAACCGTAATAGGTGCAAACAACTCATAGATAGGATCAAGAACACAAATATATTCATGCAAACACATATGGTTCAGATCTGAAATCATGGCACTCGGGCCCTAAGTGTCAAGCATTAAGAATAACAAGTTGAAGCAAAGATGATAAACACCATAGTAGATGATAGGCAACATGCCCCAATGATCTGACAAACTATTACATGATCTAACTCATCCAATCCCTACCACCCCCTTCGCCTACAACAGGGGATTACTCACACATGGAAAGAGAAGTCATGGAGGGATGATGGAGTGGTGATGATGATGACGATGGCGACGACCTCCCCTCTCCGGAGGCCAATTCAGCCTCCAGATTAGCCTTCCCGAAGAAGAACAGAGGGTGGCGGCGGCTCCGCGACGAAAACTGCGAAAAGAACTTCTGATCTGGAATTTCTCCGTCGTGAGCTAAATACGAGTCAAAGTAGGGCACCAGGGGAGGTGGGGCCCACCCAGGTGACCCCCCGGCGCGGCCAGGGGCTGGGCCGCGCCACTAGGGCGCCTCGGCACCCTCTGGCCCCACTTCTGGCTCCGGGTTCCTTCGGGTGCGTGGATTTTCTGTGATTTTTCGTGGATTTTTCTGAGATACCTAAAAATCCGTTTTCCTGCACACAATAAAACCATACAGGCAGCTCTGCTGAAAACAGCGTCAGTCCGGGTTAGTTTAGTTCAAATCATGCAAGAATGAGGTCAAAACAATATCAAAAGTGTTTGGAAAAGTAGATACGTTTGAGACGTATCAACTCCCCCAAGCTTAGCATATTGCTTGTCCTCAAGCAATTCAGTTCAACGAACTGGACGCGACAAAGAAAACTTTGACAAACTCTTTTGCTTCATTAGATGTATATAAGCATGTACTACGAAAAGAGTCTAGCAAGTATTGAAACAGTACCATGAGGACAATGCACGGAGCAATCCTTCTTTCAAGTGACCAATCACAAATACCTAAAAGTAAATAATATATTACTGAAAATCAAGACAAGATCACATTGCACATAGCTTGAGCATATTAGGGTGGTATCTCGCTAGCCTCCATGAGTGAAGCAAAACATAAATGCAGAAACTCCTCCAGAGTTTTAAAGGAGACTAGAACTAAGAATTTCAGAATAAATCATATCACAAGCATGCAGAAGACAATGTAATACTTTGGGACAATGCACATTACACTCAGAATGACAATTATGCTCTCCTAGTTGGTGCTTTGAAGAAAGAAGGTGGAGACTCTCGAACCGTGGCTTTTTTTGGCAAGGTTGAAAACCTGTGGTCGGAAACAAAAACTAAACATGTACCAGAGCTCTTGGTTTTAAAAAACAGAGGTAAAAACGTTTTTGAG
Source organism: Secale cereale (assembly GCA_902687465.1). NCBI lineage: Eukaryota > Viridiplantae > Streptophyta > Magnoliopsida > Poales > Poaceae > Secale > Secale cereale. The sequence continues at coordinate 774,276,911 of LR738712.1, forward strand.
AGGTGCATATTTCATCAACGAATGCTAGCAGATAACTCAATCACTTCTTGAGCTGGACAAGTCTCGAGGAACGGCTCCCGCATGAGGACGATCACATCCTCTTAATCTCCTTTGTTTATCACTGCCAAAGTTTTCTGATTTCTCATGAACAAAGCGTGAAGGAGGGTTTGTTTGTTGTATTATCTTTTATGAGCTGGGCGCACTCTATGCCAGTTCCTTATCATATTAGGGGTTTGCACATTAGACATGCAATCCAGGGGTGAAACTTGTCCAACTTAAAAAGATCATGAATTAACTACTACTTCCTCATGAGCTAAAACAGAGGCACAAAAAGAGAAATGCTTTTGATTAATTTCGAGATGGTACACGAAAGTCTTCGTTAGGAATGGCAGGTAAATACCATGTATAGGAAGGTATGGTGGACTCATATGGCATAACAGGTTTTTAAGGATTTTGGATGCACAAGCAGTCAGTCCGCTTAATACAGGTGGAGGTCAGCAAAAGACTGGGAAGCGACCAACTAGAGAGCAATAACGGTCATAATCATGCAGAGCGACAAAGCAACATTGAATCGGGCATGAAAGTGATATAACTATTCTAAAACTCAAAGATCATCAAGGCAGAGCAGACTTTTTAGTCTCAAACATGTGTAAGCATGTGCCAAGTCAATCCAAAAATTCTCTAAAGGGAAATACCACCTTAGTATACCGAACTATGAACAATGCAATGCATGTAGATCATTTCAATAACACATTATATACTCTAGCTATTCGAGACTAGCCACAAGGAAAGCATGAACCACTGGAAGAGCATTATAAACATAGCACTATGTCGCTACAAGCTGGTCTCTAGATCATAAGTACAGGCATATGTACAAAAGTAGAAACAAGAAGAGTTCATACCGGTCTTCCTTGTTGCTTCCTTTCAGTCGATCTTCGTCATTACTGCCTCGTCACTTGCACGATCGAACGTAGGAAATACAATTAAATGCCATCACGGACTCGAGCTGAACTCTGAAAACAAAGCAAACTAGAGAGAAAAGGAAATCTTTTTGGATTATTTCAAAGGTTGAACGAAAGCAAAAGAAAGAGAAAACCTTTTTGTTGTTTTTGCAAAGAGAGAAATAAAGAAGAACGGGCAAAAACTTCAAAAAGATCAAGGCGAATAAAATGGATAATACAATGGAAAAGTGAGAGGGGCACGTACTCCCCCAAGCTTAGGCTTTTGGCCTAAGTTGGTAGCAGCTACTGCCCCCAGGAGCCTCCTGCTCCGGGGGTATGGTGGTGAGACCAAGGGTCGTAGAAGGATGCTGGCGCGTATACCGAACTCCTCGGAGTCTCCCACGAGGAAGGGTCCGTACGCCAAGCAGAGGAAGACCCTTCACCAAACTCGGTGGCGGTTCCTTCCTGAAAAGGTGGTAACTCACCGTGCTCCTCCTCGTCGGGCACAACCCCCTCCATGGGGTTATGAAACCGATGCTGGATCATGAACTCATCGAACTGGACAACATCAAAGGACCATCCGTTCCTGCGAGAAAAATCAAACAAAAGAGGTGCAGGTAGACGGATCTCGCATTCCGCGGTAGTTCCGAAACGCAAGATATAAACAAGATTATCCAGCTCAGAAGCCATGGTAACAAACTTATGCCTTTTCATAGCAGCAAGATCAAAACTTAAATAAGTAAAAGGATTATCATCAGGGTGTGGGGTGCCTCCAAGATGTTCTAAGATAAGTGTGGCATAAATGCCACCATATAAGTCCCCCTTGTTACCGTTCATAGCAAGGCGTCGAGCAATTAACGCACCCAGATTATAATCAGACCTCCCTGAGAGGGCTGCTGCCAGGATAGCAATATCCGGAGCAGAAATGCTGCTCGTGTTGTCACGAGCTAACACCCCTCTAGCAACATAATATGCAAAATACCTGAGGTGAGGAAATAAGATGCTGGAGATCTTCGACCGATGAATATCCCTCGTACCCATGCTGCAGAGAGAGTTGATGACGGTTTTCAGCTCGGAGGGCTGAGTGGCCATCCTAGCCGTCCTCCCAACGTTTGGCACACCTATTATTTCACAAAACTTTCCCAAAGTCATGGTGATAAGATCATTGTAAATTTTAAACTCAATAGCACCTGAATCAGGATTATATCTAAAACTGTTAATGAAACTGGAGGTGAGTTTTTGATATTGAGTAACACGGCACGTGACGAGCCGTGTCAACCCTGCATTAGCACAAAGATTATAAAACTCATCCTTGATTCCCGCAGCTTCAAGGAATTCATCACATGGAAACGTCATCGCACGTGCTGGACTTGTGTCTTCCAACAACTCCAGGGGCACATGATCTTCATTATAGCTCACCCTAGCAGTCGAGGGTGAAGCTGCGGCTCTAGTAACTCGATCGGAGTGTGCGGGCCTCCTCTTCTCAAGCCACCCTTTCGCCCTTCCTAACAAACTCATTTCTGAAATTTTTGGCAATTTACAAAAAACGAGGATTAAAACAAGGTGAGTTAAGGCAAACTACTCAACTCACTTGCCCAAGGCATAAACTTGCATCAAAACTTGGAAAATAACTTTCTACACATGCATGCAAGCTCATCTATACAGCACCAAGAACTACTAAATACTCACAAATGAAGCCACCAATCAGAAATCTAATTGGAGGGGTGGAGGAGTCACATACCAAGGAGTATTTGTTCAAAATCTCAGCTCAAATGGTGGGCTGTAGAGAGAGATCGAAGAATCGCCTCCAAGAACAGCAAGAACACAAGAACAAGTGCAGAACTCGCGTTTTTGGAGAAAAAGAGAGAGGGAGGAAGAAGACATACCTGGAGGGGGGCGATGTGGGCCCCAGGCGCCCTGTGGGCGCGGCCAGGGGCTGGGCCGCGCCAGCTGGCCGCCTGGGCCACTGGTGGGTCCCCTTGGCTGGCCCCAGGTCCCTCTGGGTCACTCCCGACATGGAAATTTTTATTATAATTTTTCTGGAATTTTTCTGAAAACTTCACTGTTGAAATTTTTTCGAAGTTCAAAAAGCTGCGAAACTCTCTGAAAACTTGAAGCAGTTAGTAGTATTGTGAAGCTTCAAAACATAAACACTTGGTACAGCAAGTAGAACAAGAACTAAAATAAGTGAAAACATAACAAGCTCAACTTTTTGTCTATATAAAACTTGTTTACTAGTAAGGTTGATCAAGTCTTACCAACAAACAGGCGATATATAGAGCAAAAAGTCTCACCTCTTACGAAGTAATCACTGAACCTTTACCTTGATGGACATTGTCCCCACCATGATAGTTTTGTATTTGTGAGGCACATGTAGTGGACAATCCCATTCTCCAATCTTCACGGTCTCGATATTTTCTATAGAGTTGAGGCCATGCCTCCTGTCGATCTTCTTTGGAAAATATACCGTGTGTTCTTTATCATTTACATTGAAGGTAACCTTCCCTTTATTGCAATCAATAATAGCACCTGCGGTGTTAAGAAAAGGTCTACCAAGAATAATGGACATGCTCCCATCCTCGGGCATGTCAAGCACAACAAAATCAGTAAGAATCAAACAATTAGCAACTTCTACGGGAATATCCTCACAAATACCTATCGGGACGGCGGTTGACTTGTCAGCCATCTAAAGGGAGATATCTGTAGGAATTAGTTTCTCTAAACAAAGCCTCTCGTAAAGAGAGAGAGAGGCATAACACTCACTCCTGCTCCAAGATCACATAAAGCAGTTTTGACATAATTATTCTTTATGGAGCAAGGGATGGTGGGTATACTTGGATCACCGAGCTTCTCAGGAATCTTGCCACTGAAAGAGTAGTTAGCAAGCATAGTAGATATTGCTTCTTTAGGAACTTTTCTTTTATTAGTGATAATATCTTTCATATATTTTGAATAAGGAGGTAACTTAATAGCTTCAGTCAAAGAAATTTGAAGAAAAAGAGGTTTAATCCACTCACAAAACTTATTGTAATGCTCTTCTTCTTTGGATTTGATGGACTTACCTGGAAAGGGCATGGGTTTCTGCACCCATGGTTCTCTTTCCTTCCCATGTTTTCTTTCGATGAAGTCTTCTTTAGTGTACCTCTTACGTTTGTCAGGTGCTTCTTCTTCTCGAACTTCAGGCGGATCATTCTTCTCATTATCCTTACCTTCAGGTTCAGCACCGTCTTCAGTCTCAGCATCGGAGATAGATACACTGTTGGGATCAACAGCTGGCTCTTCATCTGCAATAGAATCATTAGAATTGTCAGTCTCCTTATGTTTCTTCTTCTTCTTTGGAGAGCCAACAATTTCTTCTTCCTGCATTTGAGAATCTTGCTCGATTCTCTTCGGATGCCCCTCTGGATAGAGAGGATCTTGAGTGCTAGTTCCTCCTCGGGTCTTAATCCCGAAAGCCTGCAAATTATCTTGTTTGGCATTGTTAGCAAGCAAATCTTTTTGCACATTAGAAATTTGGTCAAGCTGAGTTTTAACCATATGAAAATGCTTCACAAGACATTGAACATCATTAACCGTTCTACCTAGAACATCAAGCAGACTTTTGATAGCAAGGGAATTATCATGCAACTGACTTTGTATCCTCTCATTAAAATAATTTTGTTTCATAATAAAATTATCAAACTCATCTAAACATTGATCAGGAGGCTTACCATGAGGGATGTCACTTGCGTTGAAATCTAAAAGAGAGTGTACCTCTACCATAGGAGGGTGAGTGGTAGGCTCACACAGCTTCTCAATAGGGGGTAGATTCTTCACGTCTTCAGCTTTAATACCTTTCTCTTTAATAGACTTCTTTGCTTCTCGCATATCTTCGGGGCTTAGAACAAACATACCCATCTTCTTTGGTGGTGAGGTGGTTCAGGGACGGACCAATCTTCATGGTTTTTGGCAATCCTGTCCATCAAATCTTCTGCATCGTCCGGTGTCCTTTTCCTGAAAACACAACCAGCACAACTGTCCAAATAGGACTTGGATTCATCAGTTAGACCAGCATAGAATATATCGATTAATTCATTCTTAGGGACTTCATGTCCCGGTCTAGCCCGAATCAGACCGCAGTACCTCCCCCAAGCTTTAGGGAGGGACTCATCCTGCAACTGTTTAAAGTTATAAATTCTTTGTAAAGCAGCATGTTGCATGTGAGCAGGAAAGTACTTATCAACAAAAGAGTGAGGTAAGTCTTGAGGACTCTTAATGGAACCGCACGGAAGTGAATCATACCATGCTTTAGCACCTTCCTTCAAGGAGAAAGGAAGAAGCTTGGTCACATAAAAGTATCGTATCTTCTCATCTGTGGCAAACAGGCCACCCAACTCACCGAGTTTAGTTAGGTGTGCAATAGCATCATCATTTTCTCTGCCATAAAAGGGGTCAGCTTCAACCATAGGTATAAGTGAAAGATCAACAGAGAAATCATAATCAGGATCATCAATGCATATAGGAGATGTAGCAAATTCAGGATTAGGAACGGTTTTGTTCTTCAAAGAGTGTTTTTCAAACAGTTTCTTAATAACTTCAGGGTCAGAGCCAGAAAACTCTGTCAGTTCCCTGCATAAATCTTCATCAAGCATATAGTAATCATCATCAAGGAGTCTCTCCTTGAGTTTACTCAAATCAGGATAATCATAAGTTTCACCAATAGGGTAGCGAGTAACAGGAATTTCAATTCCGGACTTTTTAGCAGCAGCAGCGATCTGTTTCTCAAGAGCATAGCCAAGTGAACTAATATCATCAACAGTAGTAGAAGCATCATCAAGAGTATCGGACATAGTAACAGATTCAGTAGGAGCATCATGTGGTGGTGGTGAGGCAAACTTACTCATAACAGAAGGCGAATCAAGTGTAGCACTAGTGCTCAGAACAGTACCTCTTCTTGTAGTAGATAGTAAGATCGGAACCTTGGGGTCTCCTTTCTTACCCATAGCGGATGAAGTGCAGCAGGTAGGATACTTCAAGTAGACTTGTAAATATTGCTATGCTCCCCCGCAACGGCGCCAGAAAACGGTACTTGATAACCCTCAACAGTAAGGGATTGAGATAGTCTTCGCGGGTAAGAATGACCCAATTTATTGATTCGACACACGGGGAGCCAAAGAGTATTTATAAGCTTTGACAGTTGAGTTGTCAATTCAACCGCACCTGAAATATACTTACTTGCAACAAAAGATAAGTGGTAACAGTGATATGACAGTGATGATAGTGATAGTAAAAGTAAACAACAAAAGTAAATAGCAATAGTAAATAGCAAAAGTAAATAGCAAAAGTAGCAACTAGTGACAAGCAGGATTTAAAACACTATAGGCTAGGGAGATGGATGGTTGGGCGCTGCATGGATGAGATATATCATGATTCTAACTTGGGGCACGGCACACAGAAAAGTAATGATCATCTAGGCAAATATCAAACATTAGGCATGTATCCCGTAGGTAGTTGTGCGTGTTTGCAGTAAGAACTTGCACAACATCTTTTGTCCTACCATCCCGCTACGAACGGGGCCAAAAGGAACTTATGGAGATTAAGGTGCTCCTGTCAAAGAGCACCGGAACAAAGCAATGAACTCAATGGATACATGTAATCCTCAAACTACGGACCATCCCCTTTGGTGTCCCAAGCTGTCACTTTTGGGATCGCCGGTTCCGAACCGTAATAGGTGCAAACAACTCATAGATAGGATCAAGAACACAAATATATTCATGCAAACACATATGGTTCAGATCTGAAATCATGGCACTCGGGCCCTAAGTGTCAAGCATTAAGAATAACAAGTTGAAGCAAAGATGATAAACACCAGAGTAGATGATAGGCAACATGCCCCCAACGATTTGACAAACTATTACGTGATCTAACTCATCCAATCCCTACCACCCCCTTCGCCTACAGCAGGGGATTACTCACACATGGAAGGAGAAGTCATGGAGGGATGATGGAGTGGTGATGATGATGACGATGGCGACGATCTCCCCTCTCCGGAGGCCAATTCAACCTCCAGATTAGCCCTCCCGAAGAAGAACAAAGGGTGGCGGCGGCTCCGCGACGAAAACTGCGAAAAGAACTTCTGATCTGGAATTTCTCCGTCGCGAGCTAAATACGAGTCAAAGTAGGGCACCAGGGGAGGTGGGGCCCACCCAGGCGACCCCCCGGCGCGGCCAGGGGCTGGGCCGCGCCACCAGGGCACCTGGGCACCCCCTGGCCCCCCTCTGGCCCCACTTCTGGCTCCGGGTTCCTTCGGGTGCTTGGATTTTCTGTGATTTTTTGTGGATTTTTCCGAGATACCTAAAAATCCGTTTTCCTGCACACAATAAAACCATACAGGCAGCTCTGCTGAAAACAGCGTCAGTCCGGGTTAGTTTAGTTCAAATCATGCAAGAATGAGGTCAAAACAATATCAAAAGTGTTTCGAAAAGTAGATACGTTTGAGACGTATCAACCGCTATCTAGCATGCATCTAGAGTATTAAGTTCATAAGAACAGAGTAATGCTTTAAGCAAGATGACATGATGTAGAGGGATAAACTCAAGCAATATGATATAAATCCCATCTTTTTATCCTCGATGGCAACAATACAATACGTGCCTTCCTGCCCCTGCTGTCACTTGGAAAGGACACCGCAAGATTGAACCCAAAGCCAAGCACTTCTCCCATTGCAAGAACTATAGATCTAGTAGGCCAAACCAAACCAATAATTCGAAGAGACTTGCAAGGATATTATAATCATACATAAAAGATTTCAGAAAAGAATCAAATATTTCTCATAGATAATCTTGATCATAAACCCACAATTCATTGGATCTCGACAAACACACCGCAAAAAGATTACATCGAATAGATCTCCTCGAAGATCGAGGAGAACTTTGTATTGAGATCCAAAAAGAGAGAAGAAGCCATCTAGCTAATAACTATGGACCCGAAGGTGTGTGGTAAACTACTCATAACTCATTGGTGACGCTATGGTGTTGATGTAGAAGCACTCCGTGATGGATCCCCCCTCCGACGGAGCTCCGGAACAGGCCCCAAGATGGGATCTCATGGGAACAGAAGGTTGCGGCGGTGGAATTAGGGTTTTTCTCTGTTGCCTCGATGTTTTCAGGGTATGTGGATATATATAGGATGAAGGAGAGCATCGGGGGAGCCAGAGGGGGGCCACGAGGGTGGGGGGAGCGCCTAGGGAAGGGGGCGCGCCCTGGAACCTCGTGGCCACCTCCTTCGTCCCCTCGCGTGTACTCCAAGTCTTCTGGGTAGATACGGTTCCAAAAATCACTCTCCCAAAGGTTTCATTCCGTTTGGACTCCGTTTGAAATTCCTTTTCTGCGAAACCCTGAAATAGGCAAAAAAAACAGCAATCTGCACTAGGCCTTGGGTTAGTAGGTTAGTCCCAAAAATAATATAAAGGTGTATAATAAGGCCCATTAAACATCCAAAACAGAATATATAATAGTATAGAACAATAAAAAATTATAGATACGTTGGAGACGTATCAAGCATCCCCAAGCTTGATTCCTGCTCGTCCTCGAGTAGGTAAATGATAAAAACAGAATTTTTGATGTGGAATGCTAACTAACATAATTCTCAATGTAATTCTCTTTGTTGTGGCATGAATGTTCGGATCTGAAAGATTCAAGATAAAAGTTCATATTGACATAAGAATAATAATACTTCTAGCATACTAACAAAGCAATCGTGTCTTCTCAAAATAACATGGCCAAAGAAAGTTCATCCCTACAAAATCATATAGTTAGGCTATGCTCCATCTTCGTCACACAAAATATTCCAATCATGCACAACCTCGATTTCAGCCAAGCATTTGTTTCATACTTTAATTTTTTCAAACTCTTTCAACTTTCACGCAATACATGAGCGTGAGGCATGGACATAAACACTATGTGGAATAGCGTGGTGGTTGTGGAGAAGACAAAAAGGGAGGAAGATGGTCTCACATCAACTACGCGTATCAATGGGCTATGGAGATGCCCATCAATAGATATCAATGTGAGTGAGTAGGGATTGCCATGCAACGGATGCACTAGAGCTATAAATGTATGAAAGCTAAACAAAAGAAACTAAGTGGGTGTGCATCCAACTTGCTTGCTCACGAATACCTAGGGCATTTGAGGAAGCCCATCGTTGGTACATACAAGCCAAGTTCTATAATGAAAATTCCCACTAGTATATGAAAGTGACTAAACAAGAGACTCTCTATCATGAAGAACATGGTGCTACTTTGAAGCACAAGTTTGGAAAAAGATAGTAGCATTGTCCCTTTTTTCTTTTTTTCTTTTTTTGGGCCTTTCTTTTTTTCTTTGGCCTTTCCTTCTTTTCTTTTTCTTTTTTCTTCTTTTTTTTTCTTTGGGACAATGCTCTAATAATGATGATCATCGCACTTTTATTGATTTACAACTCGATATTACAACTCGATACTAGAACAAAGTATGACTCTATATGAATGCTTCCGGCGGTGTACCTGGATGTGCAATGAATCAAGAGTGACATGTATGAAATTTTTTGCATGGTGGCCTAGCCACAAATACGATGTCAACTACATGATCATGCATGGCAATATGACAATGATGAAGTGTGTCATAACAAACGGAACGGTGTAAAGTTGTATGGCAATATATCTCGGAATGGCTATGGAAATGCCATGATAGGTAGGTATGGTGGCTGTTTTGAGGAAGGTATATGGTGGGTGTATGGTACCGGCAGAAGTTGCGCTGTACGAGAGAGGCTAGCAATGGTGGAAGGGTGAGAGTGCGTATAATCCATGGACTAAACATTAGTCATAAAGAACTCACATACTTATTGCAAAAATCTACAAGTCATCAAAACAAAGTACTACACACATGCTCCTAGGGGGGAGATTGGTAGGAGTTAACCATCGCACGCCCCCGACCTCCACACAAAGGATGACACTCAATTAAATACCTCATGCTTCAAATTTGTCACACAACGGTTACTATATGTGCATGCTGCAGGACTTGCAAACCTTAACACAAGTATTTCTCAAATTCACAACTACTATGCTAGCATGACTCTAATATCACCATCCTCATATCTCAAAACAATCATCAAGTATCAAACTTCTCATCATATTCAATGCACTTTATATGAAAGTTTTTACTATATTCATCTTGGATGCCTATCATATTAGGTCTAGTTTTATAACCAAAGCACATTACCATGCTGTTCCAAAAGACTCTCAAAAGGATATAAGTGAAGCATGAGAGTTCAGCAATTTCTACAAAATAAAACCACCACCATGCTCTAAAAGATACTCCCTCCGTTCCTAAATATAAGTCTTTTTAGAGGTTTCACTAAGGAACTACATACGGATGTATATAGACATACTTTAGAGTTTAGATTCACTCATTTTGCTTCGTATGTAGTCACCTAGTGAAATGTCTATAAATACTTATATTTAGGAACGGAGGGAGTATAAGTGAAGCACTAGAGCAAAACTAGCTCAAAAGATATAAGTGAAGCACATAAAGTATTCTAATAAATTCTAAACCATATTTATCTCTCTCAAAAAGTGTGTCCAGCAAGGATGATTGTGGAAAACTAAAAAGCAAAGACTCAAATTATACATGACGCTCCAAGCAAAACACATATCATGTGGTGAATAGAAATATAGTCTCAAGTATAGTTACTGATAGATGAAGACGAAAGAGGGGATGCATTCCCGGGGCATCCCCAAGCTTAGGCTTTTGGTTGTCCTTTAATTTTACCTTGGGGTGCCTTGGGCATTCCCAAGCTTAGGCTCTTGCCACTCTTTGTTCCATAGTCCATCAAAGCCATACTCAAAACTTGAAAACTTCACAACACAAAACTTAGCCAAAAATCTCGTGAGCTCCGTTAGTATAAGAAAACAAACCACCACTCAAAGGTACTGTAATGAACTCATTCTTTGTTTATATTGGTGTTAAACCTACTGTATTCAAACTTCTCTATGATTCATATTCCCCAATACTACTCATAGATGCATCAAAATAAGCAAACAACACACGAAAAACAGAATCTGTCAAAAACAGAAAAGTCTGTAGTAATCTATAACTTTCGAATACTTCTGTAACTCCAAAAAAATTGAAATAAATTGGTAAACATGAGGAATTTGTCTATCAATCATGTGCAAAAATAATCAACTAAATAGCACTCTCCAGTAAAATATGGTAGCTAATCTCGTGAGCGCTAAAGTTTCTGTTTTTTACAGCAAGATCATATAAACTTCACACAAGTCTTCCCAAAGGTTCTACTTGGCACAAACACTAATTAAAACACAAGACCACATCTAAAAAGAAGCTAGATGCAATATTTATTCCTAAACAGAAGCAAAAACAAAGAAAATAAAATTGGGCTGCCTCCCAACAAGCGCTATCGTTTAACGCCCCTAGCTAGGCACGATACAAGAATAGATCTAGGTATTGCCATCTTTGATAGGCAATCCATAAGTGGCTCTCATAATAGATTCATAAGGTAGTTTGATTTTCTTTCTAGGAAAGTGTTTAATTCCTTTCCTTAACGGAAATTGGAATCTAATATTTCCTTCCTTCATATCAATAATTGCACCAATCGTTCTAAGGAAAGGTCTACCAAGAATAATAGGGCATGAAGGATTGCAATCTATATCAAGAACAATGAAATCTACAGGCACATAATTTATATTGGAAACAATAAGAACATCATTAATCTTTCCCATAGGTTTCTTAATGGTAGAATCCGCAAGATGCAAATTTAAAGAACAATCATCAAGGCAATGGAAACCTAACAAATCACACAAAGTTTTTGGGATTGTCGAAACACTTGCACCCAAATCACACAAAGCAAAGCATTCATGATCTCTAATTTTAATTTTAATAGTAGGTTCCCACTCATCATAAAGCTTTCTAGGGATAGAAACTTCTAATTCAAGTTTTTCTTCAAAAGATTGCATCAAAGCATCAACTATGTGTTTGGTAAAAGCTTTATTTTGACTATAAGCATGCGGAGAATTTAGTACGGATTGCAACAAGGAAATACAATCTATTAAAGAGAAATTATCATAATTGAATCCTTTGAAATCCAAGATAGTGGGTTCATCACTATGCACACTTTTAACAATTTTAGCATCAAGATCTAAAAACTCCGAATCATTGGGACGCCTTTTAACTAAAGTAGACTCATCTCCAGTCTCATCTTTATCAAGATTCATACTAGAAAACAAGGATCTAATAGGAGACACATCAATAACTTTCAGATCTTCATCTTTATTTTCATGATAACTAGAAGAACACGCCTTAATAAAGCAATCTTTTTTTGCACGCATCCTAGCGGTTCTTTCTTTGCACTCATCAATGGAAATTATCATGGCTTTGAGAGACTCATTGATATTATGCTTAGGTGGAATCGATCTAAGTTTCAAAGAATCAACATCAAGAGTAATCTATCCACGTTTCTAGCCAACTCATCAATTTTAAGCAATTTTTCTTCAAGCAAAGCATTGAAATTCTTTTGCGAATTCATAAACTTTTTAACACTAGTTTCAAATTCAGAGGGCATCTTACCAAAATTTCCATAAGAGTTATTGTAGGAATTACCATAATTATTAGAAGAATTACTAGGAAAAGGCCTAGGATTAAAGTTTCCTCTATAAGCATTGTTACCAAAATTATTCGTACCAACAAAATTCACATCCAAAGATTCATGGTTATTTTCAATCAACGTGGATAAAGGCATATCATTAGGATCAGAAGAAGCACTCTTAGTAGCAAATAATTTCATAAGTTCATCCATCTTCCCACTCAAAATACTAATCTCTTCAATAGCATGCACGTTCTTACTAGTAGATCTTTCAGTGTGCCATTGAGAATAATTAACCATGATATTATCTAGGAGTTTGGTAGCTTCTCCTAAGGTAGTTTCCATGAAAGTGCCCCCCGCGGCCGAATCTAAACGATTTCTAGAAGTAAAATTCAGGTCAACATTTTTTTTGCATAATCATCCATAAATTCAAACCATGTGTAGAGCAATTACGTATCATTAATTTCATTCTCTCCCAAGCTTGTGCAACATGCTCATGATCTAGTTGCTTAAAATTCATAATATCGTTTCTAAGAGAGATAATCTTAGCGGGAGGAAAATACTTAGAGATAAAAGCATCTTTGCACTTATTCCATGAATCAATACTATTTCTAGGCAAAGAGGAAAACCAAGTTTTAGCACGATCTCTTAGTGAAAACGGAAATAGCTTCAATTTAACAATATCATTATCCATATCCCTTTTCTTTTGCATATCACACAAATCAAGAAAGTTGTTCAGATGGGTAGTGGCATCTTCACTAGGAAGGCCAGAAAATCGATCTTTTATGACAAGATTCAACAGGGCAGCATTGATTTCACAAGATTCAACATCGATAATAGGAGCAATCGGAGTGCTAGTAAAATCGTTATTGTTGGTATTGGAAAAGTCACACAATTTGGTATTGTTCTGAGCCATAGTGACAAGCAAGCAATCCAACACACAAACAAACAAGAAGCAAGTGAACGGTAAACACACGGCAAAAGAAGGGCGAATAAAATGGCAAGGGTGAAGTGGGGGAGAGGAAAACGAGAGGCAAATAATGTAATGTGAAGGATAAGGATTTGTGATAGGTACTTGGTATATGACTTTTGCATAAGCCTCCCCCGGCAACGGCGCCAGAAATTCTTCTTGCTACTTCTCGAGCTTGCGTTGTATTCCCTCGAAGAGGAAAGGGTGATGCAACACAGTAGCATAAGTATTTCCCTCAGTTTTTGAGAACCAAGGAATCAATCCAGTACGAGACCACGCGCGAGTCCCTCACACATGCACAAACAAATAAGAACTTCGCAGCCAACGCGATAAGGGGTTGTCAATCCCTTTACGGTCACTTACGAAAGTGAGATCAGATAGATAGGATAGGATAATGTTTTTGGTATTTTTGATATAGGAATAGAAAGTAAATAACGCAAAGTAAAGTAGATGGAAGATTAATATGTTGAGAATAGACCAGGGGGGCATAGGTTTCACTAGTGGCTACTCTCATGATAGCAGAATTCTACGGTGGGTGAACAAATTACTATCGAGCAATTGATAGAAAAGTGAATAGTTATGAGAATATCTAGGCATGATCATTATATATAGGCATCACGTCCGTGACAAGTAGACTGAGACGATTCTGCATCTACTAATATTACTCCACACATCGACCGCTATCCAGCATGCATCTAGAGTATTAAGTTCATAAGAACAGAGTAATGCTTTAAGCAAGATGACATGATGTAGAGGGATAAACTCAAGCAATATGATATAAACCCCATCTTTTTATCCTCGATGGCAACAATACACTACGTGCCTTGCTGCCCCTGCTGTCATTGAGAAAGGACACCGCAAGATTGAACCCAAAGCCAAGCACTTCTCCCATTGCAAGAACTATAGATCTAGTAGGCCAAACCAAACCAATAATTCGAAGAGACTTGCAAGGATATTATAATCATACATAAAAGATTTCAGAAAAGAATCAAATATGTCTCATAGATAATCTTGATCATAAACTCACAATTCATCGGATCTCGACAAACACACCGCAAAAAGATTACATCGAATAGATCTCCTCGAAGATCGAGGAGAACTTTGTATTGAGATCCAAAAGAGAGAAGAAGCCATCTAGCTAATAACTATGGACCCGAAGGTTTGTGGTAAACTACTCACAACTCATTGGTGAGGCTATGGTGTTGATGTAGAAGCACTGTGTGATGGATCCCCCCTCCGGTGGAGCTCCGGAACGGGCCCCAAGATGGGATCTCACGGGAACAGAAGGTTGCGGCGGTGGAATTAGGGTTTTTCTCTATTGCCTCGATGCTTTCAGGGTATATGGATATATATATATATATATATATATATATATATATATATATATATATAGGAGGAAGGAGGGCATCGGGGGAGCCAGAGGGGGCCCACGAGGGTGGGGGCGCGCCCCGGGGGAGGGGGCGCGCCCTGGACCCTCGTGGCCACCTCCTTCGTTCCCTCGCGTGTACTCCAAGTCTTCTCGGTAGATACGGTTCCAAAAATCACTCTCCCGAAGGTTTCATTCCGTTTGGACACCATTTGATATTCCTTTTCTGCGAAACCCTGAAATAGGCAAAAAAAACAATCTACACTGGGCCTTGGGTTAGTAGGTTAGTCCCAAAAATAATATAAAAGTGTGTAATAAAGCCCATTAAACATCCAAAACAGAATATATAATAGCATAGAACAATCAAAAATTATAGATACGTTGGAGACGTATCAGCACCCTCGCCGGATCGGAGCAGCTTGTCCCTGGCCCTCCCCACGGGATGGTACCAAACTGCACACGCACCAAGCAAGAGAGCACACATCAGATCATATGAGAAAATGAACAAAAAATAGAGAAGAGGAGGAGAGTGGTCACCTTGGCAACAGATGAACAAACTTTGGTCCTTTGGCTCTGTCCTCGCCGGATTGAAGCATCTTGTCCTTTGGCCCTCTCCACACACCAAGCAAACTGCAGAAAAAACACGCATCAGATGAAGAAATGAGGAAAAAACCGAGAAGGGGTAGAGGGATTCATACCATTGTCGGGGTCTTGGATGAGAGAGGCCTGCGCTGCACCTCCGGCGTGCGGCAGCTTCGTCCGCCATGGCCGCCCACTGGCTAGGGTTGCGGCCGGGCGCGAGGAGGGGTGTATGTGGAGGCTGGATGTGGTAGGGGACTAGGGGGTTGAAGGAGGAGGGCACGGAGGCGGTGGTGTGGGAGGAGGAGGATTCCTCTGTCGCTGCGTGGCCGCCGCAGCCATGCTTGAGTGGATCTGGATCCTCCCTCACCAGTTGATAACCCACAAGTGTAGGGGATCGCAACTGTTTTCGAGGGTAAAGTATTAAACCCAAATTTGTTGATTCGACACAAGGGGAGCCAAAGAATACTCTTAAGTATTAGCAACTGAGTTGTCAATTCAGCCACACCTGGAAATTTAGTATCTGCAGCAAGATAGTTTAGTAGCACAGTAATATGATAGTTGTGGTAGCAGCAATAAAAGTAACGATAGTGTTTTTGTAGTTTTTGTGATAATAGCAACGGAAAAGTAAATAAGCAACTAGCAATATAGGTAAAGCTCGTAGGCATTGGATCGGTGATGGGAAATTACGTCGGATGCAATTCATCATGTAGAAGTTATAACCTAGGGTGACACAGAACTAGCTCCAGTTCATCAATGCAATGTAGGCATGTATTCTGAATATAGTCATACGTGCTTATGGAAAAGAACTTGCATGACATCTTTTGTCCTACCCTCCCGTGGTAGCGGGGTCCTATTGGAAACTAAGGGATATTAAGGCCTCCTTTTAATAGAGTACCGGACCAAAGCATTAACACATAGTGAATACATGAACTCCTCAAACTATGGTCATCACCGGGAGTGGTCCCGATTATTGTCACTTCGGGGTTGCCGGATCATAACACATAGTAGGTGACTATAGACTTGCAAGATAGGATCAAGAACACACATATATTCATGAAAACATAATAGGTTCAGATCTGAAATCATAGCACTCGGGCCCTAGTGACAAGCATTAAGCATAGCAAAGTCATAGCAACATCAATCTCAGAACATAGTGGATACTAGGGATCAAACCCTAAGAAAACTAACTCGATTACATGATAGATCCCATCCAACCCATCAACGTCCAACAAGCCTACGATGGAATTACTCACACACGGCGGTGAGCATCATGGAATTGGTGATGGAGGAAGGTTGATGATGATGATGGCGACGATCTCCACTCTCCGGAGCCCCGAACGGACTCCAGATCACTAGGGAGTAGTTATTGGGTAACGTAGTATTTTAAAATTTTCCTACGATCACGCAAGATCTATCTACCAGATGCATAGCAACGAGAGGGGAGAGTGTGTCTACGTACCCTCGTAGACCGGGAGCGGAAGCGTCAAGTGACGCGGTTGATGTTGTCGAACTTCTTCGCGATCCAACCGATCAAGCACCGAACGTACGGCACCTCCGCGTTCAGCACACGTTCAGCTTGATGACGTCCCACGAGCTCTTGATCCAGTTGAGCTTCACGGGAGAGTTTCGTCAGCACGACGGCGTGGTGACGGATATGATGTGTTCACTGGCGCAGGGCTTCGCCTAAGCTCCGCGACGGTACGACCGAGGTGTGATTCTGTGGAGGGGGGCACCGCACACGGCTAAAACAATTCAACTTGTGTGTCTTTGGGTGCCCCCCTGCCCCCGTATATAAAGGAGCAAGGGAGGAGGGGCCGGCCAACTCTCCTGGTGCGGCTAGGGAAGGGATTCCTACTAGGAATAGGATTGCAATCCTATTCCTAGTAGGATTCACCGAAAGGAAGAAGGGGGAAAGGAATAGGAGAGGTGGCGCCCCCCAATCCTAGTCCAACTAGGATTCCTAGGTGGGGGCGCCGGCCAGCCCTATGGGCTGCCTCTCTCTCACCCTTTAGGCCCACTATGGACCATCCCCTCTCGTAGGGGATTCCGGTAACCCCCTCCGGCATTCCCGATAAATCCGAAACTTTTTCGGTATACTTCCGGTGTCCGAATATAGCCGTCCAATATATTAATATTTATGTCTCGGACATTCCGAGACTCCTCGTCATGTCCGTGATCTCATCCGGGACTCCGAACTACCTTCGGTACATCAATACTCAAAAAGTCATAATACCGATCGTCATCAAACGTTAAGCGTGCGGACCCTACGGGTTCGAGAACTATGTAGACATGACCGAGACTCATCTCTGGTCAATAACCAATAGCGGAACCTGGATGTTCATATTGGCTCCTACATATTCTACGAAGATCTTTTATCGGTCAGAACCGCATAACAACATACGTTGTTCCTTTTGTCAAACGGTATGTTACTTGCCCGAGATTCGATCGTCGGTATCTTTATACCTAGTTCAATCTCGTTTACCGGCAAGTCTCTTTACTCGTTCCGTAACACATCATCTCGTGACTAACTCATTAGTCTTTTGCTTGCAAGGCTTATTGTGATGTGTGTTACCGAGAGGGCCCAGAGATACCTCTCCGACACTCGGAGTGACAAATCCTAATCTTGATCTATGCCAACACCACGAATACTTTCGGAGACACCTGTAGAGCATCTTTATGATCACCTAGTTACGTTGTGACGTTTGATAGCACACAAGGTGTTCCTACGGTATTCGGGAGTTGCATAATCTCATAGTCATAGGAACATGTATAAGTCATGAAGAAAGCAATAGCAGAAAAACTAAACGATCATAGTGCTATGCTAACGGATGGGTCTTGTCCATCACATCATTCTCCTAATGATGTGATCCCGTTGATCAAATGACAACTCATGTCTATGGCTAGGAAACATAACCATCTTTGATCAATGAGCTAGTCTAGTAGAGGCATACTAGGGACATACTGTTTTTGTCTATGTATCCACACATGTACTAAGTTTCCGGTTAATACAATTCTAGCATGAATAAAAGACATTTATCATGATATAAGGAAATACAAATAACATCTTTATTATTGCCTCTAGGGCATATTTCCTTCAGTCTCCCACTTGAACTAGAGTCAATAATCTAGATTACAAAGTGATGATCCTCACACCCATGGAGTCTTGGTGTTGATCATGTTTTGCCCGTGGAAGAGGCTTAGTCAACGGGTCTGCAACATTCAGATCCGTATGTATTTTGCAAATTTCTATGTCTCCCTCCTTGACTAGATCGCGGATGGAATTGAAGCGTCTTTTGATGTGCTTTGTTCTCTTGTGAAACCTGGATTCCTTCGCCAAGGCTATGGCTCCAGTGTTGTCACAAAAGATTTTCATTGGACCCGATGCACTAGGTACTACACCTAGATCGGATATGAACTCCTTCATCCAGACTCCTTCATTTGCTGCTTCCGAAGCAGCTATGTATTCCGCTTCACACGTAGATCCCGCCACGACGCTCTGCTTGGAACTGCACCAACTGACAGCTCCACCGTTCAATAAAAATACATATCCGGTTTGTGACTTTGAGTCATCCGGATCAGTGTCAAAGCTAGAATCGACGTAACCGTTTACGACGAGCTCTTTGTCACCTCCATATACGAGAAACATATCCTTTGTTCTTTTCAGATACTTTAGGATGTTTTTGACCGATGTCCAGTGATCCACTCCTGGATTACTTTGGTACCTCCCTGCTAGACTTATAGCAAGGCACACATCAGGTCTGGTACACAGCATTGCATACATGATAGATCCTATGGCTGAGGCATAGGGAATGACTTTCATTTTCTCTCTATCTTCTGCAGTGGTCGTGTTGGGGAACGTAGTATTTTAAAATTTTCCTACGATCACGCAAGATCTATCTACCAGATGCATAGCAACGAGAGGGGAGAGTGTGTCTACGTACCCTCGTAGACCGGGAGCGGAAGCGTCAAGTGACGCGGTTGATGTTGTCGAACTTCTTCGCGATCCAACCGATCAAGCACCGAACGTACGGCACCTCCGCGTTCAGCACACGTTCAGCTTGATGACGTCCCACGAGCTCTTGATCCAGTTGAGCTTCACGGGAGAGTTTCGTCAGCACGACGGCGTGGTGACAGATATGATGTGTTCACCGGCGCAGGGCTTCGCCTAAGCTCCGCGACGGTACGACCGAGGTGTGATTCTGTGGAGGGGGGCACCGCACACGGCTAAAACAATTCAACTTGTGTGTCTTTGGGTGCCCCCCTGCCCCCGTATATAAAGGAGCAAGGGAGGAGGGGCCGGCCAACTCTCCTGGTGCGGCTAGGGAAGGGATTCCTACTAGGAATAGGATTGCAATCCTATTCCTAGTAGGATTCACCGAAAGGAAGAAGGGGGAAAGGAATAGGAGAGGTGGCGCCCCCCCCAATCCTAGTCCAACTAGGATTCCTAGGTGGGGGCGCCGGCCAGCCCTATGGGCTGCCTCTCTCTCACCCTTTAGGCCCACTATGGACCATCCCCTCTCGTAGGGGGTTCCGGTAACCCCCTCCGGCATTCCCGATAAATCCGAAACCTTTCCGGTATACTTCCGGTGTCCGAATATAGCCGTCCAATATATCAATCTTTATGTCTCGGACATTCCGAGACTCCTCGTCATGTCCGTGATCTCATCCGGGACTCCGAACTACCTTCGGTACATCAATACTCAAAAACTCATAATACCGATCGTCATCAAACGTTAAGCGTGCGGACCCTACGGGTTCGAGAACTATGTAGACATGACCGAGACTCATCTCTGGTCAATAACCAATAGCGGAACCTGGATGTTCATATTGGCTCCTACATATTCTACGAAGATCTTTTATCGGTCAGAACCGCATAACAACATACGTTGTTCCTTTTGTCAAACGGTATGTTACTTGCCCGAGATTCGATCGTCGGTATCTCTATACCTAGTTCAATCTCGTTACCGGCAAGTCTCTTTACTCGTTCTGTAACACATCATCTCGTGACTAACTCATTAGTCTTTTGCTTGCAAGGCTTATTGTGATGTGTGTTACCGAGAGGGCCCAGAGATACCTCTCCGACACTTGGAGTGACAAATCCTAATCTTGATCTATGCCAACACCACGAATACTTTCGGAGACACCTGTAGAGCATCTTTATGATCACCCAGTTACGTTGTGACGTTTGATAGCACACAAGGTGTTCCTACGGTATTCGGGAGTTGCATAATCTCATAGTCATAGGAACATGTATAAGTCATGAAGAAAGCAATAGCAGTTAAACTAAACGATCATAGTGCTATGCTAACGGATGGGTCTTGTCCATCACATCATTCTCCTAACGATGTGATCCCGTTGATCAAATGACAACTCATGTCTATGGTTAGGAAACATAACCATCTTTGATCAATGAGCTAGTCTAGTAGAGGCATACTAGGGACATACTGTTTTGTCTATGTATCCACACATGTACTAAGTTTCCGGTTAATACAATTCTAGCATGAATAAAAGACATTTATCATGATATAAGGAAATACAAATAACATCTTTATTATTGCCTCTAGGGCATATTTCCTTCAGTCTCCGACTTGAACTAGAGTCAATAATCTAGATTACAAAGTGATGATTCTCACACCCATGGAGTCTTGGTGCTGATCATGTTTTGCCCGTGGAAGAGGCTTAGTCAACGGGTCTGCAACATTCAGATCCGTATGTATTTTGCAAATCTCTATGTCTCCCTCCTTGACTAGATTGCGGATGGAATTGAAGCGTCTTTTGATGTGCTTTGTTCTCTTGTGAAACCTGGATTCCTTCGCCAAGGCTATGGCTCCAGTGTTGTCACAAAAGATTTTCATTGGACCCGATGCACTAGGTACTACACCTAGATCGGATATGAACTCCTTCATCCAGACTCCTTCATTTGCTGCTTCTGAAGCAGCTATGTATTCCGCTTCACACGTAGATCCTGCCACGACGCTCTGCTTGGAACTGCACCAGCTGACAACTCCACCGTTCAATAAAAATACATATCCGGTTTGTGACTTTGAGTCATCCGGATCAGTGTCAAAGCTAGAATCGACGTAACTGTTTACGACGAGCTCTTTGTCACCTCCATATACGAGAAACATATCCTTTGTTCTTTTCAGATACTTTAGGATGTTTTTGACCACTGTCCAGTGATCCACTCCTGGATTACTTTGGTACCTCCCTGCTAGACTTATAGCAAGGCACACATCAGGTCTGGTACACAGCATTGCATACATGATAGATCCTATGGCTGAGGCATAGGGAATGACTTTCATTTTCTCTCTATCTTCTGCAGTGGTCGGGCATTGAGTCTTACTCAACTTCATACCTTGTAAAACAGGCAAGAATCCTTTCTTTGACTGATCCATTTTGAACCTTTTCAAAATCTTATCAAGGTATGTGCTTTGTGAAAGTCCAATTAAGCGCCTTGATCTATCTCTATAGATCTTGATGCTTAATATGTAAGCAGCTTCTCCGAGGTCTTTCATTGAAAAACTTTTATTCAAGTATCCTTTTATGCTATCCAGAAATTCTATATCATTTCCAATTAACAATATGTCATCTACATATAATATTAGAAATGCTACAGAGCTCCCACTCACTTTCTTGTAAATACAGGCTTCTCCAAAAGTCTGTATAAAACCATATGCTTTGATCACCTCATCAAAGCGTATATTCCAACTCCGAGATGCTTGCACCAGTCCATAGATGGATCGCTGGAGTTTGCATACTTTGTTAGCACCTTTTGGATCGACAAAACCTTCTGGTTGCATCATATACAACTCTTCTTTGAGATATCCATTTAGGAATGCAGTTTTGACATCCATTTGCCAGATTTCATAATCATAAAATGCGGCAATTGCTAACATGATTCGGACAGACTTAAGCATCGCTACAGGTGAGAAAGTCTCATCGTAGTCAAGTCCTTGAACTTGTCGAAAACCTTTCGCAACAAGTCGAGCTTTGTAAACAGTAATATTACCGTCTGCGTCGGTCTTCCTCTTGAAGATCCATTTATTTTCGATGGCCTGCCGATCATCGGGCAAGTCAACCAAAGTCCATACTTTGTTCTCATACATGGATCCCATCTCAGATTTCATGGCTTCAAGCCATTTTGTGGAATCTGGGCTCATCATCGCTTCCTCATAGTTCGTAGGTTCATCATGGTCTAGTAATATGATTTCCAGAACTGGGTTGCCGTACCACTCTGGTGCGGAACGTACTCTGGTTGATCTACGATGTTCAGTAGAAACTTGATCCGAAGTTTCATGATCATTATCATCAACTTCCTCACTAATTGGTGTAGGAATCACTGGAACAATTTCCTGTGATGTACTACTTTCCAATATGGGAGAAGGTACAATTACCTCATCAAGTTCTACTTTCCTCCCACTCACTTCTTTCGAGAGAAACTCTTTTTCTAGAAAGGATCCGTTCTTAGCAACGAATATTTTGCCTTCGGATCTGTGATAGAAGGTGTACCCAACAGTCTCTTTTGGGTATCCTATGAAGACACATTTTTCCGACTTGGGATCGAGCTTATCAGGTTGAAGTGTTTTCACATAAGCATCGCAGCCCCAAATTTTAAGAAACGACAACTTTGGTTTCTTGCCAAACCATAGTTCATAAGGCGTCGTATCAACGGATTTAGATGGTGCCCTATTTAACGTGAATGCAGCTGTCTCTAAAGCATAACCCCAAAACAATAGTGGTAAATCGGTAAGAGACATCATAGATCGCACCATATCCAATAAAGTACGGTTACGACGTTCGGACACACCATTACGTTGTGGTGTTCCAGGTGGCGTGAGTTGTGAAACTATTCCACATTGTTTCAAATGAAGACCAAACTCGTAACTCAAATATTCTCCTCCACGATCAGATCGTAGGAACTTTATTTTCTTGTTACGATGATTCTCTACTTCACTCTGAAATTCTTTGAACTTTTCAAATGTTTCAGACTTGTGTTTCATTAAGTAGATATACCCATATCTGCTCAAATCATCAGTGAAGGTCAGAAAATAACGATACCCGCCGCGAGCATCAACACTCATTGGTCCACATACATCAGTATGTATGATTTCCAACAAATCTATTGCTCGCTCCATAGTTCCGGAGAACGGAGTTTTAGTCATTTTGCCCATGAGGCATGGTTCGCAAGCACCAAGTGATTCATAATCAAGTGATTCCAAAAGTCCATCTTTATGGAGTTTCTTCATGCGTTTTACACCAATATGACCTAAACGGCAGTGCCACAAATAAGTTGCACTATCATTATTAACCTTGCATCTTTTGGTTTCAATATTATGAATATGTGTATCACTACAATCGAGATCCAGTAAGAATAGACCACTCTTTAAGGGTGCATGACCATAAAAGATATTATTCATCAAAATGGAACAACCATTATTCTCTGATTTAAATGAATAACCGTCTCGCAATAAACAAGATCCAGATATAATGTTCATGCTCAACGCTGGCACCAAATAACAATTATTTAGGTCTAAAACTAATCCCGAAGGTAGATGTAGAGGTAGCGTGCCGACGGCGATCACATCGACTTTGGAACCGTTTCCCACGCGCATCGTCACCTCGTTCTTAGCTAATCTTCGTTTAATCCGTAGTCCCTTTTTCGAGTTACAAATATTAGCAACCGAACCGGTATCAAATACCCAGGTCCTACTACGAGCATTAGTAAGGTACACATCAATAACATGTATATCATATATACCTTTGTTCATCTTGCCATCCTTCTTATCCGCCAAATACTTGGGGCAGTTCCGCTTCCAGTGTCCAGTCCCCTTGCAGTAGAAGCACTCAGTTTCAGGCTTGGCTCCAGATTTGGGTTTCTTCGTTGAAGTAGCAACTGACTTGCTATTCTTTTTGAAGTTCCCTTTCTTTCCCTTGCCCTTTTTCTTGAAACTAGTGGTCTTGTTAACCATCAACACTTGATGCTCCTTTTTGATTTCTACCTCCGCAGCTTTGAGCATAGCGAAGAGCTCGGGAATTGTCTTTTGCATCCCTTGCATGTTATAGTTCATCACGAAGCCTTTATAGCTTGGTGGCAGTGATTGAAGAACTCTATCAATAACACTGTCCTCGTCAACTTTGCAACCAAGTTGAGTCATATGATTGTAGTACCCAGACATTCTGAGCAAGTGTTCACTGATAGAACTATTCTCCTCCATTTTGCAGCTGTAGAACTTATTGGAAATCTCATATTTCTCAATTCGGGCATTTGCTTGAAATATTAACTTCAACTCCTGGAACATTTCATATGCTCCATGACGTTCAAAACGTCGTTGAAGTCCCGGTTCTAAGCCGTAAAGCATGGCACACTGAACTATCGTGTAGTCATCAGACCGCGACTGCCAGACGTTCAAAGCGTCTGCATCAGCGGAAGGGGGTTTGTCACCTAGCGGTGCTTCAAGGACATAATTCTTCTGTGCAGCAATGAGGATAATCCTCAGGTTACGGACCCAGTCCGTGTAATTGCTACCATCATCTTTCAACTTAGCTTTCTCTAGGAATGCATTAAAATTCAAAGGAACGGTAGCACGGGCCATTGATCTACAACGACATAGATATGCAAAACTATCAGGACTAAGTTCATGATAAATTAAAGTTCAATTTAATCATATTAATTTAAAGAACTCCCACTTAGATAGACATCCCTCTGGTCATCTAAATGATCACGTGATCCAAATCAACTAAACCATGTCCGATCATCACCTGAGATGGAGTAGTTTTCAATGGTGAACATCTTTATGTTGATCATATCTACTATATGATTCACGCTCGACCTTTCGGTCTCCAGTGTTCCGAGGCCATATCTGTATATGCTAGGCTCGTCAAGTTTAACCCGAGTATTCTGCGTGTGCAAAACTGGCTTACACCCGTTGTATTTGAACGTAGAGCTTATCACACCCGATCATCACGTGGTGTCTCGGCACGACGAACTTTCGCAACGGTGCATACTCAGGGAGAACACTTATACCTTGAAATTTAGTAAGGGATCATCTTATAATGCTACCGTCGTTCTAAGCAAAATAAGAAGCATAATAAGATAAACATCACATGCAATCAAAATATGTGACATGATATGGCCATCATCATCTTGTGCTTTTGATCTCCATCTTCAAAGCACCGTTATGATCACCTTTGTCACCGGCTTGACACCTTGATCTTCATCGTAGCATCGTTGTCGTCTCGCCAACTATTGCTTCCACGACTATCGCTACCGCTTAGTGATAAAGTAAAGCAATTACATGGCGATTGCATTTCATACAATAAAGCGACAACCATATGGCTCCTGCCAGTTGCCGATAACTTTACAAAACATGATCATCTCATACAAAACCGTATAACTCATCATGTCTTGACCATATCACATCACAACATGTCCTGCAAAAACAAGTTAGACGTCCTCTACTTTGTTTGTTGCAAGTTTTACGTGGCTGCTACGGGCTTAGCAAGAACCGTTCTTACCTACGCATACAAAACCACAACGATGTTTCGTCAAGTATGTGCTGTTTTAACCTTCACAAGGACCGGGCGTAGCCACACTTGATTTAGCTAAAGTGAGAGAGACAGACACCCGCCAGTCACCTTTTAGCAACGAATGCTCGTAACGGTGAAACCAGTCTCGCGTAAGCGTACGCGTAATGTCGGTCCGGGCCGCTTCATCTCACAATACCGCCGAAGCAAAGTATGACATGCTGGTAAGCAGTATGACTAGTATCGTCCACAATCTCATTGTGTTCTACTCGTGCATATCATCTACGCATAGACCTGGCTCATGATGCAACTATTGGGTAACGTAGTATTTTAAAATTTTCCTACGATCACGCAAGATCTATCTACCAGATGCATAGCAACGAGAGGGGAGAGTGTGTCTACGTACCCTCGTAGACCGGGAGCGGAAGCGTCAAGTGACGCGGTTGATGTTGTCGAACTTCTTCGCGATCCAACCGATCAAGCACCGAACGTACGGCACCTCCGCGTTCAGCACACGTTCAGCTTGATAACGTCCCACGAGCTCTTGATCCAGTTGAGCTTCACGGGAGAGTTTCGTCAGCACGACGGCGTGGTGACGGATATGATGTGTTCACTGGCGCAGGGCTTCGCCTAAGCTCCGCGACGGTACGACCGAGGTGTGATTCTGTGGAGGGGGGCACCGCACACGGCTAAAACAATTCAACTTGTGTGTCTTTGGGTGCCCCCCTGCCCCCGTATATAAAGGAGCAAGGGAGGAGGGGCCGGCCAACTCTCCTGGTGCGGCTAGGGAAGGGATTCCTACTAGGAATAGGATTGCAATCCTATTCCTAGTAGGATTCACCGAAAGGAAGAAGGGGGAAAGGAATAGGAGAGGTGGCGCCCCCCAATCCTAGTCCAACTAGGATTCCTAGGTGGGGGCGCCGGCCAGCCCTATGGGCTGCCTCTCTCTCACCCTTTAGGCCCACTATGGACCATCCCCTCTCGTAGGGAGTTCCGGTAACCCCCTCCGGCATTCCCGATAAATTCGAAACTTTTCCGGTATACTTCTGGTGTCCGAATATAGCCGTCCAATATATTAATCTTTATGTCTCGGACATTCCGAGACTCCTCGTCATGTCCGTGATCTCATCCGGGACTCCGAACTACCTTCGGTACATCAATACTCAAAAACTCATAATACCGATCGTCATCAAACGTTAAGCGTGCGGACCCTACGGGTTCGAGAACTATGTAGACATGACCGAGACTCATCTCTGGTCAATAACCAATAGCGGAACCTGGATGTTCATATTGGCTCCTACATATTCTACGAAGATCTTTTATCGGTCAGAACCGCATAACAACATACGTTGTTCCTTTTGTCAAACGGTATGTTACTTGCCCGAGATTCGATCGTCGGTATCTTTATACCTAGTTCAATCTCGTTTACTGGCAAGTCTCTTTACTCGTTCCGTAACACATCATCTCGTGACTAACTCATTAGTCTTTTGCTTGCAAGGCTTATTGTGATGTGTGTTACCGAGAGGGCCCAGAGATACCTCTCCGACACTCGGAGTGACAAATCCTAATCTTGATCTATGCCAACACCACGAATACTTTCGGAGACACCTGTAGAGCATCTTTATGATCACCCAGTTACGTTGTGACGTTTGATAGCACACAAGGTGTTCCTACGGTATTCGGGAGTTGCATAATCTCATAGTCATAGGAACATGTATAAGTCATGAAGAAAGCAATAGCAGTAAAACTAAACGATCAAAGTGCTATGCTAACGGATGGGTCTTGTGTTGGGGAACGTAGTATTTTCAAAATTTTCCTACGATCACGCAAGATCTATCTACTAGATGCATAGCAAAGAGAGGGGAGAGTGTGTCTACGTACCCTCGTAGACCGAAAGCGGAAGCGTTTATCAACGCGGTTGATGTAGTCGTGCACCTTCACGATCCGTCCCGATCTAGTACCGAACGTACGGCACCTCCGCGTTCAGCACACGTTCAGCTCGATGACGTCCTCGCCTTCTTGATCCAGCAAGACGGGCGAAGTAGTAGATGAGTTCCGGCAGCACGACGGCGTGGTGACGGTTGTTGATGAAGAACAATCTCTGCAGGGCTTCGCCAAGCACTACAGAAACTAGACGGAGGATAAACTAGAGGGTCGGGGTAGCCGGCACACGGCTTGGTGTATCTTGATGTGTCTTGGGTGCTAGCCCTACCCCTCTATTTATATGTTGAGCCTAGGGGTCGAAACTTGGAGTAAAAGCCTTCACAAAGTCGGTTTCACCCGTAAGGCAAGAGTCCTTCTCGGACTCCAGGGCCAGACGCCAGGGTTCCCGGCGTCTGGACCCAGACGCCAGGGACCCTGGCGTCTGGCCCCTGGACTCCGCAAAACTTCCTTTTGCGCTTTCCAAAAACCTTGTGTGCTTTCCCTTTTGGCCCAAATAACGTGTTCTTGTACCCAAACACTTCGGGAAACATCCGGAACCACTTCCGGTGAATTCCGGAACCCTTCCGGAGGTCAAACACTATTATCTCATATATTAATCTTTATCTCCGGACCATTCTGGAGTTCCTCGTCATGTCCGTGATCACATCCTGGACTCCGAATAACATTCGGTCACCAACATACATAACTCATTAAATACTATATCGTCAACGAACGTTTAAGCGTGCGGACCCTACGGGTTCGAGAACTATGTAGACATGACCGAGACATCTCTCCGGTCAATAACCAATAGCGGAACCTGGATGCCCATATTGGCTCCTACATATTCTACGAAGATCTTTATCGGTCGAACCGCATAACAACATACGTTGTTCCTTTTGTCATCGGTATGTTACTTGCCCGAGATTCGATCGTCGGTATCACTATACCTAGTTCAATCTCGTTACCGGCAAGTCTCTTTACTCGTTCCGTAACACATCATCTCGTGACTAACTCATTAGTCTTTTGCTTGCAAGGCTTATTGTGATGTGTGTTACCGAGAGGGCCCAGAGATACCTCTCCGACACTCGGAGTGACAAATCCTAATCTTGATCTATGCCAACACCACGAATACTTTCGGAGAAACCTGTAGAGCATCTTTATGATCACCCAGTTACGTTGTGACGTTTGATAGCACACAAGGTGTTCCTACGGTATTCGGGAGTTGCATAATCTCATAGTCATAGGAACATGTATAAGTCATGAAGAAAGCAATAGCAGTTAAACTAAACGATCATAGTGCTATGCTAACGGATGGGTCTTGTCCATCACATCATTCTCCTAACGATGTGATCCCGTTGATCAAATGACAACTCATGTCTATGGTTAGGAAACATAACCATCTTTGATCAATGAGCTAGTCTAGTAGAGGCATACTAGGGACATACTGTTTTGTCTATGTATCCACACATGTACTAAGTTTCCGGTTAATACAATTCTAGCATGAATAAAAGACATTTATCATGATATAAGGAAATACAAATAACATCTTTATTATTGCCTCTAGGGCATATTTCCTTCAGTCTCCGACTTGAACTAGAGTCAATAATCTAGATTACAAAGTGATGATTCTCACACCCATGGAGTCTTGGTGCTGATCATGTTTTGCCCGTGGAAGAGGCTTAGTCAACGGGTCTGCAACATTCAGATCCGTATGTATTTTGCAAATCTCTATGTCTCCCTCCTTGACTAGATTGCGGATGGAATTGAAGCGTCTTTTGATGTGCTTTGTTCTCTTGTGAAACCTGGATTCCTTCGCCAAGGCTATGGCTCCAGTGTTGTCACAAAAGATTTTCATTGGACCCGATGCACTAGGTACTACACCTAGATCGGATATGAACTCCTTCATCCAAACTCCTTCATTTGCTGCTTCTGAAGCAGCTATGTATTCCGCTTCACACGTAGATCCTGCCACGACGCTCTGCTTGGAACTGCACCAGCTGACAACTCCACCGTTCAATAAAAATACATATCCGGTTTGTGACTTTGAGTCATCCAGATCAGTGTCAAAGCTAGAATCGACGTAACTGTTTACGACGAGCTCTTTGTCACCTCCATATACGAGAAACATATCCTTTGTTCTTTTCAGATACTTTAGGATGTTTTTGACCTCTGTCCAGTGATCCACTCCTGGATTACTTTGGTACCTCCCTGCTAGACTTATAGAAAGGCACACATCAGGTCTGGTACACAGCATTGCATACATGATAGATCCTATGGCTGAGGCATAGGGAATGACTTTCATTTTCTCTCTATCTTCTGCAGTGGTCGGGCATTGAGTCTTACTCAACTTCATACCTTGTAAAACAGGCAAGAATCCTTTCTTTGACTGATCCATTTTGAACCTTTTCAAAATCTTATCAAGGTATGTGCTTTGTGAAAGTCCAATTAAGCGCCTTGATCTATCTCTATAGATCTTGATGCCTAATATGTAAGCAGCTTCTCCGAGGTCTTTCATTGAAAAACTTTTATTCAAGTATCCTTTTATGCTATCCAGAAATTCTATATCATTTCCAATTAACAATATGTCATCTACATATAATATTAGAAATGCTACAGAGCTCCCACTCACTTTCTTGTAAATACAGGCTTCTCCAAAAGTCTGTATAAAACCATATGCTTTGATCACCTCATCAAAGCGTATATTCCAACTCCGAGGTGCTTGCACCAGTCCATAGATGGATCGCTGGAGTTTGCATACTTTGTTAGCACCTTTTGGATCGACAAAACCTTCTGGTTGCATCATATACAACTCTTCTTTGAGATATCCATTTAGGAATGCAGTTTTGACATCCATTTGCCAGATTTCATAATCATAAAATGCGGCAATTGCTAACATGATTCGGACAGACTTAAGCATCGCTACAGGTGAGAAAGTCTCATCGTAGTCAACTCCTTGAACTTGTCGAAAACCTTTCGCAACAAGTCGAGCTTTGTAAACAGTAAAATTACCGTCATAGAGGTAGTTTCATCATACATAGTAGAAGTAGCATCATCAAGAACATACGACATATCAGATTCAATAGCAGGAGTAGGTGTCGCAAGTTTACTCATAATAGAAGGAGAATCAAGCGCAGAGCTAGATGGCAGTTCCTTACCTCCCCTCGTAGTTGAGGGTAAGATCTTGGTTTTTGAGTCCTTCAAATTCTTCATAGTGATAAGCAGATATAAATCCCAAGTGACTTAAAGAATAGAGCTATGCTCCCCGGCAACGGCACCAGAAAATAGTCTTGCTAACCCACAAGTGTAGGGGATCGCAACAATTTTCGAGGGTAAAGTATTAAACCCAAATTTGTTGATTCGACACAAGGGGAGCCAAAGAATACTCTTAAGTATTAGCAACTGAGTTGTCAATTCAGCCACACCTGGAAACTTAGTATCTGCAGCAAGATAGTTTAGTAGCACAGTAATATGATAGTGGTGGTAGCAGCAATAAAAGTAACGATAGTGTTTTTGTAGTTTTTGTGATAATACCAACGGAAAAGTAAATAAGCAACTAGCAATATAGGTAAATCTTGTAGGCATTGGATCGGTGATGGGAAATTACGTCGGATGCAATTCATCATGTAGAAGTTATAACCTAGGGTGACACAGAACTAACTCCAGTTCATCAATGCAATGTAGGCATGTATTCCGAATATAGTCATACGGGCTTATGGAAACGAACTTGCATGACATCTTTTGTCCTACCCTCCCGTGGCAGTGGGGTCCTATTGGAAACTAAGGGATATTAAGGCCTCCTTTTAATAGAGTCCGGACCAAAGCATTAACACATAGTGAATACATGAACTCCTCAAACTATGGTCATCACCGGGAGTGGTCCCGATTATTGTCACTTCGGGGTTGCCGGATCATAACACATAGTAGGTGACTATAGACTTGCAAGATAGGATTAAGAACACACATATATTCATGAAAACATAATAGGTTCAAATCTGAAATCATGGCACTCGGGCCCTAGTGACAAGCATTAAGCATAGCAAAGTCATAGCAACATCAATCTCAGAACATAGTGGATACTAGGGATCAAACCCTAACAAAACTAACTCGATTACATGATAGATCCCATCCAACCCATCACCGTCCAGCAAGCCTATGATGGAATTACTCACACACGGCGGTGAGCATCATGGAATTGGTGATGGAGGAAGGTTGATGATGACGATGGCGATGATCTCCACTCTCCGGAGCCCCGAACGGACTCCAGATTGGCCCTCCCGAGAGAGATTAGGGCTTGGCGGCGGCTCCGTCTCGTAAATCGCGATAATTCTTTCTCCTTGATTTTTTTTCTCCATGAAACAGAATATATAGGACCTGGGGATACGTCGGTGGGGCATCGGGGTGCCCTCGAGGCAGGGGGCGCTCCCTGGGAAGGGGGGCGTGCCCCCCACCCTCGAGGACAGCCCGTGCCCCCCAGTGTGGATCTTCTTGCAGGTATTTTTTATATTTTCTGAAATAAATCTCCGTTGATTTTCAGGCGATTCCGAGAACTTTTTATTTCTGCACAAAAACAACACCATGGCAGTTCTGCTGAAAACAGCGTCTGTCCGGGTTAGTTCCATTCAAATCATGCAAGTTAGAGTCCAAAACAAGGGCAAAAGTGTTTGGAAAAGTAGATACGTCGGAGACGTATCAACTCCCCCAAGCTTAAACGTTTGCTTGTCCTCAAGCAATTCAGTTGATAAACTGAAAGTGATAAAGAAAAACTTTGAAACACTCTGTTTGCTCTTGTTATTGTAAATATGTAAGCTAGCATTCAGGTTTTCAACAAGATCATGAACTAACCACATTCACAATAACTTTCAGGTCTCAAGACTACTCACATCAATGGCATAATCAACTAGCGAGCAATAATAATAAACCTCGGATGACAACACTTCTCAAAACAATCATGATATGATATAACAGGATGGTATCTCGCTAGCCCTTTCTGAGACCGCAAAACATAAATGCAGAGCATCTTTAAAGATCAAGGACTGACTAGACATTGTAATTCATGGTAAAAGAGATCCAGTCATGATCATACTCAATGCAAATTAATAGTAATACATGCAACTACAGAGGTGCTCTCCTACTGGTGCTTTTTGATAAGAGGGTGATGACTCTGCATAAAATTAAATAGATAGGCCCTTCGCAGAGGGAAGCAGTGATTTGTAGAGGTGCCAGAGCTCGTTTTTTAAATAGAGATTGAATAACATTTTGAGCGGTATACTTTCATTGTCAACATAACAACCAAGAATCTCGATATCTCCCATGCTACACACATTATAGGCGGTTCCCAAATAGAATGGTAAAGTTTATACTCCCCCAACCACCAACAAGCACACTCCACGGCCAGCCGAATCCACGGGTTACCGTCCAAACAAGCAACAGCCCTTGGGGAGTTTTATTTAATTATTATGATTTTGAGCATGGGACTGGGCATCCCGGTTACCAGCCATTTTCTCGTGAATGATCAGCGGAGTCCACTCATCGTGAGAATAACCTACCTAGCATGGAAGATATAGACAACCCTAGTTGATACATGAGCTGTTCGAGCATACAAAACAGAATTTCATTTGAAGGTTTAGAGTTTGGCACATACAAATTTACTTGGAACGTCAGGTAAATACCGCATATAGGAAGGTACTAGCACATATGCCCGTGCATTGCAACGGGAGAGAAAATTGATATGTATTTAAATTTAGGAAACATTGGATGTGCAAGCACGACATATCAACTCATTCAGTAGTTTTAACTGACACACTCAATTGACCTAAGGGCACTTCCGCTATATCTGAACTTATAATCATATGTATTAACCCTAAATCTAGGTTGTGAATGTACATTCGATGAACATACAACACGTCCAAGTCAAACATTGTCGGATTGCAATTCTATATTAAGTTATATCATAATCCCATAGTCTCATAATATACCGTCTATCTAATATTCACCGACAATCCCGCGTACAAAGCATCAAAAATATTGGGACTTAATTTCTTCTTTTTGAGAAATGTGAGTTAAATCCTTCCTGCTCATCTATCACAAAACAATTGTGTGTTCGTTTCTCCAGGGATAATCGGGACCCACTCCTCACCCTCTATCAATTCATGGAGCGGTTTATTGATTTTCCATACAACTTGCAAACATATATAAACTGATGAAATTTAGTGTAATAAGAAAAATGAGAAGCTAGTATTTAATTTGATAAGTAAACAAACCCTCTCATCTGGATTTAAAGCGCTCGAGGGCCAAAACTCTACGACCAAGAGACAACCTCGTGTGAAGATTAAATGCATCTAACTGTAGCTAGTGACCGCGTGAACAAGCAGTTTCCACGTAAATATTACATTTTGGCTGCCACGTGGGATAATTGGGCCCGCATACACTGCACCAATCGGAGGAAAGAAAACCCATCGCATGCATTGACTGATGCTCTATAACGATCTGCTATAGAGAATAAATCGAGCATATTTGTCGAACGAACCAAAAATAATGGGCGCACTCATTGCACGTGGCTTAATAATGATGGATGAAGGTAATAGAGAGAAGTACGAGCTAGCCCAATTTACTCACTCAAGGTTTCTTTTTTTTTTTCTCAACAAATGTTTAGAATCTTAAAAAATGTTTACATTTTTTAAAATTAGTTCATTTCTAAAAAAATATCCTGTTTTCAAATTTGTTTAGAAATTAAAAAAAATTATTTCAAAATTTGTTCAATTCTTTTCATAAAATGTTTGAAAACTTTAAAAAGTTAAAATATTTTGCTGCAATTTTTAGATAAAAAATTGAAGAACTACAGTGGCTAGGGACGTTGTTAACTCATGGGAGGTCATGTGATTGGTCCTGCTCACACACAACGTTTTGCAATATTTTTTGTTTGTTTTGCCACTGTCGCTCTTTTCTTTAATGGCCGCGCTGCAATACTTGCACTAAAGTTGGCCTAGTGTAGTGGATAGGTTCGTTGTTGTAGCAGCCGCTTGTCGCTGGTTCGAGTCCCACCTTTGCGCTTTTAGTTTTGTTAATAATTTTTCACCGGACGAAAAGCAAACTCGCTCGATAGGATTTGCGACGGGCGAAAACATTAATCCCATGACGGACGAAAAAACATGGTCCCACCACAAACCAAAAAAAGTGGAGAAACAATCCTTCCTTTAATATTAGGTAAAGATGGTGGATTCATATGAAATAACTTTGCGTTTTATGGAAGTGGATGGACAAGCAGTATTCCCGCTTAGTAAAGGTGAAGGGTAGAAAGAGACTAGGAAGCAACCAGTTAGAGAGCAACAACGGTCATGAACATGCATTATAATTAATCAACAATGAATGCAAGCATGAGTAGGATATAAATCACCATGAACATAAATATCGTGAAGGCTATGTTGATTTGATTCAACTACATGCATGAACATGTGCCAAGTCAAGTCACTTAAGTCGTTCAAAGGAGGATACCACCCATCATACTACATCACAACCATTTTAATATCATGTTGGCACGCAAGATAGACCATTATAAACTCTCAGCTAATTAAGCATGGCATAAGCAGCTATGATCTCTAATTGACATTGCAAACATGTTTCATTCATAACAAGCTGAATCAAGAATGACGAGCAATCATATTTACAAAAACAAGAGAGGTCGAGTTCATACCAGCTTTTCTCATCTCAATTAGTTCATCATATATCATCCTTATTGCCTTTCACTCGCACGACAGAACGGTGTGGATAATAATAATAGTGCATGTTCATTGGACTAAGCTGGAATCTGCAGACATTTAATACAAGAGAGAAGACAAGGTAATATGGCTCAAGGTTAAATCAACAACAAAGCATATGAGAGCCACTAAGCATTTTCAATCATGGTCTTCTACTCTTAACCCCTAAAGAAAAGAACATAAACTATTTACACGGGAAAGCTCCCAACAAGCAAAAGAAGAACGGGAAATCTTTTTGGGTTTTCATTTTTAGTTACTACTACAAGCAAGGAAAGTAAACGAGCTAGAAGCTACAACTAATATTTTTCGTTTTTTTTGGGTTTTTCTAGCACACAAGAAAAAGACTAAGAAAAAGAAAATTAAACTAAGCATGGATGGTACAGTGAAAGAGTGTGAGCACCGACAACTAGAATAAGTGTGTGAACATGGATGTAAAGTCGGTGAGAAACACGTACTCCCCCAAGCTTAGGCTTTTGGCCTAAATTGGTCTATGGCCAGTACTGGCCTGGCGGATATCCAAAGTTGTAGTTGGGGTCGTACTGAGATGCACCAGATGTTGCCTGCTGAGCTGCAGCTCGAAGACGGGTTGCCTCCGTCATTTTATAATAGGCATTTGCCTCCTCCATAGTTATAGTGTGTCTTCCTTTTTCCTGAAGGTTAAACAAAGTAGGGGCAGGAAGAACAATAGGGATGGCATGCTGTCGGTTAAAGATTAGTCGATATTTGAGAGTCTGATTATCCCACTCTATAAACTGGTGACTAGCCATAACATTACCGTCTAAATGAGCAGCAGGTAAAGGGTTATCATACTGATGCACAGACACACCAAGATAGCGGGCTATGCGAGTAGCATAGATCCCACCAAATAAATCTCCATTCGAACCATTATGGTGTAGTCTACGTGCAACAATTGCTCCTAAATTATATTGCCTATCACCTAGTACAACACTCCTAAGAATGCTGAGATCAGGGACACACATGTGACAGGCTTCATCTTTACCATTTATGCATCTACCGATAAAGAGAGCAAAGTAATGAATAGCAGGAAAATGTATGCTCCCAGTGGTGGCTTGTGTGATATCCCTGGATTCCCCCACTGTAATACTAGCTAGGAATTATCTAAATTCAGATTTACGAGGATCACTCATACTGCCCTACTGTGGGAGCTTGCAGGCTTCATTAAAATCCTCTAAGTCCATGGTATAAGATTTATCATATAGATCAAACAAGACAGTGTAAGAATTACGTGAAGATGAAAATTTAAACCTTCTCACAAAGCTATCAATCAAGCCACGGTATTGTAGGCACTTATCTTGCATGAAGTCTTCGAGGTCAGCGTTATGCACATATGCGTAAAATTCATCTTTGATGCCCGCTTGACTCATAAATTCATCCGACGACCATTCACAAGGACGTACATCAGCAACCCTCGGTGGTTCATCGTCGAGCTCACGGAACGCAAGCCTCGGTCCTTGCTTCCTTGAAGGACCACCTTGGAAGTTTTTCCTAGACATTTTTCTGAAATTTTCTGAATTTTTTAGTAACTCACAAATAAAAGTTAACCAAACTCAACAAGATTGATAGCAACAACTCATATAAGTGCCTAGAAGCTATATCATGCATTAGAACTACTTGGGACCAAGAAAAATTATCATGCAAGCTCAAGAACAAGGTCACCATAGCAGCACAAATTTGCAACAAATAAAGCACTAGAACAAAAACTAATTGGACCAACGAAGGAGTCGCATACCAAGGAACAATCTCCCCAAACAGTTTGGTGAATGGTGCTTTGAGCAAGGAGATCGAAAATGGCAGCAAAATGAGCTAGAACTCGGGTTTGAGCTGGTTGGGGATTTTTTGGGAGGAAGAAGAAGAGCATGGGTGAAAGGGTAAGTGGAGGGGGGCCACATGGGGCCCTCGAGGCAGGGGGCGCGCCCTGTGAAGGGGGGCGCGCCCAGTGCCCTCGAGGCCACGTGCTGGCTCCCCTCGCTGTGTGTTCAGTGCCATATTTTCTTAAATATTCTAGAAAAAATCATATTTCATTTTCATGGCATTTGGAGAACTTTTATTTTTGGGATATTTTTTTATTGCACGGATAAGTCTGGAAACAGACAGATAATGCTATTTTTCTTTTATTTAACCTAATTAACAGAAAGTAAAAGGAGGGTACAGAAGGTTTATGCTATCTAGATTCACCTATCCCATGTTCATCAAAAGGAATCCATTAACAAGGTTGATCAGGTCTTGCTAATAAACTCTTTCCGAGTAACATGAAACCGAAGAATTTTCGAATAACGCTATGTTACCTCAATGGGGATATGTATGTCCCCAACAATAAGTATGTCATATGCCTTCTTGATAGTAGGAATAGGAAACTCAAAACTTCCAATAGTGATAGTTGAAGTTTTTCCAATATAATTGATACTATGAACCTGAGGTTGTTTCCTCGGAATGTGTACCGTATGCTCATTACCATTGACACAAAAAGTGACATTGCCTTTGTTGCAATCAATAACAGCCCCTACGGTATTCAAAAAAGGTCTTCCAAGAATAATAGACATACTATCATCCTCGGGAATATCAAGTATAACAAAGTCTGTTAGAATAGTAACATTTGCAACTACAACAGGCACATCCTCACAAATACTGACAGGTATAGCAGTTGATTTATCAGCCATTTGCAAAGATATTTTAGTAGGTGTCAACTTACTCAAGTCACGTCTACGATATAAAGAGAGAGGCATGACACTAACACCGGCTCCAAGATCACACAAAGCAGTTTTAACATAGTTTCTCCTAATGGAGCAAGGTATAGTAGGCACTCCTGGATCTCCTAATTTCTTAGGCATTCCATTCTCAAAAGTGTAATTGGCAATCATGGTGGAGATTTCTACATCAGGTATCTTTATTTTGTTGGTAATATTATCTTTCATGTACTTGGCATAAGGGTTTGTTTTAAGCACATCAGTCAAATGCATACGCAAAAAGATAGGTCTAATCATTTCAGCAAAGCGCTCAAAATCTTCATCATCCTTTTTCTTGGATGGTTTCGGAGGAAAAGGCATGGGTTTCTGAACCCAGGGTTCCCTTTCCCTACCGTGCTTTTCTAGCAACAAAGTCTCTCTTATCATAACGTTGATCCTTTGATTGTGGGTTATCAAGATCAACAGCAGGTTCAATCTCTATATCATTATCATTGCTAGGTTGAGCATCAACATGAACATCATCGTTAATATTATCACTAGGTTCATGTTCATTACCAGATTGTGTCTCAGCATCAGAAACAGATATATCATTGGGATTCTCAGGTGGGTGAGCTACATGTTCATTAGGAGCATGCAAAGTCCTATCATTTTTCTTTTTCTTCTTCTTAGAAGAACTAGGTGCATCTATATTAGCTCTCTGAGAATCTTGCTCCATTCTCTTAGGGTGGCCTTCAGGATACAGAGGTTCCTGAGTCATTTTACCACCTCTAGTTGCAACTCTAACAGCATAGTCATTGTTCTTACTATTTAATTCATTGAGCAAATCATTCTGAGCCTTAAGTACTTGTTCTACTTGAGTGGTGACCATGGAAGCATGTATACTAATAAGTTTCAGTTCATCGTTAGCACTAGAGAGATAATCACTCAAGCGTTCAATCATATGGGCATTGTGTTGTAGTTGTCTACCAACATAAGCATTGAAGTTTTCTTGTTTCACAATAAAATTGTCAAACTCATCTAAGCATTGGCTAGCAGACTTATAACGAGGAATATCACCTTCATCAAATCTATAAAGAGAATTTACTTTTACTAACTGTGTCGGGTTATTAAGACCATGTATTTCTTCAATAGGCGGTAAATTCTTAACATCTTCGGCTTTAATACCTTTTTCTTTCATAGATTTCTTTGCCTCTTGCATATCTTCAGGACTGAGAAATAGAACACCTCTTTTCTTCGGAGTTGGCTTAGGGGCTGTTCAGGAAGTGTCCAATTATTTTCATTGGCTAGCATATTGTTCAATAGTAATTCAGCTTGTTCCACTGTTCTTTCCCTGAAAACACAACCATCACAACTATCCAGGTGGTCTCTGGAAGCATCGGTTAGTACATTATAAAAGACATCAAGTATATCATGCACCTCAAGAGGATGATCAGGCAAAGCATTAAGTAACTGGAGAAGCCTCCCCCAAGCTTGTGGGAGACTCTCTTCTTCAGTTTTAGCAAAGTTATATATTTCCCGTAAGGCAGCTTGTTTCTTACGAGCGGGAAAATATTTAGCAGAAAATTAATACATCATATCCTGGGGACTACGCACACAACCAGGATCAAGAGAATTAAACCAAGTCTTACCATCACCCTTTAACGAGAACAGAAATAACTTAAGAATATAATAGTAGTGAATCTTTTCATCATTGGTAAACA
The DNA here is from genome assembly GCA_902687465.1 of Secale cereale. NCBI lineage: Eukaryota > Viridiplantae > Streptophyta > Magnoliopsida > Poales > Poaceae > Secale > Secale cereale. Next base: position 774,316,986 of record LR738712.1, read on the forward strand.
TGGTGGCTATATCATTCAACTTAGTAAGATGTGCCACAACAGTTTCAGACTCATAGCCATGGAAAGGATCAGATTCAACTAAAGTAATTAACTTAGGATCAACGGAGAATTCATAATCCTTATCAGTAACACATATAGGTGAAGTAGCAAAAACAGGGTCATGTTTCATTCTAACATTCAAGGACTTTTCTTTCAACTTAGCTAATAATTTCTTAAGATCATATCTGTCATTGCAAGCAAGAAAGTCTCTAGCGGTTTCTTCATCCATAACATAACCCTCAGGAACAACATGCAATTCATATCTATTGGGAGTAGTTTCATCATTACTTTCATAAATATCATCAACATTTGCACTCTCCCTAACCTTAGCAATATGTTCATCTAGAAATTCACCTAGTGGCACATTATCAGGCATAGAGGTAGTTTCATCATACATAGTAGAAGTAGCATCATCAAGAACATACGACATATCAGATTCAATAGCAGGAGTAGGTGTCGCAAGTTTACTCATAATAGAAGGAGAATCAAGCGCAGAGCTAGATGGCAGTTCCTTACCTCCCCTCGTAGTTGAGGGTAAGATCTTGGTTTTTGAGTCTGTCGGGGGAAACTGTCCTCCCACGAGCACCTATGGGACCGGAGCCCCTTCTACGTTGCGGTAAGGGAGCGGAGGGAGCACGAAGAGCAGATCGAGGGGCACACGCGGGCAGTTTACCCAGGTTCGGGCCGCGCGGACGCGTAAAACCCTACTCCTGCCTTGGATGTATTGAGTTCTTGAGCTCGGGAGCTTGAAGAGCTACAGTACTAGCTACACCGAGCGAGAGAGTTGCTTAGGTTCCGAACCCCCTCTACGTTGTGCATGGGCCTCCTTTTATAGCTCAAGGGGTCACCGACAGGTGTCAACGTAGAGGAGGGCAAAAATGTAATTTTGGTGGTAGTTGTAACAGTGCGGGAATAGTGCGTGAACAGTGAATGAACAGTGATCTTCACCTAACTTTGACAGTGGGGGGCAAGGGCATTAAATGTGAAAGTGCAACTAATCCCCGGGTGGTTTTGGTAATTAATAACAACATATATATCATTGAACTAATAGTTACTTGAGAATTATTTCAGAGAAGTTCAGTGATATGGGTATGGCAATGTCTGAAGAAGTGGACCCCTCAAAATGCTAAGGCAAGCATTGGCAAAAGCTCAAGACTCCATTTTTGGTTTTGTGATCAAAGATCACATTGAGTCCATAGGAAAAGCCAATACTATTAAAAGGGGATGAGGTTGTGTTGATGATCTGGTTGCTCAAGTGCTTAGTGATATATCTCCTTCAACTATCAGCAACTTTCACTACAATACACACTCATAAGTAATCTCGGACAAACCGATTTTCCAAACTCAGTCCCACCGAGATGAACCACCTCAGCCATAAGCCAAACCCTAGAAAAATTGGTCAATCCGAGTTTGAGTTCGGTCTCACCGAAATATGGGCTGCCAAGCTTCTGTAACCGTTTGTCCTCAAATCGGAATAACCGAGTTGATGATTTCGGTCCCACCGAAACTGGCAAGTTCCTGTCTTTGCTCAAATCGGACAAACCGAGATGGTATTTTCGGTCCCACCGAAAACCCCAACGTTCACTATATTTGAACTTTCGGTCTGACCGAGTTTCCACTTCGGTCTCACCGAGATTGCTCAATTATGTGTGTAACGGTTGGATTTTGTGTGGAGGCTATATATACCCCTCCACCCCCTCTTCATTCGTGGAGAGAGCCATCAGAAAGGACTACCACTCCTACCTTACACTTTCTGAGAAGAGAACTACCTACCCTTGTGTTGAGATCAAGTTGCTCCATTCCTACCATATGAAACTTGATTTCTAACCTTCCTAAGTTGCTTTCCACTCAATCCTTTCTTCCACCACAGCCATATCAGTGAGGAGAGTTGAGTGTTGGGGAGATTATCATTTGAAGCACAAGAGCAAGGAGTTCATCATCATCTACAACATCTATTACCTTTTGGAGGGTGGTGCCTCCTAGATTGGTTAGGTGTCGCTTGGGAGCCTCCGTCATCGAGATGTGGAGTTGAACCAAGAAGTTTGTAAGGGCAAGGAGATCGCCTACTTCGTGAAGATCTACCCCGAGTAAGGCTAGCCCTCCGTGGGCGTAGGCCATGATGGAATAGACAAGGTTGCTTCTTCATGGACCCTTCGTGGGTGGAGCCCTCCGTGGACTCGCGCAGCCGTTACCCTCCGTGGGTTGAAGTCTCCATCAACGTGGATGTACGATAGCACTACCTATCGGAACCACGGGAAAAATCATTGCGTCTCCAAATTGCGTTTGATCTTCTCCACCTCTCTTTACTACATGTGCAATTTACTTTCCGCTGCTTATACTCTAGAATTGCATGTGTAGGGTGATACTTGACTTGATCTTAATTGTGAAACTACCTAAAACTGTTCTTTGTCAAAGGCAGAATTTTTATACATACAAGTAGTCTAATCACCCCCCCCTCTAGACATACTTTCGATCCTACAAGTGGTATCAGAGCTTTGGTCTCCATTGTTTTGGTTTCCATTGCATTGGACTCCATAAGCTTGGTTTCACAACCTAGGAGAGTATGGCGTCTAGTGAGGGTAATTATCGTAGAGGTCCTTACTTTGATGGTACAAATTTTGCTAGTTGGAAGCATAAAATGAAAATGCATATTCTTGGTCATAACCCAGCCGCATGGGGCATTATTTGTGTTGGTATGCAAGGTGAATTCTTCGAGGAAGGAAAAGTTCCGGATCACGAAGCTACACCGGAAGAGTTGCGGATGTTGCAAAACAATGCTCAAGCTTGTGACATTCTCTTCAATGCCTTGTGTCCCGAGGAGTTCAACAAAATCAGCCGTCTTGAGAATGCTAAAGAGATTTGGGATACTTTGGTTGAGATGCACGAAGGTACTGAATCTGTGAAGGAATCAAAGCTAGATATTCTTCAAGGTCAACTTGACAAGTTCAAGATGAAGGATGGTGAAGGAGTCGCTGAAATGTACTCTAGGCTTGCTCTCATCACAAATGAGATTGCCGGCTTAGGAAGCGAAGAAATGACCGACCGATTCATCATTAAGAAGATTCTCAGAGCTTTGGATGGAAAATATGACACCGTGTGCACTTTGATCCAAATGATGCCAAACTACAAGACTCTCAAGCCAACTGAAGTCATTGGAAGAATTGTTGCTCATGAGATGACACTTAAGGATAAGGAAGAGCTTCACAACAAGTCAAGTGGTGCTTACAAAGCTACAAGTGATGCTCCCACAACCTCAAGTGACAAGTTAATTTCCAATGAAGAGATAAGCCTAATGGTTAAGAACTTCAACAAATTCTACAAGAATAGAGGCAAAGAGAGAAGCTCAAAGTCTAGATCATATGATGAAAAGAGATCTTCTAGTCGTGATCGAAACTGCTACAATTGTGGAAGACCCGGACACTTCTCAAATGAGTGTACGGCTCCCCACAAGAGAAGAGAAGAATCTCCAAGAAGAAGATCAAGAGATGAGTCACCTCGGGGAGAGAGAAGGAGTAGAGATGATCGTTATGAACGAAGACCCTCTCGGAGAAGCAAGGATTCGGAGAGGAAAGACAAGTCATCAAGGAGCTACACAAGAAGAAGACATCAAGCTCATGTAGGTGAATGGGTCTCCGGCTCCGACTCCGACAATCAATCCGATGGAAGCTATCACTCCGACTCCGACTACAGTCAAGATGAAGGTGTTGCCGGTCTTGCTCTCGTATCCTCCAACTCCTACGACTTATTTGATTCACCAAATGAGGGAATTGGAAGATGCTTCATGGCTAAAGGCCCCAAGGTAACACACCCTGAATTCATTGACTTTGATAGTGATGAGGATGACTTGCTTGGTGAAGATGAGCTCTTGCATGATAAATCTAGTGAGCTTAGTAACGATGAAAATGCTAGTAGTCTTTATAGTCGAGAAGATTCGAATGACAATGCTATGAAGGAGATTGAGCGTATAACTAAAGAACTAAACACTCTTAAGTTAGCTCATGAAACAACTCAAGAAGATCATAGAGAGCTCCTAAGATCTCATGAGAAGCTACGCTTCGAGAAGCTCACTCTAGAGCAAGAACATGAGTTTCTAAAAGCGATCAATGACGATCTTCGAAAGAAGAGTTCTTCATATCTTGCCAAACGACTTCTCTTGTCTAATTTCTTGCCACCTATTAAGACTAAGCATGACAAGCATAAGAAAAATTCTTCCTCTAGTAGTAACAATAACCATGTTAAATGTAATATTGTTGCTTCTAGTAGTTCTCTTGATTCCACTAACAATGTTTCAAGCCAAGTTACACTTGAGCAAGAAAATAGCTTATTGAAGGAAATCATAGAGAAAGGTGTCTACAAGAGTCTTGCCGGAAGCAAGAACTTTGAGGAAATTGTTCGCAAACAAGGAAGGCACCGGAAGAATCAAGGGATTGGTTTTGAGCGAAAGTTCAACGCCGAAGGTGTTGAGTGGGAAGAAGGTCAATACCCTACTCCACAGTTTGTTTCTCAAAAGGAGAAGTATGATCCTACTTCTTCCAATGTGGAACAAGCTCAAGATGACCTTCCACCACAAGACCACAAGCTAAAAGCCAAGGACAAGCTTCAAGAGGAGATTGATGCATTCATTGAAGCACCTCAAGCCATGGTCAAGTGGGTTCCCAAGGACACGTCAAGTTCTACTTCGTCAAGCTTAACTACAACCCCAAGGATTCCCATCAAGATGATGTGGATCCCGAAGAAGAAGAACTAGAAGGTTCTTGAGGGTGACTCCGCCAACATACTTCACTCATATTCATTTTGGCAACTTGTGCAATCAACTTCCACATCATGCACTAGTTCATGGAGTCACAAACCCTCTTGTTGGTAAGTCAAGGGACAAGGTAATCATTGCTTTCATGGACATCATCTTTTGTGAACTTCAATCTATGTCTATGGATATCCTTGTTTGTTCCTTGTGGGACTAACCCATGTAGGTATTGAAAGTGCCCTAATCCAAAGGATAGCTCCAAACTCTTGATGATCTACATCAACATTGAGCATCCACATCTTCAACATCTACATGAAGTCTTCTACGACAACCCAAGGTTAGTTTGACCCTTTAAAAGGGGTTCTCACATCTAGGGGGAGCTTTGCTCTAAAAAATTGAGCTAAAGCATCTCCAAATGATGTGAACACATCAATGCTTTATGTAAAAGTGGTAACCCCACTTGTGCTTAAACGATGAGTATGACCTATGATCAAATGTTCTCATTTGGCTCCTAAGTCAAAATACTCATATATAGATGACCTAGTCATCGACAAATTGTGTGCTAGTAGCTAGAGTGTTGGTTGTGCATGTTTGACACATATTTCATTTGCTATCTTATTGTGTGAGCATGTTGAATGCATGATTTTATCCATTCGAGGACATCCATTTGTTGTTTTGGTTGTTCTGATTTTTTTTTCTGGCCAAATGGATGGACAAGAATGCCTAAGCACCTCCCCTAGCTATCTATGCTTTCTTGTCTCAAATTCTATTCATGCTCATATCACAAACTTTGAACAAGTCATTTTCGGACTCTCCGAGTGAGGAGCACTCGGAGCCACCGATCCGTCTAAGGCTGACTTCCAAAACCTTCTAAGTCAATTTCGGTCAGACCAACTTCTCCCACTCGGTCCAACCGAAACGCTTAGACTGATCTAGGTTTCATCTCGGTGAAACCGAGTTGTAAATCTCGGCGTGACCGATATGCGTAACTGCATAGCAGTTATCCATCTCGGTGTCACCGAGTTTTTCAACTCGGTCCCACCGACAGCAAGGGGATATAAATACTGAGGGCAGCGCGCGATTTTTCCTTCAAACGTTTTCGCCCCCAAGTCCCCTGCTGCCGTCGCCCTGATCTCCGGATCGTCGCCGTCGTCGCCTGTGCGCCCTCGCCGCAGGTCTCTGCCGCCGTCAACGGTTTTCTCCTCCGCGCCGTTGCCGCCGTAGAGGGACTCCACCAAGTTAGGGTGAGTCTCGATCCCTCTCGTGCTCCCCATCTGATTCAATGCACGATTGGTTTGCCCTATCTGGCCACGTTTGAAAACTTCCTTTCCATCAGATCGTTCTAGTTTCGAGTCAAATTCTTAGGTTTAGGTTTCCACGGAATACATCTCGGTGAAACCGATTTTGAAAACTCGGATTGACCGATTTGGCCTCTGGCCATTGCACTGCACCTTTCGGTCTAACCGAGTCGTGCAAATCGGTGTGACCGAAGTACAGTTTTAGTGAAACCCTAGTTTATCGGCAGGACCGAAACCCATTTCGGTCTGACCGAAAGTGGTGTGTTAAGTTTCTGTTATACACTTCGGATTCACCGAAACTGAAAATCGGTTTGACCGAAATGCATTCTGTGAAAACTTAAAACTAAGATTTGAACTCATTTTGTTTGCAAAAACCTCTGCAGTTTGTGATAACTCTTCTACTCTGCCTATACCTTATCTATTCACAGGTTGTCAGCCATGTCAGATGCCAGTGACAGCCAGAACAGGTCAGAGTCACCTTTTGCAGAGATTCCAGAGGCAGATACTAGTCCTGAGGCTAGTAGTCCTATTGATGATGGTGAGAGGAGTACACCTAGTGGTTTGCCTCCTGCAGCCACCAGAACCAGGAAGGAGAGGAACTCAGATGATGAGGATTCTGATTTTGTAGCTGAGGAAGAAGTGTCCTCCAAGCCTAAGAGAAAAGTTGTTGCCAAAGAGCACCAAGGGCATCAGTCCAAGAAAGGCACCAGCAAGGTCAAGCAATCAGCTGTTGCCAATAAGCTGAACTTGGGAGAGCCAGCCCCAAGTAAAGTGATGAAAACTTCCAAGAGGAAGAGGGTAGTGTATACTGAACCTCATGCAGATGCAGCAGTTGAAGAAGAAGAAGAAGAAGCACCCCAGTCTGCTCCTCAGAAGCAGAAACTCATGGGTGATGCTATTAGGGCTCAAGCCACTTCTAAGCCCAAGAAGCCTGCTCAAGCAAAGGCAGCTCCAGCAAAGCCTACTGCCAAGCCCAAGAGGACAACCAGGAACATCCCAGCCTCTGAGAAGAACAAAGGTGATGTGCCACCGTCTGAGTCTGAAGAAGAACATGTGTTGCTGAAGCTCCGTCCAAAACTGCCACTCCACAACGATACTCATCCTCAAGCCGAGGATATGAAGGCAAGGAAGGATAGAGGTCTCAGGCTATGGAGACAGTCTGATCCATATGCCGTGAGGAGAAGGACTGCTGTGAACCCCAGATTCCACACCAGAGAGCAGCAGGACTTCTATGAGACTGTGTTGATGGACAAGAAGCCTATTGTTGCAGATACCAGATACGTTGACTGGAAGTACATTGACAGTGAAGAGCACCGAGACTTCTTTCCCCATGTGCATGAGAGCTTCACTGCATGTGGAGTTGATGAGTTTGTGGGTCAGAAACTGACAGATTGGAACGATGAGATGATTATGCAGTTCTACGCCACAGCCCACTTCTATCCTGATGGGAAGATCACCTGGATGACTGAAGGTCAAAGGTTTTCTTCGTCTGTTGAAGAATGGGCAGAACTTCTGAATGCTCCAGTGCAAAGAGAGGACGACATTGATGTCTATGGGATTCCCAAGAAGAACCATGATTCCATGAAGAACATGTACAAGGAGATCCCCGCAGCAGATTTGGAAGTGTGGAAGCTTGGCTCAGTGTACTATCTCCAGGCAGGTCTACCTACCACAAACACTATTCTGAGGCATACCTTGATGCCCAAGTCTGGAGACCATCGCATGATCCGAGGCTATTCTATCAACATGCTGCACATACTCGATGAGAAGGCACCTTTCAAGGTGATGGACTTAATGGTAGAGACCATTAAGAGGACTGCAGCTGACCAGAAGAGGTCGTGTGGATTTGCCCCGCAGATTCAGATGCTTATCAATGCCAAGTTTGGCACGGGCAAATTCATGTTGGATAGGAAACACTTACCACTGCAGCCAGAGCATGAAGATAATGTTGTTGTGATGGACGAGGAGGATCCAACTTCGGTTGAAGGTCAAGCCAAGATTGAAGCTGCTAGGAAAGCCAAAGCTGATAAAGAGGCTGCAGCAGCAGCAGCTAAACCAAAGAGCTTCGGAGAGCAGATTCTTGAAGCTACCCAAAGGATTGAACAATGCCTGGCCAACATTGAACAATCTCAGGAAAGCTTGGAAAGGATTGTTGACGAGAAGGTCCACGCTCTGGACGTGAAGCTGACTGAACTTCAGGTGACCGTCAACAAGCTTGAGGCAGACATGGAGGAAGCAAGGCAGGACAGGGCAGAGCTCGTGCAGGATGACCTAGTCCAGGACTCTCATCGCCAGACTGCTCCTGTTCCCAGAGGATCCCGATCAGCTGCTATCCCAGTGACTGACTCCAGGGCTACCACTTCAGCACCTCCTACAGCTCCAGCAGTCACTCCAGCCACAACTCCAGCATCCACTCCTCCAGCGCAGACATCAGCTGAAGTCTTCGCCGATGCCGTCATATCTACTCCGACATCTACCCAGACGGGAGCCGCCAGCAGAGCCCACAGTGATGTTTAGCTCTATGCTTTTTCAAACTTTTTGGTAACTTGTTGCCAAAGGGGGAGAAATTGTATAGATCATAGGGCTTCGAGAGAGAGAGAGTGCTCTTTCGTTCTTTTGCCGGTTTTCTTTGAGATACATTTGGTTTCTTTTGGTTCTTGAAACTTTCAGTGTGCTTGATACTACGTTTGATGCTACCTTAATGAGTGCTTAGTCATACTATGCTTTAATGTGTGCTTAATGCTTATCATATGCTATTCCTATCTTGTATGATCATTTACTCATGTCTTGGTGATTGGGTGCATGTTATTCATTCTTATCATTTTGTGCGCTCCACCAAGATGTATGTGACATGGAAGAGTGACCCATAATCCTAATCGATTGTGCATTTGCATTCAAACGCAAATTTTAAATAATGCACAAATTTAGGGGGAGCTCTTGCTTATCACATACTTCTCAAAGCGACGATATTATTCATTGATTATATCCTTTGTCGAAGCTTTGATCTATATGTTGTCATCAATTACCAAAAAGGGGGAGATTGAAAGTGCAACTAATCCCCGGGTGGTTTTGGTAATTAATAACAACATATATATCATTGAACTAATAGTTACTTGAGAATTATTTCAGAGAAGTTCAGTGATATGGGTATGGCAATGTCTGAAGAAGTGGACCCCTCAAAATGCTAAGGCAAGCATTGGCAAAAGCTCAAGACTCCATTTTTGGTTTAGTGATCAAAGATCACATTGAGTCCATAGGAAAAGCCAATACTATTAAAAGGGGATGAGGTTGTGTTGATGATCTGGTTGCTCAAGTGCTTAGTGATATATCTCCTTCAACTATCAGCAACTTTCACTACAATACACACTCATAAGTAATCTCGGACAAACCGATTTTCCAAACTCAGTCCCACCGAGATGAACCACCTCAGCCATAAGCCAAACCCTAGAAAAATCGGTCAATCCGAGTTTGAGTTCGGTCTCACCGAAATATGGGCTGCCAAGCTTCTGTAACCGTTTGTCCTCAAATCGGAATAACCGAGTTGATGATTTCGGTCCCACCGAAACTGGCAAGTTCCTGTCTTTGCTCAAATCGGACAAACCGAGATGGTATTTTCGGTCCCACCGAAAACCCCAACGTTCACTATATTTGAACTTTCGGTCTGACCGAGTTTCCACTTCGGTCTCACCGAGATTGCTCAATTATGTGTGTAACGGTTGGATTTTGTGTGGAGGCTATATATACCCCTCCACCCCCTCTTCATTCGTGGAGAGAGCCATCAGAAAGGACTACCACTCCTACCTTACACTTTCTGAGAAGAGAACTACCTACCCTTGTGTTGAGATCAAGTTGCTCCATTCCTACCATATGAAACTTGATTTCTAACCTTCCCAAGTTGCTTTCCACTCAATCCTTTCTTCC
>LR738712.1:774326997-774354639 GCA_902687465.1 Secale cereale
AAGCACAAGAGCAAGGAGTTCATCATCATCTACAACATCTATTACCTTTTGGAGGGTGGTGCCTCCTAGATTGGTTAGGTGTCGCTTGGGAGCCTCCGTCATCGAGATGTGGAGTTGAACCAAGAAGTTTGTAAGGGCAAGGAGATCGCCTACTTCGTGAAGATCTACCCCGAGTAAGGCTAGCCCTCCGTGGGCGTAGGCCATGATGGAATAGACAAGGTTGCTTCTTCGTGGACCCTTCGTGGGTGGAGCCCTCCGTGGACTCGCGCAGCCGTTACCCTCCGTGGGTTGAAGTCTCCATCAACGTGGATGTACGATAGCACTACCTATCGGAACCACGGGAAAAATCATTGCGTCTCCAAATTGCGTTTGATCTTCTCCACCTCTCTTTACTACATGTGCAATTTACTTTCCGCTGCTTATACTCTAGAATTGCATGTGTAGGGTGATACTTGACTTGATCTTAATTGTGAAACTACCTAAAAATGTTCTTTGTCAAAGGCAGAATTTTTATACATACAAGTAGTCTAATCACCCCCCCCCTCTAGACATACTTTCGATCCTACAAAATGCCCGTCACCGTCGACCCCAAAAGCGTCCGTCCAGGCTCCTCCGTTCGACACGGCGGTAGCCTCGTCACCGTGGCTTGCCACTGTGTGCCCCAGGCTGCACAGCCTTCCGCCACGCGTCCCTGGAAGGGCCCCAGGGCGACGCGTGGGCAGACGAGCTGGAGCGCGGGCACACAGCATAAGTTTCCCCCGGCAAGCACCTTGCCGGGGCCGTGACCTTGCCGGGCCCGGGAGCTTGTCGCTCTCCGGGTCCTGCCGGAGCGCGTGATGCGCCGAGGCATTTCTTGAGGTGTGCATTCCTTGGCCTTCCTGGCAAGCTCCTCTTGCCAGGGTCTTGTGCTAACGTGATAATCTTGAGCCTGGTGCGGCCTTCCCGGCAAGCTCCTCTTGCCGGGGCCTTGATCTTCTGACTTGTATACTTTGTTCTTGAATGGCTTTATAGGGACCAGAAAAGGTTCTTGGCGAGCACGTGGTAAGCCCTGCCGCGGGGAGCTGCTACTGCCCGTGCACAAGTTGGGGTACTAAGGTACCCCTATCTTAGTACACAGACAGGAGCCCCCGGGCCTGGGCCACACACGGTGCCGAGCGCTGTTGGGCCAGGCCCAAAACAGTGCACGGGCACGCGCGGCCCACGGCAAGCCGTATCCCCTTCCGCATCCGCCGCATCCCTCCCTAACGGCACGCGTCGATTGCGGCGTCGTGGGAGAGATCGTGGCCTGTTCTTTAATGGGAAATGCGGAGCGTCCCCCACTTCCCCCTTAAAAGCAGAGGAAGCAGGGGCAGTTCCCTCCATCGTCTTCATTGCGTCTTGACTCTCCAGAAACCCCCGTTGTTTCTTGCCTCCACCCCTCCTCCGCCGTCTTCCCCATCCGCGGCGCCGTCGAGCTCCTCGCCTCTTCCCTCGCCGCCTCCGCCATGGCTCCGAAGAGCGACAAGGCGAAAGCGGACAAGGCCAAGAAGGAGAAGTCCGAGCAGGCGGCGAAGCTGGCCGCCTTGCGGAAGAGGAGCGTGGTCTTCGCGCCGAGGCTTGGCGCGAAGGAGCTGCGGAACAAATATTATCTGTTCTGGTCGGGGGAGACCAAAGCTCATCCCCGCACCAGAGCCTTCCCCGCCGTCGCCAAAGATATGTTCCCCGGCGGGTACTTCTTCTTCGCTGCTTTCTTCCACTGTGGATTGTGCCCTCCGTTCTCGGAGTTCTTTTGTGATATCATGAACACATATGGCCTCCACCTCCTAGACTTTACCCCCAACGCCATCCTTACGATGGCCGTTTTCGTACATCTGTGCGAAAACTATGTTGGGATTCATCCAAACGTAGCCCTTTTCCGCCATTTCTTTATGCCTAGAGTAGAGGCTGGCGCTCCCCTTTCCGGCGGCATCTCCTGGATCTTCAGGCTGAACAAGAAGGACTCGTACCTGAAGGGAGAGCTCCGCGGCAAGTGGGAAGAATGGAGAGCCGATTGGTGTTGGGTGGTGGAGGACAAGCCGGAGCCCTTCACCGCGCCGCGCACAACTGCCATAGTGCGCGGCAGAGATTGGAGCGAATTGGCCCCGGAGGACAACAAGCTCAGCATCGCCCTCATTAGGATTATTCGTCTCCAGGTCGCCAATCTGACTATCGGAGAGGTTGGGGCAGATTTCCTCCGTCGCCGCATCGCCCCTCTACAAGAAAGGAAGAGGTCCGCCTGGGAATTCGGCAATGCGGCGGATATCATGAGGCTGCGCCCTGGATTAAACTTCAACTTCACTGCCTTGGAGCTGAAGGGGATGGTCCGGGAACTCTTCAAGCATGACCCGGCCCACCCGAAGTGGTTCAAACCTTCCCGGGGAGTGGTGCCGCTGTGCAACAGCACTGCCCGGGATTCCTTGCGCGCGATGATGCCCGCGTGTGACTCCCACGGCGTCGACCCCACTTGGATAGAGCCTCCGCCGGATACGGTGCTGTCCTTCTTCGACAACTTGGTCGAGACGCCCAAAAACACCGAGGAGAACAGGGGCCTCACCCGGGCCACCACGGCTCGGGATATAGCCTACATCGCCTCCAGGATGGAGGAGGCCGCCGCAGCTGCGGCGGCGGGTGACTTTGGGTACACCGTGGACGAGGCGCAGGCCGCGGACGAGGCAAGCCAAGCAGAGGAGGCGGAAATCCTCAAGCTGCTCAAGCTTCCGCCCGAGGAGTTTGCCGGGGTGCCCTCCCTGAGGTTTGCCGGGATGGGCGAGGTTGCCGGAGGGAGCGAGGCCGCCGGAGGGAGCGAGGTCGCCGGAGGGAGCGAGGCCGCTGGGCATGGTGCTGAGTCCAGCGGGCCTGGCGGGGAGGAGGAGGACGTCGAGGCTGATGAAGACTCCGGTGGATCTCTGGGACTTGACGACGATGCCTCCTCGTCCTCAGAGAACTCCCCGCCTCCGGCAAGTCCTACGCAACAACCGAGGAAGCGCCTCCGCAAGGCGGCTACGGCGACGAGGCCGCAGGCGCCTCGACAGCAGCCTGTGCGCCGGGCGACGCGCGCCACCAGGGCGAGCAAAGTCGTCAAGGAGGCGCCCCGTGCACCAGCGCCAAGCGGAGGGGGATCCTCCCGGAGCGGAACGGCCGCCCCTTCTGCTCCTCGGCCCTCGGCGGCGACGGAGGCTGGGTCTTCGCAGCCCACAGCCCCGGAGACCGCCAAGCGCCCGAGGGAGCCTTCTCCTCCAGCTCCTTGCGCAGGAGCACCCCAGGCGGAGTTTGATTTCTCCGCCCTCAGCTCCGACGACGAGGAAGAGGAGTAAGTTCCTGCAACTTGTAATTTCTTTGACTTTGTCTTGATTTTCCTTGTTGATTCTGATCTTGTTTTTGTTTTGCTTTTCAGGACCCTGGCCCAGCAGATGGCGAAGAGGACCAAGATCCCTGTGGTCGAGGTTGAAGACGACTCGCCCGCCGCGGCGACCGGAGACATGCCAGCGGCGAACTTGCCGGATCAACCCGCTGCTCCGATGAGCAGCCCCCAGCGCAGCCCCCAGCGTAAGTCTGGTTTTTATGTTTCTGTTTGGCGGGCGCGCTTGAGGTGGTTGCTTGTACTGATATTTTGTTGTCTTGTTTGTCTTGTGCAGAAGTGGAGCCGCAGCCGCAGGAGCGCCCGGAGACTGCCCCCGACGAGCTACTTGCTCCACCATCCCCGCCAAGGGCGAACTCCCCGGCGAGGGAGAACGTTCCGCCAAGGACGGGCACCCCGCCAAGGGCGGGCAGCCCGACAAGGGTGAGCACCCCGCCAAGGGAGGGCGCGGGCGGCCCTCCGCCAGCAGGGGCCACTGCTCCACCGCCGAGGGAGAACTCCCCGGCGAGGGAGCCTGTCGTTGAAGAAGTCCGCGAAGGTAAATCTTGTAGCTTCTTCTTCTTGAACTTGTCTTTTTGGATATTTGCTTGACTCTTTTCTTTTCTTTTTCTTCTGCTAGATCCTCCTGCACCGGAGCGGATGGAGACGGAGACCGCCGGCGAGGAGGGCGTGCGCGGCGACGGCGGCAACGCCACTGCCACTGAGGGCATGGCTGGAGCCGACGAGCCTGCCGCTGAAGAGACCGCCCCGCCCGCAGACGCCGCGGCTGGGGAAGGGGCCGGCGACCACACTGCTGGCCCGGAGGCAGCAGGAGCGTCAAGCGCTGCACCGGCCGCCGACCCTTCTGCCTCCACGGCCGGGCAGGGCGTCTACCTGGAAGCCCCCAACGGGGTTTTCATACAAGTCCCGTGGGCGTCCTCGTCACGAGCCCCCATGGAGGGAGAGACCTACGACGGAGAGGTCCTCGCCTCCGCGGGGTTGAAGGTTGTTGAAGCGCTTGGCGGGAGTGACGAGCCCGAAGAGGAGAAACTCCTTCGTCGGCTCCTGGCCTTGTACCGGGCCAGGCAGGCGAAGTTGGAGTCTCGGGAGGCTCTTGCCGCCAAGGCTGGAGTTGATCTGGATAAGCGCGCCGCGGAGCTCCGCGCCGCCAACCAGGCAGCCCTCCGCAACTTGGCGGAGGAGCGGGAAGAGCTTGCCGGGGAGCAGCAAGCCTTCCTCCTGGAGAAGGCTGAGGCAGAAGAGCGGCAGCGGCTGGCCGCCGAGGAGCTGTCTCGGCGGGAGGGGGCGCTCAACCAGCGGAAGGTCGAGCTCGACGTCCATGACGACGAACTCACCGCCCGGGAGCAGGCCATCGGCGGGGCCTTGAAGGAGGCAAAGGATGCTGCCGCCGCCGCGGAGACTGCCAAGAGGGACCTGGAGCTTAAGGTGGAGCAGCTGGAGCGGTACCTGAAGGCGAGCGAGGACAGAGTCACCGCGCTCAATGTGGAGCGGGAGAAAGATGCCCACACCAACTCTGACTTGCAGGTACGTCTCTCCAAGAAAGGCGACGAGCTCACTGCTGCCAAGGATTCAATCGCTGACTTAGAGTTGAAGGTCTCCAATTTGACTGATTCGCTCGACGCCGCCCGGGACCGCGAGACGAAGCTGAAGGACGAGCTCCGCAAGGAGCGGAACTTGGTGGAGAGCGCCGCCGTCTCAGCGAACAACTTCAGCCGGGCGGTGGAGCAATGGACTGATGATCTGGTCACCTCCGCTGCCAACATTGACAAGGAGATGGTGGCGCTGAGGGCGGAGCATCTCGCGTACTCTCCGGACGAGAACCTCCCCCACAGCGCCAAGTTGAGTCTCTTCTTCAGAGGAATCGCGCCGGCGCTCGCGCGGCTGCAGGAGAAGATTCCCGTGCAGTTGGCCGACGAGGCGCGTCGGCTCTGCATGGGCACCTTGGAGCGTGTCTTGATGAAGATCGTCTACCGCAACCCCGGCATCAACCTCGTCAACGTCCTCCGCACCTTGCCGGACGACGCATATCAGGAGGCGTTGAAGGCGCAGGTCGCCCACATCGTCGCCAAGGTGAACAAGGTCACAAGGCGTGAAGGCGACCGCGTAGATTAGATTTCTTTCTTTCTGTTTCCCTTGCCGCTGCAAGGCATGTTATTGGACAAGAATCTATTAGTTATTGCGACAAGTTATCTCTGTAATATATTATCTTATTTTTGAGCAATCAACGCAGTGTTATCTCCCTTGCTTTTGGTCCTCCACTTTGTATGCTTTTTGCCCTACGCTTTTAGGGAACTTTGCCGGCAAGGGGCCCTTGCCGCGAGCGCTGAGTGCTGGCCTCTTAGCAGCCTGCTGGCAAAAGACCTTACCGGCAAGAAACCTTGCCGCAGCTAGTCGCAGCGCACTTAGTTTGCTGAGCGAACTCGAAAACGAAGTAAGGGCGCGACACTTGTCGCAGCTCACTTAAGTCGTTGAGCATGCTCGAAAACAAAGTAAGGGTGCGGCTCGCCACGGGTAGGTTCCTCCGCGCACAGGTTTTCCATACAAAGTGTGGTTGTTCAAGGAAGATAACTAAAATTTAAAAATTTGAACTGCTCAAATTCTGGTAACTTAGCTTTCATGAGTTGCTTGTTCCCCGACAAGGCTTCTCTTTCTTGAACAGCACTTGGTTCATCCTCCAACTCCTCCCCCCCGGCAAACTTGTGCGTGAGGGATATTCCTTCTGCTTAAGAGGGCGAGAAAAAGAGGAGGGAAAACAAGTATATGGCCTCACGGCCTGCTAGTGCTTACCGGGGATGTGCGTTGCACACGGTGCCAAATAATGCATGCAAATAACAAAGAAAAGCATGGAAATGGCAAATAGTGCGAAGCACAAAAACTTTACTGATGCACGGGATCTGCGCCCGGCCTTGTACAAAGGTTTACATGCAACAGCGGCAAGACTTGTACAAAAGGTGGTTGCCGGAGCGGATCACGGCAACCGCACCTTATGGGTGAAACTTGCGAAGATGCTCTATGTTCCAGGAGTTGCTCACCGGTAAGCCTTCTTCGGTCTCAAGGCGGACAGCGCCGGGCCTTGTGACTTGTCTCACCCGATAAGGGCCTTCCCACTTCGGCGTCAACTTGTTGGAATTCTTGGCGGACTGAACACGCCGAAGAACAAGGTCGCCTTCCTCAAGACTCATGGCCTTGACCTTGCGGCTATGATAGCGACGCAAGGCTTGCTGGTATCGAGCAGCTCGCACAGCAGCCTGGAGACGTTCCTCCTCAAGGAGCAATGCATCATCTTGTCGCAGTTGCTCTTGCTCGAGCTCATCATAAGCGAGCACTCGAGGAGATCCGTATACGAGTTCAGTGGGGAGAACTGCCTCTGCTCCATAGACAAGAGCAAAGGGTGTCTGTCCGGTGGCTCGACTTGGTGTCGTCCTGATTGACCAAAGAGCCGCCGGCAACTCCTCTATCCAGTTTCTTCCGCACTTGCGCAGCCTGTCGAAGGTTCTTGTCTTGAGCCCGCGCAGCACTTCAGCATTGGCCCTCTCCGCTTGACCATTGCTCCTCGGGTGAGCAACAGAAGCGAAGCAGACCTTGGCGCCAAGGTCTTGGACGTACTGCATGAAGGTGCGACTTGTAAACTGTGTGCCGTTGTCGCTGATGATCCTGTTAGGGATTCCGAAACGGCAAACAATTGACCTGAAGAACCTGACTGCTGACTGTGCTGTCACCTTTCTCACTGGTTCCACTTCTGGCCACTTTGTGAACTTGTCGATTGCTACGTACAAGTACTCAAAGCCCCCGACTGCGCGGGGAAAGGGGCCGAGGATGTCGAGTCCCCAGACCGAGAAGGGCCATGACAAAGGGATCGTCTGGAGAGCTTGAGCTGGCTGGTGAATTTGCTTGGCATGGAACTGGCATGCTTCACACTTGGTTACTTGTGCAGTTGCATCTTGGAGGGCTTCTGGCCAGAAGAACCCTTGCCGGAACGCTTTTCCGGCAAGTGCCCTTGCGCCAATGTGGTGGCCACATATGCCTCCATGTATCTCTGCCAACAGCTTTTGTCCATCTTCTCTGGAAATGCACTTCAACCTGACACCGTTGAGTCTTCTTCTGTATAGTTCATTGTCAACGAACTGATACATACTTGACTGCCTGGTTATTTTCTCTATCTCTTCTGGCTCGTCGGGAAGTTCTCCAGTTTGTAGAAAACGGACGATCTGCTGTGCCCATGCTGGAGCCTGAGGCTCAACAGCAAGGACCAAAGGCATGAGGGCTGCTGCGGGAACCTCAGCTTCTACGGCAAGAACCTCCGGCTCTGCCGGAGCTGATGGTCCCCCGGCAAGCCTGCCGGGGCAAGGCTTGTCGGGAACGCTTGCTTCAACTGTACAGATCCTCGGATCCACAGGAGCAAACTGTTCCTCAGCATTTTGGCTATTGATCCTGGGGACCTTGGCGGCGGCTTTGGGAAGATCCGCCGGCAAGTAGTCGCCGGAGACCAACTTTCTCTTCTTACTTTGCTCAACTGATGGTGTAACGGATGGCTGAGTCAGCTTGAGAAGGAAGGTCCCTGGTTCCACAGGTAACTTCATTGCAGCACACTTTGAAAGGCCATCGGCAATATCATTCTGAGCTCTTGGGACGTGCTCCATTTGCAGACCTTCAAAGTGCTCTTCAAGATTTCTCACTTCATCGACATAAGCTTCCATCAACGGGCTCTGATAACTCTTATTCACTTGTCGGACCACCAGCTGTGAATCTCCCCGCACAATCAACTTCTTGATCCCAAGCTCGGCTGCAATTCTGAGGCCGGCAAGCAAACCTTCGTACTCAGCAGTATTGTTCGTCGCTTGTTCCTTGGGAAAGTGCATCTGGACAACATACTTGAGGTGCTCTCCGGTGGGCGCTATGAGTACCACGCCGGCACCGGCGCCTTGCAGCGAGAAAGCACCATCAAAGTACATTACCCATTCATTGCTTGTTTCTTGCACGGGGACGCTTGTCTCTGGAACTTCCTCATCAGGCGTGTCGTCCATTCTGCTATGAATTCTGCCAAAGCTCTGCTCTGTATGGTTGAAGTACTTTCAAATTTGAGACCAAAGCTTGACAGTTCCAGTGCCCACTCGACGATCCTGCCTGTTGCTTCTGGATTCTGCAATATCATCTTCAACGGAAAGCGAGTGACCACTGTTATCTCATGTGCTTGGAAGTAATGGCGCAGCTTTCTCGAGGCCATGAGGAGGCCGAAAAGCAACTTCTGCACCCCAGAGTATCTTGATCTAGCTCCTTGCAAGAGGGAACTTACAAAATACACTGGGCGCTGCACCATCTTCTTTCGCACTTCACCTTGTTCCTGCGCAGACTTGTCCTTGTCGGGGCCAGAGCTTGTCGGGGAAGCCCCCTGCTTGTCGCTGGATTCGCTTGCCGGGGATGTGGGCTCCTCATCTGCCTCCCTCTCTGCTACTAACGCAGCACTAACCACTTGATTGGTTGCTGCTAAGTATAACAGCAACTTTTCTTGTGGCCTAGGTGCGACAAGTATTGGAGTGGAGGACAGGTACCCTTTCAAGTCTTGCAGCGCTGCCTCCGCTTCCGGAGTCCATTTCATGGGACCTGCCTTTTTCAAAATCTTGAAGAAAGGCAGGGCGCGCTCTGCAGACTTTGAAATGAACCTGCTGAGAGCAGCCACACAACCAGCAAGTCTCCTTACGTCCTTGACGCGCTTCGGGGCTTCAATCTGCTCGATGGCTTTTATCTTGTCGGGATTGGCTTCAATCCCCCTCTGGGACACAAAGAACCCGAGAAGCTTGCCGGAGGGGAATCCGAAGACGCACTTCTCGGGGTTCAACTTGAGCTGGATCTTGCGCAGATTCTCAAAGGTTTCCTCTAAGTCTTGGATCAGGGTATCTTTGCTCTTGCTCTTGACCACTATGTCATCCATGTAAGCTTCTACATTTCTGTGGATCTGTGGCTCAAAAGCAGTGTGCACCACCCTTGCAAATGTCGAGCCTGCATTCTTCAATCCAAAGGGCATGCGTATGAAGCAATATGTGCCACATGGAGTAATGAATGCAGTCTTCTCTTCGTCTTCCTTGGCCATGAAAATCTGGTGGTAACCTGAATATGCATCAAGGAAGGAAAGCAGCTCACATCCGGCGGTGGAGTCAACAATCTGGTCAATACGCGGCAAGGGAAATGGATCCTTGGGACATGCTTTATTCACATCAGTGAAGTCTATACAAAGTCTCCACTTCCCATTGGCCTTGCGTACGACAACTGGATTGGCCAACCACGTAGGATGGATCACACCTCTAACTAGGCCTGCTGCTTCCAACTTCTTTATCTCTTCGGCAATGAATTCTTGGCGCTCCACGGCTTGCTTTCTGACCTTCTGCTTGACGGGCCGCGCATGAGGACTAACAGCAAGCTTGTGCTCAATTACCTTCCTGGGAACGCCGGGGATGTCAGACGGTTGCCATGCAAACACATCGACATTCGCCCGCAGGAAGGCAACGAGCGTGTTTTCCTATTTGTTGTCGAGCGTAGCACTGATGGTGAAGGTACCACCAGTGCCGTCCTCCTTGGCGGGCACCTTCTTGGTTGCCGGTGGAGCCGCCATTCCTCTCTTGCACTTGCCGGTGGAGCTCGATGGTGCGTCCTCGACGGCAGCGCAGCACTCCGAAGAGGTGCGTTTGCCGGAGTGGGCCCCAGAGCTCTTGCCGGACTTGGTCTTGGTCTTCCCCCCGCGGGAGCTTCAGCGGCAAGTGTGTTGCTTTCTGCTGTGGCTGCTGCATCCCGGTATATCTTGTCGGCGCAGATAAGCGCGTCCTTCTTGTCGCCAGGGACAGAGATGACGCTTATCGGCCCCGGCATCTTGAGTACGTTGTAGGCATAGTGGGAAGCTGCCATGAACTTGGCGAGGGCAGGACGTCCAAGTATCCCATTGTATGGCAATGGGATATCGGCCACGTCGAAGGTTATCCTCTCCGTCCTGAAGTTGAGTTCCCCGCCAAAGGTCACTGGCAGAGTAATCTTCCCCTTCGGCTTGCTCCTTCCCGGGTTTATTCCTTGGAATGACCCGGTTTCTTCGAGCTCGCCGTCTGGGATCTGGAGTTTCTTGATCACAGCTGAGGAGATCAAGTTCAGGCCGGCCCCGCCGTCAACCAACATTTTGGTGACCTTGAGGTTGCGGATAGTTGGTGAGACCAACATCGGCAAGCACCCGACCGCCGTTGTGCGGTCAGGGTGATCCTCAAGGTCAAAAATGATGGGCGTGCTGGACCACTTTAGCAGCCTGTGTGACTCGACGGGCGGCTCAACTGCGTTTACTTCCCGCACCCACTGCTTGAGTTGGCGGTGGGAAGTGTGCAGAGAGGCGCCTCCGTCGACACACAGAACTTCTGTGGCCTTCTGGAACTCCTGCTCGCTGTTATCTCCTTCTTCCATGTCGTCGTCGTCTACTTCCTCATCCTTGTCGCGGCCCCGGGGAGGTCGATCACCTTGCCGCTGCTTGGCCTTGCCGCGGCGTCCTCCCCGGCCATTGAATGGCCGCTTCTTGCTGGGCTCTCCTCCGCCACCTTGGGCCTTTTCCTTGTCGCGACGCTCGTATTCAGCCTTCTGCTGTTCTACGAGGTACTCGACTCGCTTGCAGTTCTGAAGGTCGTGGCCCTTGGTGCGGTGGATCTTGCAGTATTGCTTGTCGGAGCCGTCCTGCTTGTCGGCTGCCGCTACAGGGGCGGGTTCCTTGCCGGAACCGCCGGCCTGTGCCTTCTTGGCGGGAGCCTCCTTGCCGGACTGCTCGACGACTAGCACCTCCTTGCTCTTCTTTCTTCTATTGTTCCGCCGCCGGCTCTTCTTTGCCGGGGCGGCGTCCTCACTATCGCTTCCTCCCGCGCCAGTATCCTCTCCGGGGAGTCTCCTCCCCTCTTCGGCGCGCGCACACTTGTCAGCCAGAGCGTAGAGCTCGCTGACATCCCGGATCTTGGTCATGGCCATCTCTTCCCTCATGCGGCGGTTACACACGTTCTGGTGGAACGCGCTGATAACCGCGGCAGGGTGGACGTCGGGAATGTTGTGTTGCACGCGGCTGAACCTTTGGATGTACTTGCGCAGGGATTCTCCCTCCTTCTGGGCTAGGATGTGGAGATCGCTCTCCTGGCCGTGGGGCTTGTGGCCGCCCGTGAAGGCGCCAACAAACTGGTGGCACAGATCCGCCCACGAAGAAATGGAGCTCTCCGGCAAGTGCATAAGCCAAGAGCGGACGTTTGGCTTAAGCACCAGTGGGAAGTAGTTGGCTAGTATCTTCTCGTCGCGTCCCCCGGCAGCCTGCACCGCGATGGTGTAGATGCTGAGGAACTCCGAGGGGTGCGTCTTGCCGTCGTACTTCTCAGGTACGTCGGGCTTAAAATTCTTCATGCTGGGCCACTGGACTCGCCGTAGCTCACGGGTGAACACAGGGCAACCTGCCGCGTACGGCAAGTCGCCTAGCTCACCGGGCGCGTACGTGTCGACAGCGGTCCCAGCGCGTTGATCCGATTGTCGCCGGGCTTCTCGTCGGCGCTCGATGCGCGTCCGAGCGTCTTCTTGCCGCCGGTCGTCGAGGACTTGGCGCTGGTCCCGACGAGCCCACGGATCCGACGACGCCATGGAGTCGTCGTCGACGTTGATCCAGCGAGGTGGCGTCTTCTGCTTACGCGGCGGGGAGTGCACAGTGGTTGCACCCCCGGCGGTCTTGTCGCCATCGGCCTTCGTCTGATCGACTTGCCGCGGCCGCGACGTCGCCGGCTGCTGCGGCATGTCGTTGTTGGCGAAGGCGATGAGGCTTTGGATCGTCGCCCTCCAGTCTTCGGCTTTATCTGCCGCTGGAGGGAAGTCGAGGAGCAGTTGTGCTCTTGCTAGAGCTTCTGCTGGAGAGGAGGGGAGCGGCGGCGAGCGGTGCGAGGTGCGAGATATGCTCGGACTCCTAACAGGGTTAGAAGGAGCAGTTCCTCGCCCCGGCGACCGCGCCTTGCTCGTGCCAGGACGATGGCCTTGAGCATCCCGCGAGCCTCCGGTTTGTCCTTGCCCCAGCAAGCGTATGGTACCTCCTATACCACGGCGCTGCTGGCCTGTTATCTGCTGAGAGGGACGTGGTGCGTCTACGGACACCGAGGCTTTGGAATTCGCCCGGTCGTCCGTCTTGTCCTTGGACTTGGTGGCGCCGTGAGTTTCCTCGCCGGCGACCACCCTACCGCCGGCGTCTCCTCCACCAACCGTTGGTTCTGGTGGCGGTGGGATCGATGCAGACGGGCCTGCGACCTCCAAAGCCTTCTTCTTCGGAGGCATGCTGATGCTGTCGATGAAGTTGATGAAGCTGGAGAGGTTGATGAAGAATGCGCCCGCGTGAGCGCCGGATCAGGTTCGCACAACCTCGACGCCCCCTACCTGGCGCGCCAAAGATGTCGGGGGAAACTGTCCTCCCACGAGCACCTATGGGACCGGAGCCCCTTCTACGTTGCGGTAAGGGAGCGGAGGGAGCACGAAGAGCAGATCGAGGGGCACACGCGGGCAGTTTACCCAGGTTCGGGCCGCGCGGACGCGTAAAACCCTACTCCTGCCTTGGATGTATTGAGTTCTTGAGCTCGGGAGCTTGAAGAGCTACAGTACTAGCTACACCGAGCGAGAGAGTTGCTTAGGTTCCGAACCTCCTCTACGTTGTGCATGGGCCTCCTTTTATAGCTCAAGGGGTCACCGACAGGTGTCAACGTAGAGGAGGGCAAAAATGTAATTTTGGTGGTAGTTGTAACAGTGCGGGAATAGTGCGTGAACAGTGAATGAACAGTGATCTTCACCTAACTTTGACAGTGGGGGACAAGGGCATTAAATGCCCGTCACCGTCGACCCCAAAAGTGTCCGTCCAGGCTCCTCCATTCGACACGGCGGTAGCCTCGTCACCGTGGCTTGCCACCGTGTGCCCCAGGCTGCACAGCCTTCCGCCACGCGTCCCTGGAAGGGCCCTAGGGCGACGCGTGGGCAGACGAGCTGGAGCGCGGGCACACAGCATAAGTTTCCCCCGGCAAGCACCTTGCCGGGGCCGTGACCTTGCCGGGCCCGGGAGCTTGTCGCTCTCCGGGTCCTGCCGGGGCGCGTGATGCGCCGAGGCATTTCTTGAGGTGTGCATTCCTTTGCCTTCCTGGCAAGCTCCTCTTGCCAGGGTCTTGTGCTAACGTGATAATCTTGAGCCTGGTGCGGCCTTCCCGGCAAGCTCCTCTTGCCGGGGCCTTGATCTTCTGACTTGTATACTTTGTTCTTGAATGGCTTTATAGGGACCAGAAAAGGTTCTTGGCGAGCACGTGGTAAGCCCTGCCGCGGGGAGCTGCTACTGCCCGTGCACAAGTTGGGGTACTAAGGTACCCCTATCTTAGTACACCGACAGAGTCCTTCAAATTCTTCATAGTGATAAGCAGATATAAATCCCAAGTGACTTAAAGAATAGAGCTATGCTCCCCGGCAACGGCGCCAGAAAATAGTCTTGCTAACCCACAAGTGTAGGGGATCGCAACAATTTTCGAGGGTAAAGTATTAAACCCAAATTTGTTGATTCGACACAAGGGGAGCCAAAGAATACTCTTAAGTATTAGCAACTGAGTTGTCAATTCAGCCACACCTGGAAACTTAGTATCTGCAGCAAGATAGTTTAGTAGCACAGTAATATGATAGTGGTGGTAGCAGCAATAAAAGTAACGATAGTGTTTTTGTAGTTTTTGTGATAATAGCAACGGAAAAGTAAATAAGCAACTAGCAATATAGGTAAATCTCGTAGGCATTGGATCGGTGATGGGAAATTACGTCGGATGCAATTCATCATGTAGAAGTTATAACCTAGGGTGACACAGAACTACCTCCAGTTCATCAATGCATTGTAGGCATGTATTCCGAATATAGTCATACGTCCTTATGGAAAAGAACTTGCATGACATCTTTTGTCCTACCCTCCCGTGGTAGCGGGGTCCTATTGGAAACTAAGGGATATTAAGGCCTCCTTTTAATAGAGTACCAGACCAAAGCATTAACACATAGTGAATACACGAACTCCTCAAACTATGGTCATCACCGGGAGTGGTCCCGATTATTGTCACTTCGGGGTTGCCGGATCATAACACATAGTAGGTGACTATAGACTTGCAAGATAGGATCAAGAACACACATATATTCATGAAAACATAATAGGTTCAGATCTGAAATCATGGCACTCGGGCCCTAGTGACAAGCATTAAGCATAGCAAAGTCATAGCAACATCAATCTCAGAACATAGTGGATACTAGGGATCAAACCCTAAGAAAACTAACTCGATTACATGATAGATCCCATCCAACCCATCAACGTCCAACAAGCCTACGATGGAATTACTCACACACGGCGGTGAGCATCATGGAATTGGTGATGGAGGAAGGTTGATGATGATGATGGCGACGATCTCCACTCTCCGGAGCCCCGGACGGACTCCAGATCAGCCCTCCCGAGAGAGATTAGGGCTTGGCGGAGGCTCCGTCTCGTAAAACGCGATAATTCTTTCTCCTTGATTTTTTTCTCCACGAAACAGAATATATAGGACCTGGGGATATGTCGGTGGGGCATCGGGGTTCCCTCGAGGCAGGGGGCGCGCCCCCACTCTCGAGGACAGTCCGTGGGCCTCCCGGTGTGGATCTTCTTGCAGATTTTTTTTAAATTTTCTGAAATAAATCTCCGTTGATTTTCAGGCGATTCCGAGAACTTTTTATTTCTGCACAAAAACAACACCATGGCAATTCTGCTGAAAACAGCATCAGTCCGGGTTAGTTCCATTCAAATCATGCAAGTTAGAGTCCAAAACAAGGGCAAAAGTGTTTGGAAAAGTAGATACATCGGAGACGTATCACCAGTCGCGAGGGAGAGGAGGAGAGGTTAGGGGCCGCCGGGGACGGGGTTGAGGGCGGAGGCCGCCGGGGATGGGGAGATGATGTCTACTACGCAACGTTCTTCTTGTAGACGTTGTTGGGCCTCCAAGTGCGGAGGTTTGTAGGACAGTAGCAAATTTCCCTCAAGTGGATGACCTAAGGTTTATCACTCCGTGCGAGGCGTAGGATGAAGATGGTCTCTCTCAAGCAACCCTGCAACCAAATAGCAAAGAGTCTCTTGTGTCCCCAACACACCCAATACAATGTTAAATTGTATAGGTGCACTAGTTCGGCGAAGACCTGGTGATACAAGTGCAATATGGATGGTAGATATAGGTTTTTGTAAACTGAAAATATATAAACAGCAAGGTAGCAAAAGATAAAAGTGAGCATAAACTGTGTTGCAATGATAGGAAACAAGGCCTAGGGTTCATACTTTCACTAGTGCAAGTTCTCTCAACAAGGATAACATAATTGGATCATATTACTAGCCATCAACATGCAACAAAGAGTCACTCCAAAGTCACTAATAGCGGAGAACAAACGAAGAGATTATGGTAGGGTATGAAACCACCTTCTTTCCGATCGATCTATTCAAGAGTCCGTAGTAACGTTAAATCTATCATAGAGTTCGTACTAGAATAACACCTTAAGACACAAATCAACCAAAACCCTAATGTCACCTAGATACTCCATTGTCACATCAAGTATCCGTGGGCATGATTATACGATATGCATCACACAATCTCAGAAACATCTATTCAACCAACACATAGAACTTCAAAGAGTGCCCCAAAGTTTCTACCAGAAAGTCAAGACGAAAACGTGTGCCAACCCCTTTGCATAGATTCCCAAGTTCACGGAACCCGCAAGTTGATCACCAAAACATACATCAAGTGGATCACATGATATCCCATTGTCACCACAGATAAACACGTGCAAGACATACATCAAGTGTTCTCAAATCCTTGAAGACTCAATCCGATAAGATAACTTCAAATGGAAAACTCAATCCATTACAAGAGAGTAGAGGGGGAGAAGCATTATAAGATCCAACTAGAATAGCAAAGCTCGCGATACATCAAGATCGTGCCATCTCAAGAACACGAGAGAGAGAGAGAGAGAGAGAGAGAGAGAGAGAGAGAGAGAGAGAGAGAGAGAGAGAGAGAGATCAAACACATAGCTACTGATACATACCCTCAGCCCCGAGGGTGGACTACTCCCTCCTCGTCATGGAGAGCGCCGGGATGATGAAGATAGCCACCGGAGAGGGTTCCCCCCTCCGGCAGGGTACCGGAACAGGGTCTAGATTGGTTTTCGGTGGCTACAGAGGCTTTCGGCAGCAGAACTCCCGATCTAGGTTAACTTCCGAAGGTTTCAGTATTTATAGGATTTTTGGGCGTAGGGCACAAGTCAGGGGGGCTTCTGGGCTGTCCTGGCCCAACTCTTTTACTTCGGGGGCTTCTTTTGGTGCAGGAAAAATCATGAAAAAATGGCATGTCAATTGGACTCCGTTTGATATTCCTTTTCTGTAAAACTCAAAAACAAGGAAAAAAACAGAAACTGGCACTGGGCTCTAGGTTAATAGGTTAGTCCCAAAAATCATATAAAAGTGTATATAAAATCCCATAAGACATCCTAGAAGGATAATATAATAGCATGGAACAATAAAAAATTATAGATACGTTGGAGACGTATCAAGCATCCCCAAGCTTAATTCCTGCTCGTCCTCGAGTAGGTAAATGATAAAACAGAATTTTTGATGTGGAATGCTAACCAACATAGTTTTCAATGTAATTCTCTTAATCGTGGCATGAATGTTCAGATCTGAAAGCTTCAAGACAAAAGTCTATATTGACATAAGAAATAATAATACTTCAAGCATACTAACAAAGCAATCATGTCTTCTCAAAATACTATGGCTAAGGAAAGTTATCCCTACAAAATCATATAGTCTGGCTATGCTCCCTCTTCATCACACAAAATATTCATATCATGCACAACCCCGGTTTTAGCCAAGCACTTGTTTTCGTACTCTATTCTTTCAAAACTTTCAACTTTCATGCAATACATGAGCGCGAGCCATAGACATAGCACTATGGGTGGAACAGAGGTGGTTGTGGAGAAGACAAAAAGGAGGGAGATAGTCTCACATCGACTAGACGTATCAACGGGCTATGGAGATGCCCATCAATAGATATCAATGTGAGTGAGTAGGGATTGCCATGCAACGGATGCACTAGAGCTAAAAATGTATGAAAGCTCAACAAAAGAAACTAGTGGGTGTGCATCCAACTTGCTTGCTCATGATGACCTAGGGCATTTGAGGAAGCCCATTCTTGGAATATACAAGTCAATTTCTATAATGAAAATTCCCACTTGTATATGAAAGTGACTAAGCATGAGACTATCTATCATGAAGAACATGGTGCTACTTTGAAGCACAAGTGTGGAAAAAGATAATAGCAATTGTCCCTTCTCTCTTTTCTCTCATTATTTTTGGAGGGGCTTTTCTCTATTTTTTTATTAGCCCCTATCTAATTTTTTTGGGCCATCTCCTTTTTTTATTGGCCTTCCCTCACATGGGACAATGCTCTAATAATGATGATCATCACACTTTTATTGATTTACAACTCGATATTACAACTCGATACTAGAACAAGTATGACTCTACATGAATGCCTCCGGCGGTGTACCGGGATGTGCAATGAAACAAGAGTGACATGTATGAAAGATTATGCATGGTGGCTTTGCCACAAATACGATGTCAACTACATGATCATGCATGGCAATATGACAATACGAAGCGTGTCATATGAACGGAACGGTGGAAAGTTGCATGGCAATATATCTCGGAATGGCTATGGAAATGCCATGACAGGTAGGTATGGTGGCTGTTTTGAGGAATAATATGGTGGTTGTTTTGAGGAAGGATATATAGTGGGTTTATGGTACCGGCGAAAGTTGCGCGGTACAAGAGAGGCTAGCAATGGTGGAAGGGTGACACTGCGTATAATCCATGGAGTCAACATTAGTCATAAGAACTCTTATACTTATTGCAAAAACTCTACGAGTCATCAAAACAAAGCAATCAACGCATGCTCCTAGGGGGGAGGTATGTTGGAGTTAACCATCGCGCGCCCCGACCTCCACACAAAGGTTGGCACTTTACAAATACCTCATGCTCTAACTTCGTCACATAGCGGTTCACCATACGTGCATGCTACGGAAATCACTAACCTTAACTCAAGCATTTCTCAATTTCATAATAACTCCACTAGAATGACTCTAATATCACTATCCTCATATCTCAAAACAGTTATCAAGCATCCAACTTCTCATCATATTCAATGCACTAAGTGTGAAAGTTTTTACTACATTGATATTGGATGTCTATCATGTGAAGACTAGTTTTATAGCCTAAGCACATTACCATGATGTTTTAACAAACTCTCAAAAGGATATAAGTGAAGCATGAGAGTTCCTCTATTTCTTCAAAATAAAACCACCGTTGTGCTCTAACAGATATAAGTGAAGCACTAGAGCAAACAACAAACTACTCCGAAAGATATAAGTGAAGATCAACGAGTAGTTGAATAATTATGTAACTATGTGAAGACTCTCTAACATTTAAGAACTTCAGATCTTGGGATATTATTCAAACAGCAAGCAAAACAAAATAAACTAAATTGACGCTCCAAGCAAAACAAATATCATGTGGTGAATAAAAATATAGCTTCGAGTATAGTTACCGATGGATGAAGACGAAAGAGGGGATGCCTTCCCGGGGCATCCCCAAGCTTAGGCTTTTGGTTGTCCTTGAATTTAACCTTGGGGTTCCATGGTCATCCCCAAGCTTTGGCTCTTGCCACTCTTTGTTCCATAGTCCATCAAAGCAATACTCAAAACTTGAAAACTTCACAACACAAAACTTAGACAAAAATCTCGTGAGCTCCGTTAGTATAAGAAAGCAAACCACTACTCAAAGTTACTGCAATGAATTCATTCTTTATTTATATTGGTGTTAAACCTACTGTATTCCAACTTCTCTATGGTTCATACTTCCCAATACTACTCATAGATGCATTGAAATAAGCAAACAACACACGAAAAACAGAATCTGTCAAAAATAGAACAGTGTGTAGTAATCTGGAGGTTTAGCATACTTCTGTAACTCAAAAAATTCAAACTAAATTGGTAAACGTGAGGAATTTGTCTATTAACCATATGCAAAAAGAATCAACTAAATAGCACGCTCCAGTAATATCTGATGACCATTCTAGCGAGCGCTAACGATTCTGTTTTTCACAGCAAGATCAAATAAACTTCACACAAGTCTTCCCAATGGTTCTACTTGGCACAAACACTAATTAAAACACAAAACTACATCTAAACAGAAGCTAGATGCAATATTTATTCCTAAACAGAAGCAAAAACAAAAAATATAAAATTGGGTTGTGTCAGGGATATTACTAGCGGGTATGAACCGGCTAGTGTAAACCGGCTTATTATAATATGTTTGTATGGTTGTAATATTTAGTAAAGGCTACGGCCCATGAGATCTTAGGGCCCATGTATAGAGTTATGGTTTGTAAACTGCCTGATGATGTAACTTGAGAGATAAGGAAGAAAGAGCCGAGACCGAGGTGGACACGAGTATGAGCCGGCCTCGGGACTCTGTAAACCGGACCGGGCGTCACCTCTATATAAAGGGACGACCCGGCGACGGTTCAGGGACAAGCAAGAGACAACCCATCGAGACACAGGCAAGCAACTCGCTCCCTGTTCATCGACGCCCAAGCAATACCAAAACCAAACTAGACGTAGGCTTTTACCTTCATCGAAGGGGCCGAACTAGTATAAACCCTCTGTGTCCTTTGTGTGCTTTTAACCCCTTCAAGCTAACCCGTGCGATGGTTCCATCATCAAGTCCGCTAAACCGGACATCTGCCGTGTTAATTCCACGACAGTTGGCACCCACCGTGGGGCCTCCGCACGATGGTTTCGAGTTCTTGAAGGGCAGCTTTGAAGGGCTGAAGGGCTACGTTGTCGGCCGGATGACCATGAGTCGCCGCGGCCGGTTCTACATCGACGACGCGGGTTGGGGACCGGAGGCCGATTCAATCGAATACGGGTACCGGGTTCCCTTCGGTGGCATCCATGTCTTCATCGGCAAGATCGGCGAACCGGGACCTGAGCCGGACATCTTCTCCAACATCATCGAGCCGGCTCAGCGTGCGAGATCGGCCCGGATTCAGCCCGCCATGAAGCACGTTTTCGTTGGAGCAGTTCGCGGGGTCCAAACCGAGGACATATCGGAATCCGGCGGTGAAACAGTTATCTACTCCGACGACGGATCCTCATCCGGAGAGACTGAATCTTTGTATCAGTTGCGGGACGGCCGGTCTGAGGGTGAGTCCGACGGAGACAGTATTCCGGACCCCTTTGACCCGCCAAACCGGGTGGCTGTCTTTATGGCTGGTTCACAATCTATGCCGCAGCCCACGGTGAATGGGGCGACAGCAGAAGCTGGTGTAGGGGGGAGCGGCCCGGCTCTCTCACCTACTGACGTTCTATCCACCTTAGTCGAGGAGTTCACAGCTCGAGCCATGGCAGAGGTAACTCCAGCAAACAAGGCGCAACATGATGCAGAGCTTCTTCAGCTAAAGGGCCGGATTGATCAAGCCAGGGATGATATGAAAACAGAGAAGGCTATGATAGCAATACGGCAGGCGGAGCTAAATGATCAGGCTTTTCATCTAAGGATGGAGCAGGCCTCTGTACAGGGAGTAAGGGGTCGGAAATATCAATCTCATCTACCGTCGGTTTATGAAGCGGCGGATCTGTTCAGGACGCCTGGGGCTGGGACCAGCAATGATCCGGCGTCAAACCGGAGGGCGCCCCCAAGGGACGAGCCGGTTCAGCAGCCTACTGCGGAACAAGATCGGCGTGTCATCCCTACACCTCATGTTCCTACCCCTCCGGGTCACTTTTCAAACCCTTTGGACAACATCGTCGCTGCTGCTTCATGCTTAGCCGCTTTACCTGTTGAAGGGACATCTCCGGTAGCGTTGGAGGCACGCAGGGTCAAGGATCTGCTTGATACAGCGTTAATACAACAGCAAGCATATTCTCATAGTAGGGAGAGGCTGCATTCAACACCACGTCCCAGCCGGAGTTACACTAGGCATTGGCAAGAACCGGAAGTATCTAGCAGTGAACGTAGGCGGCACCGTCACAGACAAGATAACCCGGCAGGAGTAGATGCACAAGCTCAGGATGCAAACCGGGTTAGATCAGTAGACCGGGAGGAGGTCCGGCAAACGACGCCGGTTCAAGCAGCCACAGCAGGGACAGGAGTCACAACGAGTTCCTTTGGAGTGCAGTGTCTTATCACCGCTTTACGGAGCGTGAAGCTGCCCAAGGACTTCAAAGGTCCGCGTAAGGTGCCGAATTACACGGCAGATTTAGCTCCAGAGGCTTGGGTTGAGAGTTACGATATGGCCATGGAGATGCTGGATGTGGATGAAGCGGCTTGTGCAAAATACTTTACTATGATGCTTGAAGGTACCGCCCGAACCTGGCTGAAAGGTTTACCCCCTAATTCCATCGGATCATGGGGAGAGCTACGTAGCCAGTTTATCAAAAACTTCAAGGATACGTGCAAGCAGCCAATGTCAGTGGTATATCTGGCAGCCTGTATACAAGGAGAACAGGAGTCTACAAGCGCATGGGTGCGGCGAGTATCAGAGATTTTGCACTCTTCCAATGGTATCAATCCTAGCACGGCAATAGTGACTTTGGAAAACAATTGCCGGTTTGAGTCTCTGAAGTTAAAACTAGGGCGGCTTAAACGGGATTGTAATGATATGGGAACTCTCATGAGCGCTCTGGTGAAGTATGGGGACTCTGACAATACTAAGTATCCAGAAGCTGAGGGAGACAAAGCAGGAAAGGTTAACAAACCTGGTAAACCGGCGCAGGTTAACCCGGCTACTGCAAGTTTCTTAGGCAAGCGAAAGGCAGAAGGTGGCTCTGATTTCGTAGCTAATATACAAGTTCAAGGGGGTTTCCAGCGCAATAGGGGCAATCCACCCCAACAAACCGGCGGAGGGAATGTTAGTTGGGACCAAGAGTTAAGTCAGCCTTGCCCGAAGCATAGCTCGAGGGGACGACCAGCAAAACACACTATAGGAGAATGCAGGCCCTTAATGGAAGCCATGATGGGGCACTTTAATCCTAATGACAGGCCTCCAAATGGTGGTTCAGGCCCAGGGTTCTATGGTCCGGGTCATCAGGGGAACATCTCCGGATCAGGATATCGGGGTAATAATGGTGGTTATCATGGCTGGGCCAGTAATCAAAATGGTCAAGGAGGTTATAATAACCAAGGCAATCAGCCGCGTAATCAGGGTGATTACAATAACCAAGGCAGCCAGCAGCCGGGCCAAAGTAATCACAACAACCAAGGTAATCAGCAGGGTCAGCAACAACAGCAATAATCCGGATATTAGAGCAATCCGAAGGACCTGAGTAGTGGGCAATATCATGTGTTCACCACGAGTTTGTGTAAACGAGATCAAAAGGTTTTAAAGAGGGCAGTCCATGCAGTTGAACCGGCGACACCATAGTTCCTACGCTGGTCAGAGCAGCCCATCGTCTGGAGTAGGGAGGATCACCCGATGCGGGTGGATAATCCGGGCCACTTGGCCTTGGTGGTAGCGCCGTAGGTGGGTGGCTACAAGTTCACTAAAGTTCTCATGGACGGCGGTAGCAGCATCAATATCTTGTACTATGAGACCTTCCGTCGTATGGGCCTGACGGATAAGAAGCTAAGACAGTCAAACACGGTGTTCCATGGGGTGGTTCCAGGTAAGTCATCTTATCCGGTTGGAAAAATTGACTTGGAAGTTACCTTTGGAGATGAGAATGATTCCAGGTCAGAGATGATAACTTTCGAAGTCGTCAAGATCCGGAGCCCCTATCATGCTTTATTCGGGAGGACGGTTTATGCCAAGTTCATGGCTAGGCCATGTTATGTTTATCTGCAGCTCAAAATGCCGAGTCACAAAGGCACGGTTACGGTTCACGGAAGTCGCAAGATAGCAGTGGAATGTGAAGAGGGAGACGCTGCTTATGCAGAGGTGGCATGTGCCACAGAAGAGTTAAAGTTTTATAAAGATAATGTTGATCCGGCAGATATGACTCCGTTGAAGAAGCCAACTACAGAGCATGATCCGGCATTGAAGTTTAAATCAGCGAAGGAGACCAAACAAGTTGATTTTGTGCCAGGCGATTTATCCAAGCAGTTCACAATCAGCGCTAACCTTGATCCCAAATAGGAAAGCGCGCTCATCGAGTTCATCCGTGAGAACAGGGATATCTTTGCATGGAAACCTTCTGACATGCCAGGTATACCGAGGGAACTCACTGAGCACAGTCTTAATATTGATCCGAAGTTTAAACCGGTCAAGCAGTATCTGCGCCGCTTCAACGAAGAGAGGCGCAAGGCTATAGGAGAAGAAGTGGCCAGGCTTTTGGCTGCAGGGTTCATAGTGGAAGTTTTTCACCCAGAGTGGTTGGCTAATCCGGTGCTGGTGTTAAAAAAGAATGGAAAGTGGAGAATGTGTGTGGACTACACAGACCTCAACAAAGCTTGTCCAACCGATCCTTTTTCTCTCCCTCGCATTGATCAGATTATCGATGCTACAGCGGGATGTGAGCGGCTAAGTTTTTTGGATGCATACTCAGGATATCACCAGATCAAGATGGCAGTTAAAGACCAGGAGAAGACAGCTTTCATAACTCCTTTTGGTGCTTTTTTCTATGTATCTATGCCTTTTGGGCTCAAGAGTGCCCAAGCAACTTATCAGCGTTGCGTTCAGAACTGTCTTAAGGGGCAGATAGGGAGAAATGTTCATGCCTATGTGGATGATATTGTGGTGAAGTCAAGGAAGGAAGAGACACTGATAGAGAACCTCAAGGAGACCTTCAACAATCTTCGGGCCTATAAGATGATGCTTAATCTGGAGAAGTGTGCTTTTGGTGTTCCGGCAAGCTCCTTGGGTTTTTGGTGTCAAACAGAGGAATCGAAGCTAATCCGGAGAAAATCAAGGCAATCACATCTTTAACAAAGCCGGTTTGCATTAATGATGTTCAGCGTAGCGCTGGCCGGATCACAGCATTGAGTCGGTTTATTAGCCGTTTGGGGGAGAAGGCGATTCCGCTTTATCAGATGCTGAGAAAGACGGATCGGTTTATATGGAGTGATGAGGCAAATACTGCGTTTGAGGATTTGAAGCGACAGCTGGCGAGGCCCCCAGTCCTAGCTGCCCCTGTTGATAATGAGCCTTTGTTGTTATATGTTGCCACCAACGCACGGGCAGTTAGTGTGGCAATTGTGGTTGAACGCAAAGAAGCAGGAAAGGAATACCCGGTTCAGCGTCCGGTTTATTACGTGAGTGAAGTACTCATTGAGTCTAAGCAGAGGTGCCCACATTGGCAGAAGCTGGTGTATGGTGTGTTCATGGCGAACCGGAAATTGAAGCACTATTTCCAGGGTCATCCAATAACTGTGGTTAGATCAGCACCATTGGGGGATATTATCCAGAACAGAGAAGCAACAGGTAGAGTGGCGAAGTGGGCCATTGAGCTCAGCCCACATGAGTTGAAATATGTGCCACGCACCGCTATAAAATCTCAGGCATTGGTGGATTTCATCAATGATTGGACAGAATTACAAACACCTGAGGAAAAGCCGGATCTTACATATTGGACGATTCACTTTGACGGTTCAAGGCAGTTAGAAGGCTCGGGGGCTGGAGTTGTTTTAACTTCCCCGCGAGGTGATAAGTTTTGTTACGTCCTCCGTTTATTGTTTCCTTGTACTAATAATGCAGCAGAGTATGAAGCTTTACTTCATGGCTTGCGGATGGAAAAGGAGATGAACTTAAGCCGGGTTAAATGCTTCGGCGATTCAGATTTGGTGGCACAGCAAGTTTCAGGCAAGTGGGATTCGAGAGATCCCCTCATGGCGGCTTACAGACGAGAAG
Source organism: Secale cereale (assembly GCA_902687465.1). Lineage (NCBI taxonomy): Eukaryota > Viridiplantae > Streptophyta > Magnoliopsida > Poales > Poaceae > Secale > Secale cereale. Next base: position 774,352,330 of record LR738712.1, read on the forward strand.
TGGAAGCAGTTGCTGGATATTTCAAAGGGTATCAAGTGGACCACATAGACCGGCGAAGGAACGAAGGGGCTGATGCTTTGAGCCGGTTGGGTTCTCAACGTAAACCGGTGCCACCAAATACTTTTTTGGATGAGCTGCACAGTCCATCAGTACAAGTACCATTGGAGGAAGACCTAGTTGTTCCTGATCCGGAGGCACAGTTAGTTGCAGCACTTCATGTTATTCCGGATTGGACGCTGCCTTATTTGGCATATCTGAGCCGAGGAGAGCTACCGGACGATGAAATAGAAGCACGGCAGATAATCCGGCGTTCTAAGTCCATGACAATTGCAAACGGGGAACTTCATCATCGCAGCGTTTCTGGAGCGTTTCAGCGGTGTGTGTCAGCTGAGGAAGGTTGCGAGATTCTTCGCGAGATCCATGAAGGGGATTGTGGTCATCATGCCGGTTCAAAATCATTGGTGGCTAAAGCTTTTCGACATGGTTTCTATTGGTTAACAGCTCATGCTGATGCGGCGGATTTAGTCCGGAAGTGTGATGCTTGTCAGAAGTTTTCGCGACGTGCTCTTGTTCCGGCACAGGAGCTCCGGATGATACCAATAACCTGGCCGTTTGCGACTTAGGGGCTTGATATGGTTGGACCTTTTAAGCGATCCCAAGATCAGAAAACTCATCTACTAGTGGCGGTGGATAAGTTCACAAAGTGGATTGAGGCAGAACGTGTGAGCAAGTGTGATGCAGCCACAGCGGTCAAATTCATCAAAAAAGTAATTTTCCGGTTTGGTTTTCCACACAGCATCATCACAGACAACGGCACCAATTTATCTAAAGGTGAGATGGAGGAATTTTGTCAACGAGAACATATTCGCCTAGATGTATCTTCTGTGGCCCACCCTCAAACCAATGGTCAAGCTGAGAGAGCAAACCAGGAGATTTTGTGAGGTATCAAGCCCCGGCTTATGACTCCCTTGCAAAGAACCCCGGGATGTTGGGTTGAGGAGTTACCATCTGTCCTTTGGAGTATCAACACTACGCCAAACCGGTCCACAGGTTATACACCTTTCTTTATGGTGTATGGTGCTGAAGCAGTCCTTCCAAGCGATATCCGTCATGATTCACCAAGGGTGACAGCTTATGTTGAAGCGGCCAACGAGCAGGCAAGACAAGACAGTTTGGACCGACTGGATGAAGAGCGTGATATAGCAGCAGCACGGTCTGCGATTTATCAACAAGACTTACGCAGATATCACAGCCGCCGGATTAAGAGCAGAACGTTCCAGGAGGGAGACTTAGTACTCCGGCTCATCCAGGACCAAACAGATATGCACAAGCTATCCCCACCTTGGGAAGGGCCCTTTGTGGTCAGCAAGAATTTGCACAACGGTTCATATTACCTGGTGGACGTTCGAGAACACAAGGACTCACGGACATCAGAAGAGGAGACAAAGAGGCCATGGAACATCGCCCTCTTACGGCCCTACTATACCTGAGCCACGAGCTCCACTGTATCCTATGTATATATTATGATTAATGAATAAACCGGCACCCTCGGTAAACCGGGGGCTCAGTTTTTTTTCCAATACAAATATCTTCTGAGGACAACAATACATGTATTACCATATGTTATATTTCAAATAGATCGATCGGTTTAAGCTGATTTTGCAGAACATATGCACTCAGAAGCAATAACTCCCTGAAGAGCGTAAGGTCACATCCGGCTCAAAGAGGACGCTTCAAGAAAACCCTCTGGATGGTAATCCATCCAGTGATTGGTTCAAGATTTACCCATGGCTTCATGGAGCCATGGAGGCCCTCTGGACAGGCGACAGCCATCCAGTGATTGGCTTAAAGTTTTACCCATGGCTTCATGGAGCCATGGAGGCCCTCTGGACAGGCGACAGCCATCCAGTGATTGGCTTATGTTTACCCATGGCTTCATGGAGCCATGGAGGCCCTCTGGACAGGCGACAGCCATCCAGTGATTGGCTTATGTTTACCCATGGCTTCATGGAGCCATGGAGGCCCTCTGGACAGGCGACAGCCATCCAGTGATTGGCTTATGATTTACCCATGGCTTCATGGAGCCATGGAGGCCCTCTGGACAGGCGACAGCCATCCAGTGATTGGCTTATGTTTACCCATGGCTTCATGGAGCCATGGAGGCCCTCTGGACAGGCGACAGCCATCCAGTGATTGGCTTATGTTTACCCATGGTTTCATGGAACCATGGAGGCCCTCTGGACAGGCGACAGCCACCCAGTGATTGGCTAAAGATTTTCTTATGGTTCCTATGGATGATTCGGCCACATC
>LR738712.1:774354649-774465927 GCA_902687465.1 Secale cereale
CATGGAGCCATGGAGGCCCTCTGGACAGGCGACAGCCATCCAGTGATTGGCTTATGATTTACCCATGGCTTCATGGAGCCATGGAGGCCCTCTGGACAGGCGACAGCCATCCAGTGATTGGCTTATGTTTACCCATGGCTTCATGGAGCCATGGAGGCCCTCTGGACAGGCGACAGGCATCCAGTGATTGGCTTATGTTTACCCATGGCTTCATGGAGCCATGGAGGCCCTCTGGACAGGCGACAGCCATCCAGTGATTGGCTTATGTTTACCCATGGTTTCATGGAACCATGGAGGCCCTCTGGACAGGCGACAGCCACCCAGTGATTGGCTAAAGATTTTCTTATGGTTCCTATGGATGATTCGGCCACATCAATTGACCGGCCCTCTGGATGGTAAGTCCATTCCATTGATTGGCTGAACCTTGCTTTGAGCCTGGCAGCTCGTAAAAAGCCTCGACTACACGGTTTCATTTGCAAATTTGCATTTCTGATTTTTATGTGTTATGGTTCTTTAATCCGGAGTGGGACAATTCAAGAGATTGACCACACATCTACAAAGTTAAAAATCTGGGTCATGAGCACCAGCATGAGTACAAAGTCTGGGTTATCAAGCACCAGCAAAAGTTAATCCGGTGTTCATCATAACCCGGAACAATCATCAGGCAGAAACAAAATAAGAAGCCAAGCATGATTCAAGCCGGCAGTTCATATAAGACCGAGGATTATTGTTGAGTCTATTAAAAGACTCCCTTCAAAAAGGCGAAATTCGCCGGATTAGAATATCAAGCATACTTGATCTCAGGTATAAAGCTATTTCTGATGTAAGTATGCACTTGTTTGATATATTGTGAGAACAATTTAATGGGTCCAGCGGTAAAAAACCGTTAGGATATATTTTCAGTGTTATCTATGCAGGAACATATGATATGCAGGGCACGCCATGCTAGAACAAATTGAAATTGGCAATATTAAAGCAAGAAATATCCGGATCAAAACGAACGCAGTTTTCAGCTATCCTATTACAAGGCATAGCAAGCCGGACGGATTAAAGATTGTTCGGTAAAATGGGACTGCAACTACAAAAATAAGCTATGAGTTATGCTCCTTCCTGCTGAGACGGTTGGGCATCAACTTGATCCGGAGTCTCCTCTTCTTGAAGCGGCTGGAAGTCCGGGGCGCACCAGTCGATTTTCGTTAAGGTACGGAAATACATCTCTTCATTGATGAGTTCAGACGGGTCGATATCTAGAGCGAAGGTATGAGGGCGTACTTGTGGGATTAGATTGACGGTATCATAAACCGGCCGCTCCACCCGCTCGTTCTGCAAGTCGTACCCCGGATGATACCTGGATAAATCTGATTCGGCTGCAAGTTTGCTGGCGAGAGGACGCATCTCCTTCGTCAAGGCATGGAGATCCTTTGCAGTAAACGATGATCCGTCTTCCTTGGTATTTGGATACCCATTTAAAGCTTCTTTCGGATCAAAGTCCGGAACCCATGCTTTCGCTCTGGTAAGCGCCACGAGGGCACCGGCTCGAGCAGCAGATTTCTTAACTTCCTCCAAACGCACTGGCAAAACAGACAGCTTTTCTAACGTGCCTTGAATGGTAGTGGGGGCCGGTTTATTGAATGATGATGCACTTATGATCCTTTGAGCGCCGGAATACAGCTGCTCGACCAAAGTGTAACATGCCTTAAGTTTTTTCCGTAAGTCATCCCCAAGAAGGGTGACACGGCGCCCTGCATGTGATTATCACAGTTAAACCGGCACAGATGGAAGATTACAAGGAGGAAAGCAGGAATACAGATTAAATACTTACCGAAGATTGCAGAAGTCATCAACTCTATTTGCCGCTTTAAACCGGTTAACTCTTCAGTCACCGGATTAAGCGCTTCCTCAGCATCTTTGGCCCTTTTCTCCAGATCTTTCTTCTGAACTTCAAAGGTGGTCCGCTCTTCTTCAAAGAATTTCTTCAGTTGTTCAGCAGTTTTTAAACTCAGCTTCAGATCTTTCTTGGCTTTAGAAGCAGCAGCCTCCGTTTCAGCAAGTCGGCTCCGAAGTTCATTGATTTCGTCAGCACTCCGGTTTAAATCAGCCTGCAAGGAAGATCAAGCAATAATCAGAAGTAATTTAAAGACAAAAGTCTCAAGCACACAAGCAAGTTGTCTACTTGACACTTGGGGGCTAATGGCCAGTTGAAGCAGTAATCAGAAGTAATTCAAAGACAAAGTCTCAAGCAAACAAAACAAGTTGTCTACTTGACACTTGGGGACTAATGGATAATTGAAGTATTAAGGGAAAAGTCAGGCAAGTCCCACGCACATAAACCGAGTTATGCCCCTGGCACTTGGGGGCTAATGTAAGATCATTTGATTCATCAGGAAGTACCGGTTCACCTTCTAAACATAGCTAAACCGGAACTTGGGGGCTGATATGGTATAGACAGAAAGGCATTGAAAGTCAAAAGAAGATGCAAGGGATTACCTCATACTTGTCCTTCATCATGTTAATCAAGCCTGCTTCATAATCTCGACCAGTGTGGAGCCGGTTCAAGTACCCGGAATAGAGTTCCTGAGCACGCATGTCAGCAAAGCTGGACAAGTCAGTACTCCATTTACCCTTTTCTTTGTGCAGCTTCTCCGCTTTAGCCGTATGTTTGGCTAAGACAGTGGGCTCAGCAGGAGCGGTATAAGCTGTGTGAGTTATTTCCACCTCCGGAGAAGTAGTCGTTGGGGGTGGGGTTGCAGTGCGAACCGGACTGGGAGGAGCCGGATTTGTCTGAGGGAAATTGGCCCGGGCAGGACTTGCCGGTTCACGAACATCTTCAGTATTGGGATTCTCAGGCATAGTAGTGTGATCGGCAGGAGCAGGATCTTCAAGTGGAATTGTACGTTCACCTTCCGGAGGAATAGCTGAGTCCGGATCAGCCGCCGGATCGTCAACGGCAGTCTCAGCAGTTGGTTGGTTGACTTTTGGTTTTTTGCTAGGCTTTGGCTTGCTGAAGGAAGTTGGAAAAACAAGTTAGAGCTGTAAGACAAAGTGCAATCATAAACCGGACAAATTTAAAGACTTACCCTGGGATAGTTTTCAGGGGTGGAAGCTGTGTAGCAGTTGATTCACCGGAAGAAGATAACGGAGTCTCCTGATAATCAGGGTCGGACGGTTTAAGAGGTTTGCGTATAAGCCCGGCCTTGGGATGAAGAAGGGTTGGAGAGAGTATAACCTCAGAGCGGCGCTTCCGGGCCGGAGTAAGAGATATTCCAGATGATTCCACAGCAAGGCCGCTATGGCGAGTGGTCCGGCGAAGAGCTTCGTGTTGTTGTTTCTTCAAAAGAAAATTAGGATCCAATTGAGCATATGGGTGAGAAAACTGATATTTCCGGACTGTCCGACGACTTTTTTGTGGAAGTGGTTCTGAATCGGAAGAAAGGATAGTTACCTCAACTTCGGCCGGTTTATCTCCTTCAGCCAACTCCTGTGAAAAGTTATCATTAGATACAATTATGAGTAAAGCGAGCAAAGTAAAGCCGGATTAATTCATACCTCAGAGTCCGGATCGTCGTCCTCAGCATGAGAACTGGAGCCACCGACTGCTTTCCTCTTCTTGGAGGCAAAGGTTTTCCGGCGTGGTACTTTTCCGGCCTTTTCCTGAGGCTTCCTTTTCCAGAAAGGATCATTGGCATGTTCAAAAGGTAAAAGATAAATTCAAAGGACAATTTAAAGGAACGGATTATAGGCATATGAAAGAAAGTAAGACATACCGCAGGCAGCTTATTTTTCTTGTAGTATGGAGCCAGTCCGGTTTGGCTGCATTCTTCTAAAGTGATGTTAAGCATTTTCTTGGCGGACTCAGTGACTTCTGACTCAGAAAGTTTGTCCTTAGTAAAACGTTGAGGATCATCCGGTTTACCAGAGTATTGGCACATCAAGCTTGAACACGGGCTCAGAGGAAGGATACTCCAAGAGAGCCAGCAGCGCATGAAATCCACGCCGGTTAAGCCGTTTGCCATAAAAGCTTTCAACTTGGAAAGTTGGGAGGCAAACCGGGGCCGCTCTGAAGAGCTAGGGCGCTGTGGCAAGGGGTGGTCCTCCGGAAGACGGTGCTCGCGATAACCCGGCAATGGGTTTTCCCCCGCAGGTGAAGTATCAATACAGTAAAACCAAGATTTATTCCAATCCTTGGGATGTGTGTGTAGAGCGGCATGAGGAAAGACTGCATCCTTCCTTTTCTGAATACTAACCCCGCCTAGCTCCTGATGCGGTCCACTAGTAAATTCAATCCGCCGGTTTAGGTGAAAGAAAACCCGGAACAAGTCAACTGACGGTTCTTCTTGCAAATACACCTCGGAAAACACTTGGAAATCACAGATGTTGGAAACAGAGTTGGGACCTATGTCCTGAGGATGAAGCTGGAAGGCAGCAAGTACATCCCGGAAAAACTTCGAACCGGGAGGAGTAAAACCCCGAGCAATATGATCAAAGAAGAAGATAACCTCCCCCTCTTTGGGAGTAGGAGGACATTCATCTCCAGGAGCCCGCCACTTTAAAACGGATTGAGGACCTAGGGTGCCAATTGACACAGGTGCGGCCAAATCTTCTTTCGTAATAGTGGAAGGAACCCAATTGCAAGAGAAAAATTGTTTGGCCATGACAGCAGAAGAGCAAGTGCTGAAAGGATAAAATGTAAGATCGGATTATTCGGGTACAACGGTATAAACCGGGAGATATGTGCAAGGACTACGCAACGGTTTAAGCAAGGGACTAATGATATGGATAAACCGGCAATAAACAGGGAGCTATGTTATTACCGGTTCATGATAGCAATAGAGAAAGATCTAAACCGTCGCGTTTGTCTTTAAAAAAATTACAGAGCCCGTGCATGACAGTTTAAACCGGAGTGTACTTAACAGATCTACAGAAGAGAAGAAACAGGTTTTCACAGACAGTCAAAGTAGAACAGATCTGAGCGTCCAAGAAAAAGAAAAACAAATGCAAGGATATTACGGGAAGAACTACAAGAGCTTTATACAGAGCGGATAATCTACAGGTTAAGATCTGAAGCATATATCGGCGGAACTAAAGCAAGTCTAAAAAGCAAGAATCAAAGGTTGAAATTTCGGTGAAACTTGGCATCTACGATGAACAGATGAAACTACCGCTGAAGCTTAATGGCAGAGGTGTGAAGAAGAACCCTAGAGGTTACGGATCTACAGTGAGGAAGAAGATAAACTACCTGAAGAAGTGGCGGCGGAGTCCTTTCTGGTCAAGCTCAGGTCGATGCAACGGCCGGCGAAGACGTAGATTCAGCGGTCGACGGCGGCGGCTTGAGCTCGGGCAGCAATGGAGCTTTGAGTTCGGGCGACGGAGGAAGAAGAAAGAGCGGAAGAAGATAATGAATGGGGACAGCGGTATTTATAGAAGAAAGGCAAATCCGAAACGACAGGTGTGGGATTCGAGGAGGCAAAGGATTGGATAAAGATCCTCTGTCGCCTTGATTTTCGGGACAACCCTTAAACAAAGCCGATGGACAGCTCACGGCGTTAAATGCGGAAGTGATGTCACGGACAGATTAAGTGATTCTCGGGGATGACGTCAGGGCCGGTTTACAAAAAATGAGAGGACACAAGGAAGAAAATTATGCAAGACTGAGAAGATTGATGTGAACAAGTTCAAATCATCCTGGGGCCTAATGTCAGGGATATTACTAGCGGGTATGAACCGGCTAGTGTAAACCGGCTTATTATAATATGTTTGTATGGTTGTAATATTTAGTAAAGGCTACGGCCCATGAGATCTTAGGGCCCATGTATAGAGTTATGGTTTGTAAACCGCCCGATGATGTAACTTGAGAGATAAGGAAGAAAGAGCAGAGACCGAGGCGGACACGAGTATGAGCCGGCCTCGGGACTCTGTAAACCGGACCGGGCGTCACCTCTATATAAAGGGACGACCCGGCGACGGTTCAGGAACAAGCAAGAGACAACCCGTCGAGACACAGGCAAGCAACTCGCTCCCTGTTCATCGACGCCCAAGCAATACCAAACCAAACTAGACGTAGGCTTTTACCTTCATCGAAGGGGCCGAACTAGTATAAACCCTCTGTGTCCTTTGTGTGCTTTTAACCCCTTCAAGCTAACCCGTGCGATGGTTCCATCATCAAGTCCGCTAAACCGGACATCTGCCGTGTTAATTCCACGACAGGTTGCCTCCCAACAAGCGTTATCGTTTTACGCCCCTAGCTAGGCATAATGATGTTCACATAAAAGATAAGAATTGAAACATAAAGGGAGCATCATGAAGACTATTACTAGCACATTTAAATCTAACCAACTTCCTATGCATAGGGATTTTGTGAGCAAACAACTTATGGGAACAATAATCAACTAGCATAGGGAAGCAAAACAAGCATAGCTTCAAAACTTTAAGCACATAGAGAGGAAACTTGATATTATTGCAATTCCTACAAGAATATGATCCTCTCTCATAATAATTTTATGTAGCATCATGAATGAATTCAACAATATAACCAGCACATAAAGCATTCTTTTCATGATCTACTTGCATAGAAATTTTACTACTCTCCACATAAGCAAATTTTTTCTCATTAATAGTAGTGGGAGCAAACTCAACAAAATAACTAGCATGTGAAGCATAATCCAATTGAAAACTAAAATCATGATGACAAGTTTCATGGTTATCATTATTCTTAATAGCATACAAGTCATCACAATAATCATCATAGATAGCAACTTTGTTCTCATAATCAATTGGAACCTCTTCCGAAATAGCGGATTCATCACTAAATAAAGTCATGACCTCTCCAAATCCACTTTCATCAATATAATCATCATAAATAGGAGGCATGCTTTCATCATAGTAAATTTGCTCATCAAAACTTGGGGGACTAAAAATATCATCTTCATCAAACATAGCTTCCCCAAGCTTGTGGCTTTGCATATCATTAGCATCATGGGTATTCAAAGAATTCATACTAACAACATTGCAATCATGCTCATCATTCAAGTCTTTAGTGCCAAGCATTCTATGTAATTCTTCTTCTAGTACTTGAGCAAAATTTTCCTTCCCATCATTTTCACGAAAGATATTAAAAAGATGAAGCATATGAGGTAACCTTAATTCCATTTTTTTTTGTAGTTTTCTATTATAAACTAAACTAGTGATAAAACAAGAAACTAAAAGATTCGCTTGCAAGATCTAAAGATATACCTTCAAGCACTAACCTCCCCGGCAACGGCGCCAGAAAAGAGCTTGATGTCTACTACGCAAGCTTCTTCTTGTAGACGTTGTTGGGCCTCCAAGTGCAGAGGTTTGTAGGACAGTAGCAAATTTCCCTCAAGTGGATGACCTAAGGTTTATCAATCCGTGGGAGGCGTAGGATGAAGATGGTCTCTCTCAAGCAACCCTGCAACCAAATAAGAAAGAGTCTCTTGTGTCCCCAACACACCCAATACAATGGTAAATTGTATAGGTGCACTAGTTCGGCGAAGAGATGGTGATACAAGTGCAATATGGATGGTAGATATAGGTTTTTGTAAACTGAAAATATAAAAACAACAAGGTAGCAAAAGATAAAAGTGAGCATAAACGGTGTTGCAATGATAGGAAACAACGCCTAGGGTTCATACTTTCACTAGTGCAAGTTCTCTCAACAAGGATAACATAATTGGATCATATTACTAGCCCTCAACATGCAACAAAGAGTCACTCCAAAGTCACTAATAGCAGAGAACAAACGAAGAGATTATGGTAGGGTGTGAAACCACCTCAAAGTTATTCTTTCTGATCGATCTATTCAAGAGTCCGTAGTAACGTTCAATCTATCATAGAGTTCGTACTAGAATAACACCTTAAGACACAAATCAACCAAAACCCTAATGTCACCTAGATACTCCATTGTCGCCTCAAGTATCTATGGGCATGATTATACGATATGCATCACACAATCTCAGATACATCTATTCAACCAACGCATAGAACTTCAAAGAGTGCCCCAAAGTTTCTACCGGAAAGTCAAGACGAAAACGTGTGCCAACCCCGAGAGAGAGAGAGAGAGAGAGAGAGAGAGAGAGAGATCAAACACATAGCTACTGATACATACCCTTGGCCCCGAGGGTGGACTACTCCCTCCTCGTCATGGAGAGCGTCGAGATGATGAAGATAGCCACCGAAGAGGGTTCCCCCCTCCGCCAGGGTGCCGGAATAGGGTCTAGATTGGTTTTCGGTGGCTGCTGAGGCTTTCGGCGGCGGAACTCCCGATCTAGGTTAATTTCCGAAGGTTTCAGTATTTATAGGATTTTTTGGCGTAGGGCACAAGTCAGGGGGCTTCTGGGCTGTCCTGGCCCAACTCTTTTACTTCGGGGGCTTCTTTTGGTCCAGAAAAAATCATCAAAAATTGGCACGTCAATTGGACTCCGTTTGATATTCCTTTTCTGTAAAACTCAAAAACAGGGAAAAAACAGAAACTGCCACTGGGCTCTAGGTTAATAGGTTAGTCCCAAAAATCATATAAAAGTGTATATAAAATCCCATAAGACATCCTAGAAGGATAATATAATAGCATGGAACAATAAAAAATTATAGATATGTTGGAGACGTATCAGGAGACCGCGGAAGTACTCGGTGGGGCTGGCTGGGGAGAGGAGGTCGATGGTGGGAGAGGAGAGGAGGTCGGCGTTGTTTTGGTGGATTGGGGAATCGAGGCCGAGGGGAGGAAGACGGAAGAGGTGCGGGTCGCCCACCACTCGTGGCCCCCTCACGACGATGCTGGTGCCGGCGCCACCGGTCGCCCGACACTTGGACGAGCCCCGCGGGTCGAGGCCCGCATCGTCGTGGAGCAGCGAGGGGCGCGGCCCCGCAGGCCGAGAGGGAGCAACGGCGCGAGCGGGTGATACGTCCAAAACGTATCTATAATTTCTGCTTGCTCCATGCTTCTTTTGTGTGATATTGCTATGATATTGATGCACTTCCATACACTTTTGATCATATTTGGACTAACCTATTAACTCAGTGCACCACAGTGCCAGTTCCTGTTTTCTGCTGTTTTTCTATTTCAGGTTTCCCCCATATTAAAAGTGCTCCAAAAATTCCAGGAAAAATATAGGAAAAATCAGCGTACAGGAAGCTTCGCGAAGAACCAAAGATAGGCCAGAGGGGAGCCAGGGGAGGCCCAGGCGGCCACCTGGCGCGGCCCCACCCCTGGCCGCGCCAGTGGGCACCTGGGGCCCCTGCTCCACCTCTGGCTGCCCCCCTTCGCATATATATCCCTCTCGTCCCAAAACCCTCGAGGACAGAACCCTTTTTCGCGATCTCGCCTCTGTTCCGCCGCCGCAGCGCTTCCAAGATCGGGAGCATCAGGAGAACTCTTCCCGGCACCCTGCCGGAGGGGAGAACCACCACCGGGAGCTTCTCCACCACCATGGACGCTTCCCGGATGAGTCGTGAGTAGTCCACCTTGGACCATGGGTCCATGATCAGTAGCTATGTGATGTTCTCCTCCCCTCTTTGCTCTTCATGGTTTAGACCTCGTGAGCTGCCCTACATGATCGAGGCACATATGTAATCTTTCTGCTGTTGCTTTGCTGAGTTTGCTGGGATCTGATGGATTATGAGACTATGTTCAGATTGTGTTTGAGTAATATATTTGATTCACCTCTTTTATATCTTTGTTCTTGAGTAATTCTTGCATGTTCTCCGTTGCTGTTTATTGCTTTGGCCAAGTAGTAGGTAGTAACTCCAAGAGGGAGCGTTATGCTTGATTGTGGGTTCATGCCCCCTGATGACTAGCTTGAGTGACAGAAACATGAGTCTAGGGGATGTGATGTTGCCACAAGGGAGAAAACAACGGTGCTTGTACTTGCGGGTGCAAGGATTGTTTACTTTACGCAAAGTTCTTTTAATGCAGTTGTCTGTTGCTTTGAGTTTACACTTTGGGTGGGATTCGCAACTTAATACCAGCGAGATGTTCTGGATAGATATCTCAAGGTGGATGATTAGTAGTAGATGCAGATGGATTTCGGTCTACTTGCCTTGGCGTACAGCCCATGCTTTTGAGTCTCTACCTTTCTTTGCAGCATAGTTAGCATTGGTTTGCGCACATAATCCTGTCAATTGCCCAGCTGTAATTTGTTTACCTCGCTTTGTTGTTTTATCGTCTTTTGGGAGAGAGACATCACTAGTGAACATCATGGGACCCCGGTCCATATTACCACCGCTGATCACACCTTCTATTTACTTCCTGTTTTTATTTCCTAGTTGCAGTCATAGCTATCATTATTATCTCTTGTGTTTGATCCTTTGTAAACAACAAGGCCGGAGGGATTGACAACCTCTCTGTACTCGTTGGGAGCAAAGTTATCTGTATCTGTGTGCAGGTCCCGTCAACCGCTAAGTTTCTGGCGCCGTTGACACCTACTTGTCGACCCTCGGAGTCTCACGGGATTCGATCCTTGGTATCTTTGCCAAGGGAAATTTGCCGCTACGCTACATCTCAACCTTCCAATTGGGGCAACCAACGAGGGGCGAGAAGCCATCAAGCAAGTTTCTGGCGCCGTTGCCGGGGACTCCACTCTTCAAGATAGGGGAGTTGCACACTATCTTTTATCTTTGCTTTTTAGTCTTGTTAGTTTACCTTTCAGTTTTTGCTTTAGTGTCCCTTACCAAAAATCACAAAAATAGTTATCTTGCTTGCTGCTGCTATGGGTTCCACCGAGAACACCAAGTTGTGTGACTTCACTAGTCATAACAACAATGACTTTATCTGCACGCCTATTGCTACACCTGCCACTTCAGCACCTTCTTATGAGATTAAACCTGCTTTACTGAACCTAGTTATGAAAGATCAATTCTCCGGTGCTGGAGATGATGCTGCTTTGCACTTAAATAATATTGTTGAGCTCTGTGATATGCAAAAGTACAAAGAAGTAGATGTGAACTTTATCTCTAGAAACAACTTCAATAACAATGCTTATAGGAGTAATTTTGGTAGCAACCCTAGACCGTTCCCCTCTAATTCCTATGGGAACAACAATACTTATCCTAGCACCAAGAACTCCACTTCTGAACTAGAGATTATGCTTAAAGACTTCATCACTACCCAAAAGGCCTTCAATAAGAGTGTAGAAGAAAAACTAGACAAACTAGATAATCTCTCTTCGAAGGTAGACAATTTAGCCCATGAGGTAGAGTTGCTTAAAATTAGAACTTCTCCTCTTGAGGAGAGGAAGACCACTCCTATGAATGCTATTCAAGTGCGAATTAATGAAAACATTAGGATGATGGTTAAACTTAAAGAGAGATGGGCTAGAGAAAAGGAGGAAGAAGATAGAATTAAGAGCCTTCCTACCCACCACACTGTTGCTACTATTCAAGTTGTTGAGGATATCCAAACTCTTAGCACCCAATGCACTCCTAGTCCCATTGGACCTATTAATGGTGATGCTATGACCTCAACCGTAGAAGAAGAAACTCCTATAACCATAGAAGCTACCAAACAAGTGAGCCTAAAGGACACCACTACCACTTTACTTGATAGTAGTGACCTTGATTTTGATAATTGCACCCTTTCTGAAGTTATTGGTTTTCTTCACAAGATGTCTAGAGATCCCCACACTAGCACACTTAATCTTGCCTTCACGGAGCATATCACTAATGCTCTTATCAAAGCTAGGGAGGAGAAGCTTAGGGTAGAAGCCTCCATACCTAGAAAGCTAGAAGATAGTTGGGATCCTATGATTAAAATTAAGTTGAATAACTTCTCTTGCTATGCTCGAGCTAGTACCTCCGTTATGCCCAAAAGAATGTACGATATGTTTGAATTGAAACCTTTTGATCCTTGTTCTTTTGGTGTTCGTCTTGTTGATTCTTCCGTAAAGAAACCTTTGGGGAAGATCGACGATGTTCTTATCATTGTCAATGACAATTATGTTCCCGTTGATTTTACTATTATGGATATTGAATGTGAACCTTCATGTCCAATTATTTTGGGACGTCCTTTTCTTCGCACCGTTGGTGCTATCATTGACATGAAAGAGGGGAATATAAAATTCCAATTCCCTCTCAAGAAAGGGATGGAACACTTCCCTAGAAAGAAGATTAAGTTGCCTTTTGAGTCTGTTACACGGGCTAGCTATTCTCTTACTCTTGATAAAACTTGATCTTCTCTTTTTGCATCATGCCTAGCTTAAAGGCATAAAAGAAAGCGCTTTTGGGAGGCAGCCCACAACGAATTAGGTTTTATTTTGCTTTTGTTGTGTCTTCATGTTTGTTACTACAGTAGCATCATCATTGTATCTTTTCTTTTCAGCTTTGTGCCAAGTTTAGCCTCCGATTGCAAGAAAGTTCAAAAGTTGTGACGTGCTGTCCAGAAAACATATTCTGTCCTTGGACAGAAAAATTCGAATAAAATCACCATATCATCTTTTTGATCTGAATTTTTTTGACAGCGTGCTCTATACAATTGGCTTTCGAGCGTCTGTTCTGAGTTTTTTGATTTGAGTTGCAGAAGTGCCCCGAAAAAATTAGTTACTACCTGCTGGTCTGTTTTTCACAGATTATGTCCTGTTTTGCCTTTTCTTCGTTTTGCAAACCTTGAGCTTGCTTTTTCTTTGCAAAAACCTTTTGGCAATCTTGAGAAACAGTAGCTCTTCAAGATTATCTTTATTTCCAGTAGGGAAAAATTATTTTATTGTGGGTACTAACCTCGCTAATCAGATTATGATGAGTTATGTATGAAGGGAGTTTTCAAGTGTGCGAGGGAAGATGATAAAAGAAGATTCAGGAGGGTCAATCGCTCAAGCTTGGGGATGCCCCCGTGCACCCCCAAGAAATATTCAAGAAGACTCAAGCGTCTAAGCTTGGGGATGCCCCCATGCATCCCCTTCTCCATCAACAATTATCAGTTCGTCTTTCGTTCCACTATAATTTTATCACTTCATGCGTTATGTGCTATGCTTGGAGCGTCTTGCTCTTAGTTTCTTTTTTAGTTTTCTTTAGCTTTCCTTGCTGTTCATAACAAGTTAGAACCCAGCTTTCTTTGTGTGAGAGAGAAACACGCTCCACTTCAACCTAGAACACAACATAGGATTTTCATGCTTACCTTTGTTGTGTGTGTTCTTTGTCTTTTCTTAGCTGCTGTCATGTTTAGCTCTTAGTTTTCATGCTTTTCTTTTTAAAGAGGTTTTGTTTAGTTAGTTGCTGAACTCTCTTGAGTTTTCATGTTTATCTTGTTAAGAGAGTTTGCCTGTTGCACTGAGTTGTGTGTCTTAACTTAAAGTAGGTAATTGAGGTTGCTATTTAATTTTAGTAGTAACTTGCAATAGTTTTGAGTTATTGCCATGAGTAATGTCTGAACTTTTGGTGTCAAGAGCTTTAGCCTATTAGTGATAGATGTCGTATTTTGGGCAATCCGTGTTTATTTTCGAAAACCTACGAAATAGTTGAGAACTTTAGCTACTAGATGGATCACTAATCTTTGGAGGGATCGAATATTAGAGTACACTCACGTACCATGAGTCGAGGATGCGCAAGGATAACCAAACCCCCATACACTCCTCCTCGGGGTACTTGTCTCTTTGTGAACCTCCTAATTAGATTGAGAGTTACCGATAATAACTGCATGAGTTCTTCGGACTAATGTGAGTATTCGAAAGTTGACACTTCCACCTAGCCATATTTTTCTAGCCTCTTCGGTACCGTGCATTGCCCTTTCTCACCTCGAGAGTTGGCGCATACTTCGCTGGTGCATCCAAATCCTTGGCACGATACGCTCTGTCATCATAAGCCTCATTATATCCTTCCTCAAAACAGCCACCATACCTACCTATCAAGGCATTTCCATATCCTTTCCGAGATACATTGCCATGCAACATCCATCTTCTCATGACTTGATCTTCATGTCATACATGCTTTTTGCTTGATCGATGAGCCGCATGCTAGTTGGGCCTTGCCCTAATCATTGCTACATGACACGCTAGTATCATTGCATATCCTGCTACACCGGCAGAGGCATACATTTGCATACATCATGATAGTTTCATTTTCTTTATGTTGAGTACTTTTGTAAAGTGTGAAAGATCTTCTATACTTCTTGTAATACATAGAGTGTTGCCCCTAAAGTGAGGAAAAGATCCCAAAGAGGACAAAATCAAAAGATCCCAAAGAGGACAAATGAGAGTTAAATAGAAAGAGCCATTGAGGCCACAAAAAAATAAAAAAAGAGAAAAAGAAATAAAAAGAGACAAGGGGGCACACTACTATTCCTTTTGAGAGATCCACACTCGTACTCCATCTTATACCTTGTACTCCATAGAGATTATCATTCATGCATATAGCTATGTGGGGACCTTCACACTATAGAACTTGGCTTGTATATTCCAATGACGAGCCTCCTCAAAAGAGCTCTAGGTCTTCTTGAGCGAGCAAGTTGGATGCACCCCCACTAGTTCCATTGGAGAGCTTACCTTAGCTCATATGTGCATTCGTTGCATGGCAATCCCTACTCCTCACATCATATCTATCATTTGGCTTTCTCTCGCCTATGATTGTCCTCATTGATGTGAGCCTTTCACACCTTTTTTGTTTTCCCCCTTCATCATTTTTCTCTCTTTGCCATCCTAAGTGTCAACCTTCTTGCTTACGCTCATCCATTGCATGAGTGCTCAAAATATCGAAAGGGAGTGGATCATTTTGACTTGTACCTGGCTAGTGGTCTGGGGATGAGTCAATATAAGATTCCAAAGAAGACCAAGTGTGAAACTTTAGTAGATTAAGTTCTCAACAATACAAAAACTATGTTTTACTCTCTCGTATATCCCTATCCCCTTTCTTGCACGCAAACACCATTTGGAGACATTCGAGTCACGGACAGCGAGAGCTCTTGCACCTTTATGTTCTTATGTTGCTTGTTACAATGCTAATATAGACTCTTGCTTGTTATGACTTGAATTGAATTACATGCCTTGATTGCTTTACTTAAAAAGTTCTTATATGGTTGGTAGCATGTCACCACAGAAATTATGATTGTTATCATTTACCTACTCGAGGACGAGCAGGAATTAAGCTTGGGGATGTTGATACGTCCAAAACGTATCTATAATTTCTGCTTGCTCCATGCTTCTTTTGTGTGATATTGCTATGATATTGATGCACTTCCATACACTTTTGATCATATTTGGACTAACCTATTAACTCAGTGCACCACAGTGCCAGTTCCTGTTTTCTGCTGTTTTTCTATTTCAGGTTTCCCCCATATTAAAAGTGCTCCAAAAATTCCAGGAAAAATATAGGAAAAATCAGCGTACAGGAAGCTTCGCGAAGAACCAAAGATGGGCCAGAGGGGAGCCAGGGAGGCCCAGGCGGCCACCTGTCGCGGCCCCACCCCTGGCCGTGCCAGGGGGGCGCCTGGGGCCCCTGCTCCGCCTCTGGATGTCCCCCTTCGCATATATATCCCTCTCGTCCCGAAACCCTCGAGGACAGAACCCTTTTTCGCGATCTCGCCTCTGTTCCGCTGCCGCAGCGCTTCCAAGATCGGGAGCATCAGGAGAACTCTTCCTGGCACCCTGCCGGGGAGGAGAACCACCACCGGGAGCTTCTCCACCACCATGGACGCTTCCCGGATGAGTCGTGAGTAGTCCACCTTGGACCATGGGTCCATGATCAGTAGCTATGTGATGTTCTCCTCCCCTCTTTGCTCTTCATGGTTTAGACCTCGTGAGCTGCCCTACATGATCGAGGCACATATGTAATCTTTCTGCTGTTGCTTTGCTGAGTTTGCTGGGATCTGATGGATTATGAGACTATGTTCAGATTGTGTTTGAGTAATATATTTGATTCACCTCTTTTATGTCTTTGTTCTTGAGTAATTCTTGCATGTTCTCCGTTGCTGTTTATTGCTTTGGCCAAGTAGTAGGTAGTAACTCCAAGAGGGAGCGTTATGCTTGATTGTGGGTTCATGCCCCCTGATGACTAGCTTGAGTGACAGAAACATGAGTCTAGGGGATGTGATGTTGCCACAAGGGAGAAAACAACGGTGCTTGTACTTGCGGGTGCAAGGATTGTTTACTTTACGCAAAGTTCTTTTAATGCAGTTGTCTGTTGCTTTGGGTTTACACTTTGGGTGGGATTTGCAACTTAATACCAGCGAGATGTTCTGGATAGATATCTCAAGGTGGATGATTAGTAGTAGATGCAGATGGATTTCGGTCTACTTGCCTTGGCGTACAGCCCATGCTTTTGAGCCTCTACCTTTCTTTGCAGCATAGTTAGCATTGGTTTGCGTACATAATCCTGTCAATTGCCCAGCTGTAATTTGTTTACCTCGCTTTGTTGTTTTATCGTATTTTGGGAGAGAGACATCACTAGTGAACATCATGGGACCCCGGTCCATATTACCACCGCTGATCACACCTTCTATTTACTTCCTGTTTTTATTTCCTAGTTGCAGTCATAGCTATCATTATTATCTCTTGTGTTTGATCCTTTGTAAACAACAAGGCCGGAGGGATTGACAACCTCTTTGTACTCGTTGGGAGCAAAGTTATCTGTATCTGTGTGCAGGTCCCGTCAACCGCTAAGTTTCTGGCGCCTGACACCTACTTGTCGACCCTCGGAGTCTCACGGGATTCGATCCTTGGTATCTTTGCCAAGGGAAATTTTCCGCTACGCTACATCTCAACCTTCCACTTGGGGTAACCAACGAGGGGCGAGAAGCCATCAGCGGGCGGAGGGATCGGAAGGTGGGTGGTGCACGGTCGTGACGTCGTGGCTGCGGCAGGAGACGGGGCGGCGGCGGAGGACGGGGCGCTTAGGTTGGATCTGGATCGGGGAGAAGGGGAAAGAGAAAAGCGGCGGAGAGGGGAAGAGAGATGCAGGTGCGGGCTGCTAGGGTTTAGATTGGGCTCCTGAGAGGTGGACGGTCAGATCAGCTAGAACAGAAGGTTGGGATCGGCTAAGGGGGGTGATATGTGGGATGAGCCCTGATTGGCT
Source organism: Secale cereale (assembly GCA_902687465.1). Lineage (NCBI taxonomy): Eukaryota > Viridiplantae > Streptophyta > Magnoliopsida > Poales > Poaceae > Secale > Secale cereale. Next base: position 774,371,654 of record LR738712.1, read on the forward strand.
CAGAAAATTTATGATTTGAAATAGTTTCTAAGTACTAAAACTATGGGTATTTTGTGAAGCAGCTATCAAAATATTTTGCAAAATGGCACAACTAAATTTTTCTCTCAAGTGAGACCACATTTTTTGGATGATCGCCAATTTGCATGCATTTTTATCTTTCTTGCTATTTTTAATCATTTTCTGAGTGCCCAAAATGAGTTTTTTTAAGGACCTACCATATATTTGTTGAAAAATTGGACCAAATCAATTTTCTAAAATACTAGGCCAGATTTAAGGCATAACTGACAAAATGGTTGGGAGTCAAATTTTTTGATCCACCTCTGATGAAAAAGACAAATTCCCGCCGATTCAGTGGGAAGCGTGTCAAATTTGAACTGCAGCTGCCTTGTCGTTTGCTATTTATTTTTTTCAAAAAAAAAATCTAGGTACATAAGTATCTATTTAATCAGAGAAATACCAAAAGTTTTTCAAGATTCAACCACTAGCTAGGAACGGTCATGCCCGTCGTTTTGACCGCATTTTGAAACGGGCATAAAAAATAAAAATAAAAATAAAAAATTGGAAAACCTTCGCATTGTGTCATTATATGTGACCAAGTTTCCAGGAAAAATAATAAACTTGTAATACGGCAATTATTTTAAAAAAGTGTTCTCAGAAATGAGGTATCATGTGTGAAGATTCATGGCTTTCAAGCCAAATGATCAATCTTATGGCCACATTCATGGCATAGTTTGTTTAAATGATCTCATATTATGCACAAGGGTGCATCTTGGAATTCCAAACAATGTTGCCTAAGGGACTTTTCATTTTCTTTGCACGGTAAATTCATTTTCCATTTTTCGAGTGCCCGAAATGAGGTGTTTTTGTGAAGGACCTACCAAATAATTGTTGCAAAATTGGATCAAATCAATTTTATAAAATACTAGGCCATGTTTAATGCACAATTGAACAAATGGTTGGGTGTCCAAAGGTTTTATCCATCTCTCGTGAAAAAGACAAATTTCCACCGATTCAACTAGAAACGGGTCAAATTTGTACTGCAGCTGCCTAATAGTTTGGTCTTTATTTTTTCCTAAAATCATTTATAGTTACATAAGTATCTATTTAATCAGAGAAACGCCCAAAAAAATCCAAGATTCAACCACTAGCTAGGAACGGTCATGCCCACCGTTTTGACCGCATTTTGAAACGGGCATACAAAATTCAAAATAAATCAAAAAATTGGAAAACCTTCGCATTGTGTCATTATATGTGACCAAGTTACCAGAAAAAAATTAAACTTGTAATACGGTATTTATTTTTAAAAAGTGTTCTCAGAAATGAGCTATCATGTGTGAAGATTCATGACTTTCAAGCGAAATGATCAATCTTATGGCCACATTCATGACATTGTTTGTTGAAATGATCTCAAATCGTGCACAAGGGTGCATCTTGGAATGGCAAACAATGTTGCCTAAGGAAGTTTTCATTTTCTTTGGACGAAAAATTCATTTTCCATTTTTTTTGAGTGCCCAAAATGAGTTTTTTTTTTGTGAAGGACCTACCATATATTTGCTGCAAAATTGTACGAAATCAATTTTCTAAAATACTAGGCCATATTTAATGAACAATTGACAAAATGGTTGGGTGTCAAAAGTTTCAACCCACCTCTGGTGAAAAAGAAAAATTTCGGCCGATCTAGTTGGAAGGGGGTCACATTTGAATTGCAGCTGCCTTATAGTTTGCTCTTTATTTTTGCAAAAAATCATTTCTAGTTACATAAGTATCCATTTAAGAAAAAAAATACATGGTTTGGTGGCGATACGTCGAGGTTTGGACGGTGGCCCAAAGCCCGAACTCCAAAGCGCGTAAACTTGCGTGCCCACCGCGTGGTCACCGCGTGACCGTCGCGTTGCCATGTGTTCTGGGTGGCCTAGACATGTCTTGTGGGTTGGGCACTCCCAAAGTAAGTGCTAGGAAGAAAATGACAACAGAAGACTCTCACGAGGAGACCGAACTATGCTTAAACACGAATTAGCAGCCAAGTGTTTGATTAGCGGTACGGGAAATGCACATGGCCAATGGTCCTGAATTTTGGCCGAGGATGATAATATACTAGGGAAACTAGCTTGGCAAATTTTCAGCTCAAATGGAGGAGCGTAGATGGCACTTGCTTTGCAATGTACCACATCGGGCAGAAATATGAATATTGAAGCTGGGCTCCAATGAATAAATGTATTGAGCTGAAATTTTGTGGAGTATGGTCATTTGGGCATAGGAAAGCACTGTAAAAATTTATACCATTTGGATAATCCTAGCTTGTACTTCCTTCACAAAGCTTCTCTCTGGATAGAAACTTTGGAAATTTCGTAAGGAAGATTTAATAGGGAAATGGAGCTAAATATTCGCATGTGGCAATGATTTGGATATGGAAGATCGACCAAAAAGTTTGAGGGCAATAGGAGTGGTATAGATAGCACTTGCTTTGCAATGTGCCAATCTGGACAGAAAATAAAAAATTAAAGCTGGGCTCACATAGATGATTTGATTGAGCCGCAATTTGGAGGAGGTTGATAATTTAGGCATATGAAGGCATTGTATAAATTTCATGCCATTTGGATATGCATAGCTATCACTTCCTTCACAAAGCTTCTAGCTGAACAAAAACTTTGGAAATTTTCCGAGGAATATTTACTACACAAATGGAGCTGAATTTTGTCATGTGGCAATGATTTGGATAGGAAAGAGTGCCCAAAAATATTGAGGGCAATCAATAATATAAAAATAGCACTTCCTTCACAAAGTGTTGTTCTGAACAGAATAGGAAAATGAATATTGTTGAATTATTTTTGAACTATGCAAGGAAGGTTTTCTACATGTTTGACGAATATATGACCCAAAGAATTTATGAGATTTTTTCGGGAATTTTGGGAATGACAGAAATATAGGTTGCTTCACAACCTAGGGCAAAAATTGACACATGTACATGACACATAGGCAAAACTGATGAGGTGGCGCCTAGTCATAGCAATCCACCACAACTTACAAGGTTATGACCATCTATATTAGTTATGATAAGCTAGAAATAAGGCAGCGAACCAGTGTTGTCTGCTTTATGACCCTTTCGTGTATGGAAATTATGACCTTTCTGACCAAAATGGTCGTTATAGTTTAGGATTTGGAGCCCCCCGAACAGCTTTTGACCAATTGGTCTCAAATGGTCGTAGATTTATGACCAATTCTCTCAGGGTCACTGGCAGAAGGTCATAAGCTGACATATTTCTTATAGTGTGCCTTCGTCGTGCCAATGCCACAACACGGCATCCATGCCGAGCGGCCGCGCCCCACGCCATGTCCTGCCACAAGAGAAGGAAGAGGAGTCCCGACTGCCGCTAACGCCGGTCGGGCTTTTCCCGGCGCGCCTTCGGGCGGCGGCGAGTGGGAGGGGCGGGGGAGGGGGCTAGAGTGGTCGCGACTAGGGTTCGTCCGGTCTCTCGCGGGAGAGGCGCCAGGCGAACATGTTTTGTTTTCTCGGTTCCGGGAGCTTTCCAACTATGTAGTTTTTCTCGTTGGATGTTGATCTACATTATTTTGTTTATGTTGTTGCATGCATTGTATATATGGATTAGGTGCGGGCATACGGTGACTATGGTTGTGGATAGCAAAGGGGGTGTGTCCGGACGTGCTCGCGCGCGTATAGGGACTCATATTAGAGCATCTACAGCCGAGCGCCTCAAACCCACCTCATACGCCTGGGCGGGACACCCGATCACTGACTAGTCATGTTTTGCGACCTAGATGGATGCCTCAAATGGGTCTCAAACGCCCGGGCTGACCGGCACCCCTCATATCCAGCCCAAATATGGGGTGGATATGGGGCATTCGGGCACGCCCGCCACGTCGAACATATGAAGGGGTCCAACCCGGAAACACCCTCAAACCCGGCGGTCCGAAGCTCGTCTCCTTCGTTAGACCGGTAGCGCAGCGTGGCGCAGCTCCGACAGGCCGCGTAGTGCCTTGCCCGACTATTTAAGTCAACCGGCGGCACCAATACCCTACCATCCATCCATATTTTCATCCTACTGTTCGCCGCCACCGCCACTTCCCCCTCCACCAGTCCACCTAGTAGCTATGCCCCCACGTCGTTGGGTGAGGAGCGAGCCATTTCTGATGCCGGAGCGCCGGCTCGAGCTCCATGAGCATATCCGGGCTAGGTGCGGTGCCCGGCTCCGAATGCAGTGGATGGGAGGAGTTGGAGGAGGGGGAGGAGGTGGAGGAGGAGGGCTTTTAGGAGGAGGGGGTGAGCCGAAGAAGTAGGATGTGGGGGACACTAGCGACCGGGATCTACAGGCGGAGCAGCAGGCCATTCTCGTTTTCCTCCGGTCGAAGTCGGATGCGGAGGCAAGACGCTGTCGCCGACAGGAAATGGAGGCGCAGCAAGCTACGAAGGAGGCGGAAATGCTCGCCTACATGGATTAGGTCAAGCAGGAGGAGGATGAGCCGGAGCCCTCCTACCCACCCGTCTAGCTGGCGCCCTTCACCGTCATCGTGGTCATCTCCGACGACGAAGAGTAGTTAGGGTTGTACGTAGATGTAGTATGTAGGATTTTTTTTGCATGCTTTGTATGAATTCAGGGGATAAAATATGAGAAAGAAAAATGCAAAATGGCAAATTTAAGATATGACCGGTCTTTATCCTCGGACGCACCTGATCGCGTCAGCGAGTGTTTGAGGGACCGGATTTGCAAATTCCAGCTGTAGATCGATGCTCTTAGACAACTATGGTTGTAGATAGATGCTCCAAAGAAGCACAAGATGGAGGAGGACTCACTTACACATGAATCAAAAGCGCGGATGGCACTACCAGTCCTTCATCTTCCGCAGTCGTGGAACGGAATGGATCAAAGAGGATCTCGGCACATCGGCGTTGCGATGAGTACGAGCACGTGAGCTTCCTACTAGACTTTATTACTCCTCAACGTACGTACGAGGCAGTGGCACAAGGACGTGGTACGTGCGTAGCCCGAAGCACTGTTACTCCCGGCCGGCCTCTCCTGAGCTAGGGTACGTACGATAGTCGTCCCCAGAATCGTTCTGCGCGGTATTTATTGGGCCTGTGCGTGCTCTCTGGTCTCTGCGCGCAAGGACGCACCGATCGATCGATCGGCCGTGCTGGCCGTCGATGGGTACGCATCCACGGCTGGTTTCGCGCGCCTGGTCTCATGGTGGCGTCGTACGCGCCTAGCTACGACCGATCGCGCTGACGGCGACGTAAATTCGCTGCGGCGACGGTCGGTCAGTGGCGTGCCGTCCGGTGTGCTGCTCCCTTCAGTTAATGGGCGGGATACGCCGTACGCGCACGCCGGCGGCCTGCGGTGCAAGCCCAGGCTAGCTAGCTCGCAGCGCCATCATGGGTGAAATCACTAATAATGGTACCCTTGTAAAGATCATTTTTTCCCGGAATTTTAAAGATCACTTTCATTCTCAAGTTGACAAGTGACGCATTTTTTTTCTTTTTTCTAGATCTTCAATTCTTCCCTCTTTCCTTCACTTTTCTCATCTCCTTTCTCACGGTGGAACGCACGCGCAACCGCCACCCATGCCGGATATCGACTGCCGCCAACGGGGCCAAACTACACATTCACTGCCGGCGTCGCCGGCCAGGCCAGCGGCTCCTCCGGCTCCTCTCCCCACCCTTTACTCCTCCGACCGCCTAGGTCATAGCCGTCTGAAGCACTACACAAACGGACGATGGCCATGGATTCCGCCGCCTCATCGGCGAGCCAACGCCCCCTCCAGCTCCTCTCCCCTTCCTTTACTCCTCCGACCGCCTGGGTCACAGCCGTCTGAAGCACTACACAAACGGACGAGGGCCATGGATTCCGCCGCCTCATCGGCGAGCCAACGCCCCCTCCAGCTCCTCTCCCCTCCCTACCGCAGTCACGCCGCTCGCCGATGACCATCTCCGTAGCTACCGATGGACCGCCGCCGGGACACTTGCTCATGATGTGGTTGGCCACCGCGAATCCAAGCTCGTTGTTGAGTTTGCATGGCCAACGACATGCAGTCGGCCGGCACAGCAGCTCGAGGTGGCCATGCTCCAGCCGCCGCCCCAAGCCTCCATGGCTTGCTGCGCCGCAGGCTATGGCTCTGCTCTGTTGACTTGATTGCTTTTTTGGTTTTGACTACAAGGGACTGGTTTGTATCTAGACAAATCCCCGCCCAACGTCGTCTTTGTCAAACAGTTATGCCAAAATAGCAAAAGCATGATCCACCTATCATAAATGTGCTTAAACGAATCTAATCCACCGATGAGTTTTTTTGCCAAAAGATTACGCTAGATATAGTGTTTTATCTCAAAAAAAAAAGTAAAGTCGTGTTTTCTGACAACCTAGCCTTCAATATGGTTGTTTCTTGTAACTAGTCAATGTGTACTTGCAATGCACGTTAATTTGAAAGGATATTAAGTGCATGCGGATATAAAGTAGAATATAAGCCAAGTACCCATGTTTTGGCCACACGGCAACACGTGATTTTCATGTAGTGTTAACAAAAAATGTATTTCTAATCATTAAAGAATTCGTAAAAAGTTACTTCCATATTATACCTATTGTTTTATCTTTTCTGAAAGGGATTACCACATTGAAGTTTATAATATTACCCATTTAATTAGGGACCTCAATACATAACCAATGTTCCACTTTTAGCGAACCCGTCACTTCCATTACATGCCTGCATGCTATAAAAAGACAAAAAGTGATGATGACAAATTTGATTCTCTTCAATTTCAAAAGTAAAAATTGTTTTGTACCTCAAGTCTTTGGTTCGATTCAAGATCCATCTTCAACATTAAATCCACCCCGGCAAGATGTTCAAAAGCAGATTCTATGTTGGTATGTTTTCATGACTTTTCTGAGGGTTAAAACTTATTACCATGTTGTTGTATGTAAACTACCAACATGCTAATGGGTTTTAGGTCCAAAATTCTCACCCAGTGCTAAAATACTTACATATATTATTAATATGTTGTTACCGACAAAACATATGTGTTATCGGACTCCTCGTGTATAGTTATCGACTACAAAATTATATCTCACTGCAACCACCCATGTAACTATATAACTACTATGGTGGTGTTCGCGACCTAACTCACTCGACAATTATAGCACGGGCAGTTAGTAATTATAGTCTCTCATATTGGTAACTATCACCGAGAAGTCGAGTAACTATAGAGTTGACCTGCTGCTAACTGTAACATGGGCAGCTAGTGACTATAGTTGTCTAATGTTGATAATTATACCATGAGCAACCACAACATAAATATTATGTTGCTAACTTTTGCATGGGTAACCTGGTAACTTTAGCATGTGCGGGTCCCTATAGTCTGAATAACTTAACAATGTATGAGAAACCTGTTAGCTTTAGCGCATGAGCGGCTTGGTAACTCTAGCATGAATGACCTGATAAGTTTAGCATGAACATCTTGGTAACTATATCATTAGGAATCTGATATTGCTACTTCGATAACTATGTAATAGCCGTATTGGTAACTACAGCGCATGTAGCCCAGTAACTACATAACCATTATGTTGGTAACTCTAGTATGAGCAGTCTAGTAACTTTCGCATGAGCAGCATAATAACTTCATGTCTAGTCAGGTAACTATGACAGACTAGTACATAATCAGGCTTTGTAGAAGGTGTTCGTACATGGACCAGCGACAATTACAAAATTTGCCTCAAATTCCACGTCGCCAATATTCGGCACAACTGCAACGATTTCTAAAACTGCAATAGCATTGCAGCGATCCAACATATCACTACATGGTGTAGTATACCAATGTTTGATATAACACTCATAATACACCGTCTTATGAACCTTATATCCCTCATAAGACAATTACCAGTTGTACCGCCACATCGAGCAAGCACCCAGGGTTGCAGTTGAGCTGGGTGTGGGTCGGGTGCGAGTTCATCTCGGTCATAACTGGCGTAGAGATGAAGGAGTAGGGAAACTGCACTGGCTTCCATGCTGTCGATGGCACCCCTCTGCATTGCCGTGTGAAACAACTAATGATGGTGGACCTACTGCCGGGTGCGCCGTACAACAGTCCACCAACTGCCGTCGTGGCGGCGTGCTGTCGTTCGTCTCATAGAACAACTGGATGGCCACCTTGAAGATCGAGATATGATGTACATCAACTATTTTGCCCTTGACAAGCATGACAACCCTAAGATGCCGACTGCCTTTAGCATTGGCATGCTGGGCTGCACCTACAACAAGGCCAGCAATGTGCCCGCGACGAGGTCCAAGATCGACGAGCAGCAACCCGAACAAGTTCTGTGTAAGCATTTTATTCTTTCTTCTTGCCTGATGCAGCTCTTCAGCTTTAACTACGAGCCCCTCATCCAGTACGACACCATCAGTAAGCACACCAATGGCGGAGCTTCACTAGAGCAGAGGGGGCTATGGTCCCCTCCCCCTACCCTGGAGATATTATGTGAAATATCATTAGTTTAAACCATTGTTCGGGAATTCGGTAACTGGTAACTGCTCGGTCGACTACTGATTAGCTATTAATTAGTTAATCAGCCATTTAGCTGAATTAATCGGTCGATCATTAATCGGCTGCATATGAGAATATATTGACAACATGTAACTAGTTTTTCATGTATTGTACACCACATAATCCAATGCTCACAGCTGCACATGAGATGAATCTTAGCAGAACTGTACCTTGTTGGTTTGTGAATCCTTGGGGACCTGGTTCGAGGGGTCGCCGGCGCTGCTACCTGGCCTAGGTCGTCGGCACTGCTGCATGTCCTATGTCGCCGCTGCTGCAGCCTGCAGGTAGGGGCTGGAGGAGAGACGGTGAGAAGAGTATAGGATGGGATGGGGGTCAAAGAAGGAGGCTAGGGCCGTCAACGGGAGCAGGGCGATCGCCGGTGGTTGCTAGGGCCAGCGAGGAGAAGCCATGGTCGTGACTCGTGAGGAGTCAGGAGAGGAAGGGGCGCCGCGATTTGGGAGAGGGAGGATGCAGCGCCGGATGTTACGGGGCCAAATAATGGCTTGGATTGCCGCTTTGGTACCCTTTTTTTATGGATGCCGCTTCAATTACCTGACCCATCACCGATTAATCGGTTTGACAACCAGTTAATCGTTTGACAACCGGTTAAATGCCAATTGATCGGCTTGACCATTTAATGAATCGAGTATGTGCTATTCGCCTCAGTTAGGCACTGAGTAGCGATTAAATGGGCATTTAAATGGTAACTCGGCCGAGTTCTTGAACAATGGTTTAAACTAAAATTTTAACGATTATCGCAATCTATGCTTTGCCCCCTCAACAATCTCTGACAAGGTTAAATAACAGTATAATACTATGAAACAAGAGTGGGTAAGAAATGTGTGGTTTTTAGATGACACAGGGATCTTCTTGGGGATCAAGAACTACAACGAGATGCTGCTGGGGGATGGGAACGTGCAGACGGAGATGATACCTGAGAAAGACCTGAGCGACTTCACCTTCTCGGGTGGCTGGGTGTTATCGAGGAGGGTCTACTTCGATGGACACGAGTGCGTCATGCCACTGCCAGATCCGCCCTTTGCTGCCCAACGTGGCCTGGAGCGTGTGTCTCTTGGTTGTGTAGTGGTGGCTAGTCGTGGGCTCTTACCTACTCTCACTATCTATGTTCCTTCATGTATGTAACCCTGAGTACATGGGGTTTGAGTCTCGGTTTAATAATCTTCCTGTAGTGCAACTATACCTCTTCTTTTAGCTGTTGTAGATTAACCATTGCTGAGTAACACATAGCCCCGGCAAAAGAAAATCATAGAAAATTTCATATTAGGGAAGACGGCATATTTATTGTCCTAGAAATTTCATGGGTTTTCCCACATTTAGTTGAAAGAAGCAATAACTATTATATGTTGCATCATTTTCTCCTTATTTTTTTCATTGAGTTTGAAGGAGTTTTAACAACATATAAAACACATATCTCCTCATATTTTTCTCGCGGAGTTTTTGAAGAAGCTTTTCAAGACGATGATACTTACACAAACAAGTACTCCCTCCGTACAAAAATACTTGTCATCAAAATGGATAAAAAGGGATGTATCTAGAACTAAAATACATCTAGATACATCCCCTTTTATTCATTTTGATGACAAGTATTTTCGGACGGAGGGAGTATGGATTAGGGCGAGTGTTAGGATTTAATTAATTATATTAATCTCTGATTTTCTTGATTACCAAGGCGGTTACTATTTGGCATATCGGTTGCTCATTTCCCTTTGTACAGACACCCCTTGGAGGCACCCTTTGTATCCTATACAAGGTATTATCATCAATAAAGATTACACACAGTCTCATTCCTATTCATTGTCTCTCGTTTACTTAGGGCATGTACAATGGTTCTATCTTAAGGATGCCACGTAAGATAAATGATGAGGTGGAGGAGAGAGAAATCATAAGAGAAGGCTTGTCTTAGCTTATTTAAGCAAAGACAAGAGATGATAGCTTAGCACAATTTGTCTCACCATGTTTTTAGGAATAACTAATTATTAAAGATAAGGCTAAGAGATGACCCATTGTACACTTGTTTTTTTGTCATCTCTAATTTACATGCAAAACTTAAGATAAGACTATCTTAGCAACCATTGTACATGCCCTTATGCCAATCTGTATCGCCTAGCGGAAACTGTATCAGTTCACGCATGTCTGCTGCCACGAAATAGGACAAATGGGTTTTAAAAAATACATTCCCACGAGCTGAGCCCAGCTGCTCCTCTTGTCTGTTCTTTCAGAAACAGCCTGCACCAGGGTTTTCGTTTTTCTTTTTGAGGACGGGATAAACTACGGAGCTCCTATTCAGCGCTTCAGGCGCCAGGGAAGCTCCCTGACGCCTACGCCTCTGGTGGGCCGGTCCATCTATACATACAGATTTGCGAAAAAACCAGAAAAAAGTGGAAAAAATCACGAATTCAAAAAAGCTAATGGATTTTGAAAAACGTTAATGAACTTAAATTTTGTATTAATCATACAAGTAATTCTTTGGATTTTAAAAAATAGTCAATAATTTCAAAAGTTTTATTCAATTTTAAAAAAAAATCATCGAATTTGAAAAATGTTCAGCAATTTTGCCAAACTTTATGTAGAATGAATCTATTATGGAAAGAAATATCGTCAAATTCTCTAAAAATATTTCAAATTTGAAAAAGTTCAGAGATTTTCAAAAAACCTCACTTGGTAGAGAGGAAAAATATTTCAATCGTGAGGGGCTAGGGGCTTCGAGCGAGTATTTTATCCGTTTATTATTTATACTAGCAAAAGAGCCCGTGCGTTGCAACGGGAGAGAAAACATAACACACGATCTTAACCCAACAACCAACACTCAAGACCACAATAGGTCCATCTTCTTTATTTTTGCGAGGCATCATATTTGTGTTGCCGCTTATCCTTCTTCTCACCCTCGCCGGCGATGGCCTCAATGTTCACACAAAACAAAGCAAAAAACGTGTTTAAATATGGTTAATCCTAAGGCGTCCCCTCTCTCTCTCTCTCTCTCTCTCTCTCTCTCTCTCTCGCTTTCTCTCACTCACTCGATGAAAAATCTGTTGTTTTCCCCTGCGACATTTTCAGAGGTGTGCATGTGTAGTTATCGATATTTTCTTTTTCCTATATGGTTATAGTGGAGTGCTTATTTGCAATCCGGATCGCCATCGGTACGAAAAAAAAATCGAATCTTGCGCTATAAATTATAAGTTTGCTTCCAAAACAATATTTTAAAAATACTTAATAGGTAAAATTAACATCATACTTGGATTCTACACATTTTTTAATAAAATTTCATATACAATATGTTAAAATCGAAGTTACGGTTTAAAAGATACGTATATTTTAGAAAATCATTTGTTTGACTTAAATATATTCCAAAATAATATTTAAAAATACTTAACAAGTAAATTAATCTCATATTCATATTCTACATATTTTTCTAATCAAATTTCATATATAACATGTTCAAATCGGAGTTACAGTTTAAAAGATATGGATGATTTAAAAAAACATGTATTTGATTTAAATATGATCCGCGGATAAATTACCTAAAACATCAGGGGGGTTTTCGAAAATTGTAAAATAACGGTCCGGGTATGACTTAAATCCGGATTGCGGGTTGATTTCAAGAAAATACAGGGTCTTTTATGTAAAATACGAAAAAACGATTCGTTTTGACTTAAGATAGGACTGCGGGTTGATTTCTCTGAAGTGGAGGGACTTTTTTGAAAAATGCTATTACGGACGGGCTGAAACCTAATTTTCTTTATTATTAGGTAAAGATTTTAAAAAACGGCCCACCAGTCCAACGAACAGAAGCGGACAAGTTGATCGGCCTAGATACTCACACGGGCCATCACCGTGTGGCAGCGTCTATATCCTGCATTGTTCGTTCATTCGTTTTTTCTCTCGCTGTTTTATCCTTTTATTATTTATATTTCGAAATATTCTAAATACATATATTTGAAAGACAAATTTTTAAAACATTCACTGTGTATTTTATAATATTAATGCAGTATAGAAAATGTGTATTGCGAATTTTTTCGAAAATGTCTGTAGCATTCAAATAAATTCTTGTGACATTTATTAAATGTCCACACATTTAAAATTACGCTCATGGTTTTTGTCAAATGTTCATGATAATGAAAACTTTTATTGCCTTAATTTCTAAAATATGTTCATACCATTCAATAAATTGTTCATGACATTAAAAATGTTCACCCGTTTAAAAATATATGATACATGACAACTTTAAAAGTATTCATGAAATGTAAAACATTATTCCCACAATCATAAAATAAAGTTCATAAAAATGCTCTTACATTTGTTTTGCGGGGAAAATGTTCTTATATTAAAACAATTCTAACATTTAACAAATGTTTGCACGTTTTAAACAAAATGTATCATAACATTTTTGAAATAAATTCACTGTTTATTAAAATAGTATTCAGTGTGCATTTTACAAATGCTCAACGTGTATTTGAACGAAATGGTAAACATGTATTGTAAAAAATTCAAAGCGTATATATAAATATTAGAGTTGTATAAAACAATGTTCAATGTGTGTTAAAAAGTCAAAACTTATTTTGAAAAAAAGGTAAAAATTAAAATTAACAAATAAATCAAATATACAGAAACCAATAGGGCAAGATACAGGAAAAACAGTTGTAGAACCAGCTAAAATCGTGAGAAAGGTCCTGCGATCCAGTCAGAGCCCGCCCACTTTCAGCGATATTTAGGCGAGTGCGAGTCATGTCTGCAACCGAGTCTCTTTTTTTTTTGGTGTCTGCAACCGAGTCTTTAAGTGGTGTGCATTGTTCATTACTTGTTTTTTCTAGAAAACTAAAAAAAGAAATGTTAGAAACACTGCAAAAAAAAGGTGAGCATTTCTTTGGTCCGTTTTCCGTGTCATGCTATTGCACACCCCAACTCGACATTACGTGTTTTCCCTGAAGTGACATAAAGTTAATCTTTCCTCACCAGACCATGGCAGCTTTGCATGGGAACAAACAGGAGAAGGAAATACGGGGCTAACAACATCTCTAGCAGATTCAGTATAAGCTATCTTGCAAAAATTGTTTCACAGGATACCGTAAAAGGTTTTTTGGTATGACTTTTGCTCCGACAGAACCGATCATGTAAAATATTGTATGGTCCTGGCAAAATTGCACAAACACCTTAAAAAACGCCCGCTAAATTACAGTTGGGTCCATCTTCCTCACCGCATCCCTTCCGCGCTTGGGCGAACGGGCTCGGCCGTGACCACGAGGAGCAGGCAGCATCAGTCAGCTAGCAGCGACAGCGGCGTCGTACAGGGACTTGGGTGCCGCAACCACGAGGAGTAGGCAGCATCAGCTAGCTAGCGAGGCAACAGCAGCTAGGTAGCTAGCTCATGTAGCTCGCGGCGGCACCTCGTGGCTCGGGCAGGGCGGCACCAGCTCACGGGGAGGCAACTAGGGTCCGGTGGTTGCCGGCATTCCGACGAGGTCTCCTCGGGAAAGACCGTGGCGGGAGCTGAAACTTCCCTCCTGCTAACCATTTCTATGTTTTGCATGTCCCTATAAAAAGAGCTTAAACACCATAGATATGGAGGAAATGGGCCACGGTTTGGAGGATTTATCAAAAAAAAGTCCAGGATGAACGGTTATGCGGGGTCTGTTCTGACCGGCATATTAGCCTACCTTCTGTAAAGCGATTGTTATTTTAGCGGATGGCCCAGTTTACGGGATCTGCTAGGGTGCTCCAAATGGCAAAATTTCGTATTTTGACCCTTTCCTGAAAGTAAATCGAGATATGACCCTGGTTTGTAAAAATTTCGGGATCTGACCCTTTCTTACCGCCAAGCCCCCTGGCGGTTGGGTATAACAGCCTACCACCAAGGGCCTTGGCGGTAGGAAATACTTCTACCGCCAAACAGGCTGGTGGTAGGCTGTTATACTCTATCGCCAGGGGCCTTGGCGGTAGGTGCGAGCATGGACTGTATTTCGTACTTAGGAAAAAAAAACAACCCTACCGCCAGGGGCCTTGGAGGTAGGTTGTTATACCCTACCGCCAGGGGCCTTGGCGGTAGGCTGTTATACCCTATCGCCAGAGACCTTGGCGGTAAGAAAAGGGTCAGATCCTGAAATTTTTGCAAAGTAGGGTCAGATCTCGAATATGTTTCGGAAAAGGGTCAAAACACGAAAATTTGCCGCTCCAAAGCACACGAAGAGAACTAGGGCGAGATGCCAGTTTCTGGCTCTCTTGGTCAGTTGGTCTCTCAACTCGACACTACTAGCCACTCTGGCAACAAGAAAATAAGAAGAAACCCAGAACGAGAAGAGTGTCCTGGTCTCCTGGAGGAAACTCGGTTCTCTCGGGTACTAACAAATCAATCTCTTCCCCCCGCAAAAAAAAAAACCATCTCTGCGTGCAGCTTTTGTCTCCTCGGGGCAAAATTTCGTGTTTTGAACCTTTTTCTGAAACCAATTCGAGATCTGACCCTAGTTTGAAACTTTTTCAAGATCTCACCCTTTTACTACCGCCAGGGTCCATGTTGGTAGGATGTAACAGCCTACCGCCAGAGACCTTGGCGGTAGGAAATATACCTACAGCCAAACAGCCTGACGGTAGGTTGTACACCCCTACCGCCAAGGTGCTAGGCGATAGGCATGAAAACGTACCGTGTCAATACTTAGAAGAAATTTGCAGTAGGGCACGCAACCCTAACGCCGGGGACCCTGACGGTAGGGTGTCCCGTCATGGACCCTAGCGGTAGCAAAAAGGTCAGATCCCGGATTTTTTTCAGACTAAGATCAAATTTTGAATAGGTTTTAGAAAATGATCAAAACACGAAAATTTGCCTCTCCTCGGTGGGTGCGCACGGCGCGTACTCCATCCAGGTCCGGGGGGAAATCGGAGGTCGGCCACATGCATGCGCATCCGTCCAGGTGGATAACGGGGGCAACCGGCCAAGGGCTGAAGCCACTCGCAGGGACAGGCAGGCTGGTCCGTGGCCGTTGGTCGTGCGTGACCGGTCGTACTCGTACGTGCCGTGCGCGAGCTGGATCCCACCACACACACACGCCACGGCGCCGCGCGACTACGTTCCAAGATTTGGTTCCGGTGCACGACAGCAACTACAGACCGGAGGAGGCAAGGACAAACACTAACACAGACACACAGTAACACGCGATGCCGCTGCTCTCATGCCCTCCAATTTGTGAACGTCCGCTGGCTTGTGCGTGTGGTGCACTCACTGCACTGTACCGGCGGACTGATTCATGTATCACGGAGGAGAGACGAGAGGGGCCTCGAGTGAAGAATCGCAGTCAATCACCTGCATTGGTCTCAGAGTGGCCGGGTACTACGGGCACAGTCGTGAGCTACTCCCTTCGGTCCTTTTTACTCCGCACATTGGATTTGCCGAAAGTTAAACTTTGATAAGTTTGATCGAGTTTATGTTAGAAACTACTTCCTTCGTTCCTAAATATTTGTCTTTCTAGAGATTTCAACAAGTGACTATATACAAAGCAAAATGAGTGAATCTACACTCTAAAATCTGTCTACATGCATCCGTATGTTGTAGTCCATTTGAAATGTCTAGAAAGACAAATATTTAGAAACGGAAGGAGTATTAGCATCTATAATATCTAATAAATATAATATAAAAATATATTTCGTGATGAATCTAATGATATTGGTGTTGTTATGTGAATGTCAATAATTTTTTATATAAACTTGGTCAAAGTTGAATGAGATTGACTTCAGACAAACCTAATATGCAAGTAAAAAGACCGAAGGGAGTACTACTACATTCAGCTGACCCCGGTCAAACCCAACAAACCCTTTTCATTATCAGCACAGCTTGCAAACCCTTGATTAAGCAGGAGTGATGCCGCTGCCGTAATCTGGGTTGGTTGGTCTCGCCTCTCCAGCATCCGACAGCAGCGGCGTCGTCTGTGTGTGGGGTTCCAATAGCAACAGCTTACGGAGGACTGCAACATTTTAAATTCTTAATCCTGTATCATGTGACCTACGAATAGATTCCATCATCCAGGAGAAAATGAATACTTACATCGTTCCCAAAGATTCCGGCCGAGGCGTTCCTCCAGCAGGGCATCGGGCATCGGCATGCGATCCAGGTTCGACGAATCTGTCGTCCCACGCACTCTCCTCGCCAACGTCACTCCATGCCCTCGCATGTTCTGCTACTACTGTCGATCGACCCGGCTCGACGCTTCGTGCTCCATTGACTTTCCTCACCGCCCAAGTCGCTAATGAACCAGTATGCGACGCACTGCACTAGCTTAGCTTAGGACATTTTCAACCAACCCGCAAATTTCCTTCGGCATCCGTCTGCGGACATGGGCCAGTCCGCAGACACGGATGCGGGAGAATGACATCTAACCCTAGTCGCATATTTTCGAAACACATTTTCAACAAATCAGATGAAATTCATGCAAACACGGTCGGATTTCATACAAACATACGGATTTTATACAAACACGGCGGAATTAATTATATTTGAAACATTTAGAAGAAGAAAAACTCGTCCATAAACCTATCCTACGGCGTCAAAGCCCGTGTCGTTCTTCATCCGCCGTCTCCATAAGCACCGGCGATAAGACCGATGCAGTGAAGGTGTGGTCTCCGACGAGGAAGAATAGAACACGGGAGACGGACCAGCCCACATCGGACACCAGACCCGCCGCCTCCCGTGGGCAACTCATCCCCAGAGGAGTCCACACCTTGTCCGTCACCCGTGAACGTGAGTTCCACGAGGGAAATGGTGGCGTTGGCGTTGTCGTCGTCCCACGGGACCGACTCATGGTCCGTCGGCAGCGCGTCGGAGGCGCAGTCGGTGTTGTTCTCCTCCACGGCCGCCTGCAGCAAACGCTTCCTAGCGAGCGGCGGCTTGAGCGCGGAAGGTATTGTAGATGGCATGCTGCTCCGCGATGACATTTGGTTTCGCCGCGGCCATGGCCGCCATGGCCTCCTCGATCGCACGCTCGTTGTAGATCAGGCCCTTCGCCAACCGATGCTGCTCCAAGAGGAACAAATTGTACCGATGTTCCTCCTACGCCTACTGGAACACCGACAAAGACGTCGGCATAGGCTGCACCTCCACCATGGCAGCGTTGAAGTGCACCTGCGCCTGCTCCGTGTTGAAGCCAGAGTGCACAGGAAGCGTGAGAGCCGGGGCAATGTCGTCGGAGCCCGTCTCGTCCTCGTCATCGGAGACCTCAGGTGAGCTGGCCGGCCTCGATCCGCCTGGCATGACGGCTCTACCAGGCGGCGGCGAGGGCAGCCACATCGTGCTTCATCTCCGTGGAAAGGCTCTCCCATAAAGTTTCACCCCCTGCAGACATGGCAGACACAATGCAAGGGAGGAGGATGGGTAGGGGCTTGTGTTGTGGTGTGGAGTTATCCAAGTGTGATCGCCTTTGAATAGCGGACTCCGGTGAGGTGAGGCATCCGGGTGCGCCAATGCGAGGTGCTGGAGTGGGTTTCTCGCCCGACGAGCCTGGTTAATGCCGACATATGGGCGGACAACGGCATTGAACGGACATGGTAGACATCCGTCATGTCACGCATCTCCAGCATTGAACCGGCGTGGACAACCGAGACTTGTCACGGACGGCACCCTCGCTTCATTGGCGGAGGCAGTGCGAGGGCGCATCGCTCTGAGCCGTCTTCAATGTTGAGCGACGCGTTCTCCATACTCGCTTGCGGCGGACGTGTTGGAGATGCAAAAAGCCGATATCGACATGTATGGAGCGGACACGTCCATTCATACGTCTCCCTGCTTTTGCTTAATCTCGAGGTGAAAAAGCAAGCGTGTATCGATTCCGTCTGGTCGCGTCGCATGTGAGGCGGCGAGCAAGAGAGGCACGTGAGAGTCGCCAAAGAACAAAGCGAAAAAGGAAAAGAGAAGGAAGGTGACAAGAGCCACTCTTTTTTTTAGTTTCATTCAAATCATGCAAATTAGAGTCTAAAATAAGAAAAAAAATGTTAGGAAAAATAAATATGACGGAGACGTATAAACAAGCAACATGGCAAAAGGTTTTGGTAGGGTGCTCAAGGGTGTACGTGCATTGCCCGTGACAGCAATAGTTCAATACACATTTGACAAGATGAACGGGTACTTTTTAAAGTATTCAATTGAAACGGATAAGTAGATTGCGGGTGAGAAAAAGCACAAGTACAAGTACAAGTTCCCATCGAAGGTTGATGAATGGTTGAAATTTCAATCACGGAAGGCGGACTCTACCGGTCCACAAGTGAGGTGATTGCTGCAGCGTTCATATTTGGCATCGACCAGCACTGAATAAAAGGGAGGAGTATTGTCATCTCAATGTACGATGTGTACCGATGATCGTACGACATGACCTTCAAAGCCCCGTGAAACCGAATCTTCAAGGGTAAAAGCTTCTGCAAACATAAAAGTGAGAGTATTACGACATGTCTATTCGAAATTAACACAAATTACAAACTAGCAAGTAGTATGCTTATTACCATGTCTTCTTCTCCGACATCAAGTAGGCCTAGGTTCATCGTCATAGTAATCATCGAGAAGCCACACCATCATACATATTTCAAACAATAAACATATATGAGAAAACTAAAACATTTGCACAAAGATTGCAAATGATCTACAAATCCTAAAACACACCTAACTAGTTCCAAATATAAGCAAAGCAAAACACTTCCTATGGATTATTTCATATGCAATCATTATTTCATATATATACATACAAATTCTTATAGGAGCATGATTTACATTAGGTACTAAAGGGATTTTAAATGCTCGTCTAGTTCTCAACAATCATACATAGGTACTAAAAAGAATTTAAATACTCATCTCATAGGGTTCCACAAATTAACGAATCAACAACAAGTCATCTAGGAATAGGAATACTCATTTACATTCTCATCTAGAAAACACTCATCTAGGGTTTTCATACTCATCTACTCCCTCCGTTCACAAATATTTGTCTTTCTAGAGATTTCAACAAGTGACTATATATGAAGCAAAATGAGTGAATCTACACTCTAAAATATGTCTACATACATCTGTATGTTGTAGTCCATTTGAAATGTCTAGAAAGATAAATATTTGGGAACGGATGGAGTAGCACTTAACAAATCAGCAATACTAGGGTTCCACAATGATTACAGATCATCTAAAATCCTAATACACACAAAGCAAATTCCGAATCCAAGCAAACAAGGATTTCACCCAAACTTGCACAAATCTGAAAAATGTGTAAGATTTTTTCGGATAGAAAGAAGGGGATTGGAGGAGATACCTTCTAGAAGGGATTTGCGGAGAAATCCACGAAAGAAGTTGTCAGATCTTAAGAATCTTGGAGAGGGGATTGAGAGGGGAAGAGGAGAGAGTCGCCGCCGCGCTCTTTGTTTGCTTCTGGAACGAGTGGGAGTGGGATGGGGGAGGGCCAGTGCGCGGCGTTTACTAAGTCAATGTGCAGCGCTGATGCGCTAAGCATTGCACATGGATGTGTGGACACATTTTGATAGCATTCTGCAACTAACAAAATCAAAAATCTCATACGTTGACATGATTCTATTTGCAAAGTCATTTTCAAGCAATGGTACAATTACCAAAATCAACCTGACTGCAATTTTACACAAAAAGAGAGGAATCAAGCAGCTCAAACATCAGAAGAGGAATAAATAGACAAAGTCAAGGAATTGAGATCCAGAAATTACATGCTGCGGATTGGTGCTCTTGCGTTCCTACCAGGGTGGTGTGACGCCGGCTCGCCTTCGCCTGGGGCCCTACGGGTATTTATAGGATGAGAAAAGGCGAAGAAATCTATCAGATGCTTGGAAAATTTATTGATTAAGTTGGGAAGTTGGGGTCCTGCCTCTCATGAACTCGGGGCTATCAATTGGTGCAGAAGAAGATGGTGTCTCGGAGACGAACGAGCCGGCGCTGTCTTCCTGGGAGATAATGAAGGAAAAGGGATGTGATGCGTTGGTGCATGACTCTCTCTTAATAGGCTGGGCGTACTAGAATTTTTGTTAGGAATATGGCCCTGTATGGATCCCTAGGTTAGAGTTAGTTTTGGTTAGTTGGGGCTCAAATAACCCAAAAGTATCCAAACATGATGAGTTAGTTTGGGTTAGTTGGATCTAACCCACCGCAAAAAACTAACACATACTAGAGGAGCTTATTTGGGTTAGTTCTCCTAGGCCCACTAAAAAAATTAGTAAAAAAAGTTACCCCTCCCACACTAGAGTAGTCAAATGATTGAGAAAAATTATTTATTATCAAATGCTTGGGTTAGTTCAGCTTTAACTACGAGCCCCTCATCTAGTACGACACCATCAATAAGCGCACAAGTGGCGGAGCTTCACTAGAGCAGAGGGGGGCTATGGCCCCCTCCCCCTACCCTGGAGAAATTATGTGAAATATCATTAGTTTAAACTAAAAATTTAACGATTATCGCAATCTATGCTTTGCCCTGGCCTCAACAATCTCTGACAAGGTTAACTATCAGTATAATACTATGAAACAAGAGTGGGTAAGAAATTTGTGGTTTGCAGATGACACAGGGATGTTCTTGGGGATCAAAACTACAACGAGATGCTGCTGGGGGACGGGAACATGCAGACGGAGATGATACCTGAGAAAGACCCGAGTGACTTCACCTTCTCGGGTGGTTGGGTGTTCTCGAGGAGGGTCTACTTCGATGGACACGAATGCGTCATGCCACTGCCAGATCCGCCCTTCGCTGCCCAACGTGGTCTGGAGTGTGTGTCTCTTGGTTGTGTAGAGGTGGTTAGTCGTAGGCTCTTGCCTACTCTCACTATATGTGTTCTTTCATGTCTGTAACCCTGAGTACATCGGGTTTGAGTCTCGGTTTAATAATCTCCCTCTAGTGCAACTATACCTCTTCTTTTAGCGGCTGTAGATTAATCATTGCTCAGTAACACATAGCCCCGGCAAAAGGAAATCACAGAAAATTTCATATTAGGGAAGATGACATATTTATTGTCCTATAAATTCCATGGGTTTTCCCATATTTAGTTGAAAGAAGCAATAACTATTATATGTTGCATCATTTTCTCCTTATTTTTTCATTGAATTTGAAGGAGTTTTAACAAGATATCAAACACATATCTCCTCATATTTTCCTCGCAGAGTTTTTGGAGAAGCTTTTCAAGACGATGATACTTACACAAACAAATATGGATTAGGGCGAGTGTTAGGATTTAATTAATTATATTAATCCCTGCTTTTCTTGATTATCAAGGCGGTTACTATTAGGCATGTCGGTTGCTCATTCCCCTTTGTACAGGCACCCCTTGGAGGCACCCTTTGTAATCCTATACAAGGTACCATCATCAATAAAGATTACACACTGTCTCATTACTATTCATTGTCTCTCGTTTACTTATACCAATCCGTATCGCCTAGCGGAAACTGTATCAGTTCACGCATGTCTGCTGTCACGAGATAGAACAAATGGGTTTGAAAAAATACATTCCCACGAGCTGAGCCCAGCTGCTCCTCTTGCCTGTTCTTTCAGAAACAGCCTGCACCAGGGTTTTCGTTTTTCTTTTTGAGGACGGGATAAACTACGGAGCTCCTATTCCGCGCTTCAGGCGCCAGGGAAGCTCCCTGACGCCTACGCCTCTGGTGGGCCGGTCCATCTATACATACAGATTTGAGGAAAAAAGAGAAAAAACCAGAAAAAGGTGGAAAAAATCACGAATTCAAAAAAGTTAATGGATTTTTTATATTAATCATACAAATAATTCTTTGGATTTAAAAAAATAGTCAATAATTTTAATAGTTTTATTCAATTTTGAAAACAAATCATCGAATTTGAAAAATGTTCAGCAATTCTGCCAAACTTTATGTAGAATGAATCGATTATGGAAATAAAAATCGTCAAATTCTCTGAAAATATTTCAATTTTTAAAAAGTTCAGCATTTTCAAAAAACCTCACTTGGTAGGAGGAAAAATATTTCAATGGTGAGGGGCCAGGGGCTTCGAGCGAGTATGCGACGACACTTTGCGCTGACGGCCGGAGGGACGTACGCGGGGTGCGATCAGGCCGCCGTCGCCGTCGGTAGAGAGGAGAAAACCCTAGCCGTCGGTAGAGATGCGGTGTTCATTGCGTTGCGTGCGATCAGGAGGATCATCGCCCCAGCTGCTCTCTCTTGGAAACGGCCCACCAGTCCAACAAAAGGAAGCCGATAAGTTGATCGGGCTAGATACTCACACGGGCCATCGCCCTGTGGGCGCGTCTATATCCTACATCGTTCGTTCATTCATTTTTTTCTCTATTTTATCCTTTTACTATTTATATTTCGAAATATTTTAAATACATATATTTGAAAATTTAGTTTAGATAAATTTTTAAAACGTTCACTGTGTATTTTAAAATATTAATGCAGTATAGAAAATGTGTATTGCGATTTTTTTACAAAATGTCTGTTGCATTCAAATAAATGTTTGTGATATTTATTAAATGTCCACAAATTTAGTTATGTGCTCATGATTTTTGTTAAATGTTCATGATAATGATAATGAAAATTTTTATTGGATTAACTTGTAAAAAAATGTTCAATAAATTGTCCATGACATTAATAAATGTTCACGCGTTTAAAAATATATGCTTCATGACATCTTTCAAAGTATTCATGAAATGTAAAACATTATTCCCACAATCTTAAAATAAAATTCATAAAAAATGTTCTTACATTAAAACAACTCTAACACTTAACAAATGTTTGCACATTTTAAAGAAAATGTTTCATTACATTTTTGGAAAAAAAAGTCAGTGTTTATTAAAATAGTATTCTATGTGCATTTTACAAATGCTCAACGTGTATTTGAACAAAATGGTGAACATGTATTGAAACAAATATCAGCGTGTATCTAGAAAAAGCGGAGTTGTATAAAAAAAGTTTAACGTGTGTTAAAAAAGTGAAAACAAATTTTTAAATAGAAAAAGGAAACTAAAAATGAACAAATAAAGCCAAATATACAAAAATGACAGGGAAAAATACAGGAAACTATTAATTTGCAGAACCAACTAAAACCTTGCTAAAGGTCCTGTGAACCAGTCCGGGCCAGCCCACTCTCGGCGATCTTTAAGAGGTTTCACCACTTGTTTTCTAGAAAACTGAAACAAAAATTGTTTAAAAAAGAAAAAGAAAATGCAAAAAAAGGTGACCATTTCTTTGGTCCATTTTCTGTGTCATGCTACTGCGGACCGCAACTCGACATTGCCTGCTTCCCCAGATGTGACGAAACTTTAATCTTTTCTCAGCAGACCACGACAGCTTTGCCTGGGAACAAACAAGAGAAGGAAAATAAGGGCTAAAGCACAAGGAGAGAACTTGGGTGATGTGCCAACTTCTTGCTCTCTTGGTCAAGCTTATCTTCTGCCGGCTGATCACGCGCGCCCGTCCGTCGGCTGCGTGGCCGTTCAATCTATATTTTATCCCGGCGTCCGCTGGAGGCATGTCCATTTTCTACAATTCACCTTTTGTTTCAGGACAGTCATTCCTACAACTGGATAATAATGGAGGGTTTCATCCCGCGGCAGCGTGGGCTTGGGTGGCTGGGAGTGTAAGCGACTGGATTTGGAAGGGCGGTGGACGCGGCTGGGACTTATCCAACGCGGTGGCGTCGACGTCTGGCTTGGGATCGGCGGTGGCCGGCAACAACTCAAGCAGGTACCGACAAGAGATCCCTTCCCCCATTCTTTCCAGACGATGTGGCGATGATGGCACTCCCTGTTATTTCTCTCGTTTCTACAACCGAGCGTTTGTTGCGAGAAGTAACGAGTGGGCGCACGGTCGTGTTTCTGCAACAGAGCGTTTGTTGCCGAAAATAACGAGTGGGCATGCGGTTTGCAACAGAGCGTTTGTTGTGGGAAGTGACGAGTAGGCATGTGGTCTTGTTTCTGCAATAAAGTGTTTGTTGCGCGAAGTAACGAGTGGGCATGCGGTCTGCAACAGTGCGTTTCTTGCGGGTAGTAACAAGTAGGCATGCGGGTTTGTTTCTGAGTTTGTTGCGAGAAGTAACGAGTGGATATGTGGTCTTGTTTCTGCAACAGATTGCTTGTTGCGGGAAATAAGGAGTGGAGACACAGTCTTATTTCTGCAACAGAGTGTTTGTTGCGGGATGTAACGAGTGGGCATGAGGCGCGGACACCATCGGACGGCTAATAGCTCGGGCATCCAGTGGCCATCGAGGCGGCGGATAATATGTAAACATCGTCTGGCGAACGTGTAGCAGCGTCCCTCTTTCGGTCTCTCAACTTGACACTACTACCTTTGTCCCGGTTTATTGGTCCCCTTTTTATTTTTTATCAAATTTTTATTATAGATTTCACTAGCAAATATTGATGCATGTTACAAAAAAGTATGTTGTTAGATTCGTATTTGAGTGTACTCGTCAATGATAATATTTTTCTGATCTAAAAAAAATGATAATATTTTTGTGACATGTAACTTACATTTTACTCCCTCCGTTTCAAAATAGATGACCCAACTTTATACTAAAGTTAGTACAAAGTTGAGTCGTAACGGAAGGAGTATTTGTTAAACTCATAGTTAAAATATGACACAGAATATAAGGAAGACTAGTAAACCATGCGCACGGCGCGTACTCCATCCCGGTCCAGGGGATATCGGAGGTCGGCCACAAGCATGCGCATCCGTCCAGGTGGATAACGGGGGCAACCGGACAAGGGCTGAAGCCACTCGCAAGGACACGCAGGCTGGTCCCGTGGCCGTTGGTCGTGCGTGACCGGTCGTACGTGCCGTGCGCGAGCTGGATCCCACCACGCACACGCCACGGCCGCACGTACTGCCCCGCGCTACTACTACAGTACGTTCCAAGATTTCGTTCCGGCGCACGACAGCAACTACAGACCGGAGGAGGAGGCAAGGACAAACACTAACACAGTAACACGCGATGCCGCTGCTCTCATGCCTTCCAATTAGTGACCGTCCGCTGGCTTGTGCGTGTGGTGCACTCACTGCACTGTACCGGCGGACTGATTCATGTATCACATTCACGGAGGAGAGACGAGAGAAGAATCGCAGTCAATCACCTGCATTGGTCTCAGAGTGGCCGGGTACTACGGGCACAGTCGTGAGCTACAAGTACATTCAGCTGACCGCAGTCAAACCCAACAAACCCTTTTCATTATCAGCACAGCTTGCAAACCCTTGATTAAGCAGGAGTGATGCCACCAGCACAACTTACTGATTTATAGGAGGACCTTGCGCTCTCTCCCCTCCTAGCTGCGCCCCTCCTAACCGCGCGCGCCCCTCCTAGCTGCGCCGGTGGCCACTCCGGCCCCGGCGGCCACCACCTAGTCTCGCCGGTGGCCACTCCGGCCGGGTGCCCGCATCACGCCCTCGCCGACCTTCACTCTGACCACCTGCTAGATCGACGTGATGGCGCTCTCTGACCTCAAATTCGAGCAAGGCCTGGCCTTTGAGGCCTACATCTGGAAGCAGTTTGGTGCACCAATCAATCATTTCGAGGATGGCAAACTCAAGGAATTCTTCCTGGTGGTAGAGGTGACCCGATCTAAACTCCGTATCAACTCTGACTCGGCCAGTCTCATGCTTCAATCCTGTTTTGGGGGTCATGCCTCTCGTTTCAAAGTTTCATGCCTTCAAAATTGGTCCTTCAAGTTCAGTGTTTCCTCCAAAGATGTGGGCTTTGCTATCATTAAGGGGGGAAATTGCGTCAATAATCTTTTCAGTTTGGGTTTCTTCCTTTGGGGCAATGGTGGTCCGGATTTTCACAGAGAGTTCCGCCTGTATCAACAAGAACTTGACCAAGAATGGACTGTGGTAAACCGGTCTGGTGATCGTAGATCTTACTCAGAAGCTGTTCAAACTCCAAGGTTTTTTCCTAGCCACAATTACTCCGTTCGTTCTCCGGCTAGACCTCAGGCAAGATCTTCGGCCGGATCGCCGATCAGATCCAATGCTCATCCTCTCTCAGTTTCGGAGCGCCTAACTCAATCAACGGCCTCTTTACACCCGGTATTAACTGCGCCCAATAAAGTGGCACTAGGTAGGGCGGGGCTTCCGGACATTCAAACTTCTGGGCCGGTCCAAGCCATTAAAGAGCCCAACAGCCTTTTCTGTATCCGTTGCCTTGGTGTGGGTCATCTGAGGCCCGGTTGCAAAAACAGAATTCGTTGCAGAGGATGTCGCCGTTTGGGCCACATCAAAGATAATTGTAGGTTTGGAGGCGCGTTTTCCAATCAGACGCCTCGAATTCAACCGCCCCCCTACTGCAGCCACTTTTGGCTGGCGACCGAGACTCCCGTCAATCACCTCATTTAAGCCCAACTGTCAGAGAGGGCATCATTTCCCCTGTTCAGTCAATTCCAACCATTACCGCCGGTGCCCACTCGCATTCCCGCAATCCCTCTCCTCCCTTGCAACAAGCTGCTATCTCCTCTGGAGCCCGGACTGATGGAGTCGTTCTCATCTCGCCGGCTATGGAAACATTCCCCTTCGATCCTGAGCCCTTCCTCCCAGAGGGATTCCAGGCGATTGAGGTGGAAGGAAGGCCTGTGCGCCACCGTGTGCTGCATGGCAACCTGGTGCCAGTAAACGAAGATCTTGCCATTGCTACAATCATCCCCATGCCCCAAGGAGAAGTAAGTTTTCTCAATATCCGTGAGATCCTCCTAGAGTTTCTGCAATCCAAGTGCATTGGGGTGTCTGCGGTGACAAAGTGTCCTTTCGGTCAAGCGTTCGTGCGGGTTCGTAGCGCGGTCGATAGAGATTTTCTGGTGAATCGAGGGCCGCATGCCTATGGTGACATTCATATTGTCTTCCAAAGGCACAATGAGGGTCTGAATTGGAAAAACTTCAATTTAAATCGAGATGTCTGGATCTTGTTGTTCGGATTCCCTGCTGATCTGAGGAGTTTCCATGAGCTTTCTAATGCTACTGCAAGTTTCGGGCAGTTGATGGTCTGGGACAGATTTAAATCAAGTGATGCGGCTGTGGCCTTAAAAGTTAAAGTTGATGCACTTAAAGATGTTCCGGCTAGTCTAGTAGACTCTGGCGCCAAGAACTTTAGCGGTCAGTCTTGGACGTGCCCAGTGGTGATCGTGGATGACATGCCTATAGGGGTTCCGCCTCCTGACGAAGATCATGTCCCTGAAGATGGCAACCCACACCCAAGGCCACCAGAGGACTTCCATCACCCCAACCAGAACAACCTCATGGTTGGACCTGCTGCTTTTCATTTACTGCAACCCGATCAACAAGTTCTCCCAGTCATTCAAGAAGCACCGGCGCTAAATGCAGAAGACGAAGGATGGGGACACTGGGCTATGCCACAGCAACAGCAACCCGCAGACTTAGAAGTTCAAGCTGGAGAGTTTCTAGAGTTAAATGATTTAATGGGGCCAATTGAGGTGCAGGTTGTGCAGCCAAAAGACAATCACAGTGGTCTCACTATGTCCTTGGGCTTACCAAGTGCTAATGCTAGCTCTGCTGAGTCTGCTACTGGAGCAGCTCCAGGCATGCAAGAGCTGGAGGAGCTCCTGGCACCCCTTGTCATGCCTGCAGCCCAACCAGCTGCTCCTGCTCATGCTGCTTTGGACCTTAACCAACCCATCGAACAGTTACCCCTAGATGATTTTGCAATTCCTCAAGTTCAATTGCCTGTTGCTGAGATTGACATGATAGTTGATGAAGCTCTTCCTCAGCCTCAAGCAAGAATGCCAGTTCCAATGCCACTTTTACAACACATGTTGTTGCCAGTAGATGCTGCTGCTATCCCCTCCAGTGCTGCAGAAAGAATTGAAGCCCCCACGACGGCTCCCCCCCCCCCACGCAGTTGCAGATACACCTTTGGTTACATACGAGCTGACTGTGGATATATCTAATCTGAATGATCTTGCTGCTCCTGCCCAGCTCTCTGTCATGGAGCAAAACCCTGTGGCTCAATGCTCTTTGGCCCATGGAGTGGACCCCACTCAAGATCCAGTGGGAGAACTTAATCCCAATGGAGATGACCCTGCTCCAGAGCAGCCTGAAGGACTTAACCAAAATACTGCTTTACCTACCTCCTCTGCAGGTAACAGTATGGAGGCCCCTCCGGGCTTCCCTTTCCCCATTTTCAATGCTAGTTTTGCTGGCAAGAATATGCAGTCACTACCATCTGCATCCTCAGGTCCGGATGGAGAATTTCTCTCTAAGGAAGGGATGGAGCTTTGGAAGGCTCATTTCGCTCCTGGGGCCTCAACAGACATAGTCACTCAGGTACCTATTGAATGGTGCAATTTCATCATTTTTGCTCTGTTAACTGTGGACAATTTTGATTGGGCAAAAGCTCTACTTGCCTCCCAATTATGGACTTATACCATCAAAGAGTCTGCTAGTAAACAAGCACTGCCTTTTATAGTACCTGATGAATGTCAAAGTGACCAAATTCCTGTTGGAAATATGCCCTAGAGGCAATAATAAAAGAGTTATTATTATATTTCCTTGTTCATGATAATCGTTTATTATCCATGCTATAATTCTATTGATTGGAAACTTAAATACATGTGTGGATAAATAGACAAACTTTGTGTCCCTAGTAAGCCTCTTCAGGACTAGCTCGTTGATCAAAGATGACCGCGGTTTCCAGGTCATAGACATGAGTTGTCATTTGATAACGGGATCACATCATTGGGAGAATGATGTGATGGACGAGACCCAAACGTTAAACATAGCTTTTGATCGTATCAGTTATCGCTATAGTTTTCTGCATGTCAAGTATAAGTTCCTATGACTATGAGATCATGTAACTCACTGACACCGTAGGAGTGCCTTGTGTGTGCCAAACGTCGCAACGTAACTGGGTGACTATAAAGGTACTCTACAGGTATCTCCGAAGGTGTCTGTTGAGTTGACATGGATCGAGACTGGGATTTGTCACTCCGTGTGACGGAGAGGTATCTCCGGGCCCACTCGGTAATACGTCATCTCAATGAGCTCAAAGTGACTAAGTAGTTAGTCACGGGATTATGTATTACGGAACGAGTAAAGAGACTTGCCGGCAACGAGATTGAGCTAGGTATAGAGATACCGACGATCGAATCTCGGGCAAGTAACATACCGACGAGACAAAGGGAACTGTATACGGGATTGCCTGAATCTTTGACATCGTGGTTCATCCGATGAGATCATCGAGGAACGTGTGGGAACCAATATGGGTATCCAGATCCCGCTATTGGTTATTGACCTGGGAGTGTCTCGGTCATGTCTGCATAGTTTCCGAACCCGCAGGGTCTACACACTTAAGGTTCGGTGACGCTAGGGTTGTTAGTGAGAACAGTGCATGGTAACCGAAGGTTGTTCGGAGTCCCGGATGAGATCCCGGACGTGACGAGGGTCTCCGGAATGGTCCGGGGACGAAGATTGATATATAGGATGAGAGTGAACGGAGTCCGGAATTGTTCCGGGGAACATCGGGAAGGAATCGGAGAACCGAAAGGTGTTTCGGGGGCCACGGTAAAGGTTACGGGCCCTATGGGCCATAAGTGGGGAGACGCAACAGCCCACACAGGGGCTGTGCGCCCCCCCTAGGCCCCTCCACCTGCGCCTAAGGGGCTGGGCCCCCCTAGGGCAGCCGCACCCCCTTGGCTTGGGGGGCAAGGCGCCTGGGGGGGGGGAAACCCTAGCCCTGGCCGCCGCCCCCCCCCTTGGCCGGCCCCATCTGGCCTTGGCCGCCACCCCCTAGGGGGAACCCTAGGGGCGCCCCCTCCCCTCTCTCCCCCCTATATAAGAGAGGCAGAGGGAGGGCAGCAACACAAGTTCGTGCCTCGGCGCTGCCCTCTCTCTCCCACGAATATCTTCGTCTAGTCTGCAGTGCTTGGCGAAGCCCTACTGGAATTCCTCCACCACCATCTCCACCACGCCGTCGTGCTGCTGGGTTTCTCCGTCAACTTCTCCTTCCCCCTTGCTGGATCAAGAAGGAGGAGACGTCCCCGAGCTGCACGTGTGTTGAACGCGGAGGCACCGTCCGTTCGGTGCTGGGATCTTCGGCGATCTGAATTGCGGCGAGTACGACTCCATCAACCGCGTTCTTGAACGCTTCCACTTAGCGATCTACAAGGGTATGTGGATCCGACTCTCCCCTCGTAGATGCATCTCCTAGATTGATTTTGGTGAGCGTAGGAAAATTTTTGTTTCCCATGCAACGTTCCCCAACAGTGGCATCATGAGCTAGGATCTTGCGTAGATGTTTTCACGAGTAGAACACAAAGGGGTTTGTGGGCGTTGATGTTTAGATTGCTTCCCTCCTTGGTCTTTCTTGATTCAGCGGTATTATGGGATGAAGCGGCCCGGACCAACTTTACATGTCCACGTACATGAGACCGGTTCCATCGACAGACATGCGACTTTTGTTGCATAAGATGGCTGGCGGGTGTCTGTCTCTCCTATCTTAGTTGAATCGGATTCGACAAAGGCGGTCCTTGTAGAAGGTTAAATAGCAACTTAAATATCACCGTTGTGGCTTTGCGTAGGTAAGAAGCGTTCTTGCTAGATACCCATAGCAGCCACGTAAAACATGCAACAACAAATTAGAGGACGTCTAACTTGTTTTTGCAGGGTATGAATGTGATATGATATGGCCAATGACATGATGAGATATATTTGATGTATGAGATGATCATGTTGTAATAGTTAATATCGACTTGCATGTCGATGTATACGGCAACCGGCAGGAGCCATAGGGTTGTCTTTAATTTTTGTATGACCTGCGTGTCAATCATTAAGCGCTATGTAATGCTTTACTTTATCGCTAAACGGTAGCAATAGTAGTAAGAGCATGGTGGGCGCGCGACAACCCCGATGGCGACACGATGATGGAGATCATGATGATGGGGATCATGGTGTTACGCCGGTGACGATGGAGATCATGCCGGTGCTTTCGAGATGGAGATCAAAAGCACGAGTTGATGGCCATATCATGTCACTTATGATTTGCATGTGATGTTAATCCTTTTATGCATCTTATTTTGCTTAGGACGACGGTAGCATTATAAGATGATCCCTCACTAAAATTTCAAGATAAAATTGTGTTCCCCCCGAGTGTGCGCCGTTGCAAAGGTTCGTCGTTTCGAAGCACCACGTGATGATCGGGTGTGATGGACTCTACGTTCGCATACAACGGGTGCAAGCCAGTTTTGCACATGCAGAACACTCGGGTTAGACTTGACGAGCCTAGCATGTACAGACATGGCCTCGGAACATGGAAGACCGAAAGGTCGAGCATGAGTCATATAGTAGATATGATCAACATGAAGATGTTCACCATTGACACCACCTCATCTCACGTGATGATCGGACTTGGGTTGGTGGATTTGGATCATGTCACGCTCGGATGACCAGAGGGATGTCAATTTGAGTGGGAGTTATAAGTAATTTGATTAGTTAAAACTCACTTATCATGAACAATAGTCTAAGATGTCTTTGCAAATCTTTTGTTGTAGATGGCTCCCGCAGTAGCTCCCCTGAATTTTAATGCGTTCCTAGAGAAAACTAAGCTGAAAGATGATGGGAGCAACTTTGTGGACTGGCTCCGCAATCTGAGGATCATCCTCACAGCTGCCCAAAAGGTTTATGTCCTAAATGCACCGCTAGGTGAACCCCCCGCTCCAGCCTCTGTGGACGTTATGAACGCCTGGCAGTCGCGTGCGGATGACTACTCAGTAGTACAGTGTGCCATGTTGTATAGCTTGGAAGGAGGACTTCAAAGGCGTTTTGAACGTCATGGAGCATATGAGATGTTCCAGGAGTTGAAGTTCATCTT
The DNA here is from genome assembly GCA_902687465.1 of Secale cereale. Taxonomy (NCBI): domain Eukaryota; kingdom Viridiplantae; phylum Streptophyta; class Magnoliopsida; order Poales; family Poaceae; genus Secale; species Secale cereale. The sequence continues at coordinate 774,404,009 of LR738712.1, forward strand.
TGAAAAGAATGCCAAGATCGAGAGGTATGAGACCACCGATAAATTCTTTGCTTGCAAGATGGAGGAGAATTCGTCTGTCAGTGAGCACTTACTGAAGATGTCTGGGTACTATACCCGCATAGCTGATCTGGGACTTGTGTTCCCGGAGGAGGCTATCATTGACAGAATTCTCCAGTCACTCCCACCTAGCTACAAGAGCTTTGTGCAGCATTATAACATGCAAGGGATGAACAAAACCATCGCCGAGCTGTTTGCGATGCTGAAAGTCGCTGAGTCAGACATCCAGAAGGAGTATCAAGTGTTGATGGTCAATAAAACTACCAGTTTCAAGAAGAATGGCAAGGGCAAGAAGGGTAACTCTAAGAAGGGTGGCAAGGCAGTTGCTCATCCAGTGAAGAAACCCAAGGCTGGGCCCAAGCCAGAGACTGAGTGTTTCTATTGCAAGGGGAACGGCCACTGGAAGCGGAACTGCCCCAAGAATCTGGCAGACAAGAAGGGGGCCAACAACAACAACAAGCAAGGTATATGTGATATACATGTTATTGATGTGTACCTTACCAACTCTCGTTGTAGTGCCTGGGTATTTGATACCGGTTCGGTTGCTCACATTTGCAACTCTAAACAGGAACTACGGAATAGACGGAGGCTGGCGAAGGACGAAGTGACGATGCACGTGGGGAATGGTTCCAAGGTTGATGTGATCGCCGTCGGCACGCTCGCTCTTCGATTACCATCGGGATTAGTTATGAACCTGAATAATTGTTATTTAGTGCCTGCGTTGAGCATGAACATTATATCTGGATCTTGTTTAATGCGAGACGGTTACTCATTTAAATCAGAGAATAAAGGTTGTTCTATTTATATGGGTAATATCTTTTATGGTCATGCACCCGAAGTAGGGGGTTTATTCTTATTGAATCTCGATAGTGATGATACACATGTTCATAACATTGATGCCAAAAGATGTAGAGTTGATAACAATAGTACCACTTTCTTGTGGCACTGCCGTCTGGGTCATATCGGCGTGAAACGCATGAGGAAGCTCCATGCTGATGGACTTTTGGAGTCTCTTGATTTTGAATCACTTGACACATGCGAGCCGTGCCTCATGGGCAAGATGACTAAGACCCCGTTTTCAGGAACAATGGAACGGGCAAGTGACTTATTGGAAATCATACATACTGATGTGTGTGGTCCGATGAGTGTCACGGCGCGCGGTGGATATCGTTATTTTCTCACCTTCACTGACGACTTAAGTAGATATGGGTATATTTACTTGATGAAGCATAAGTCTGAAACGTTTGAAAAGTTCAAGCAATTTTAGAGTGAAGTTGAGAATCATCGTAACAAGAAGATCAAGTTCCTACGATCTGATCGAGGGGGAGAGTATCTGAGTTATGAGTTTGGCAATCACTTAAGAAAATGTGGAATCATTTCACAGTTGACGCCACCTGGAACACCACAGCGTAATGGTGTGTCCGAACGTCGTAATCGAACCCTATTAGATATGGTGCGTTCTATGATGTCTCTTGCCGATTTGCCACTATCGTTTTGGGGATATGCGTTAGAGACAGCTGCATTCACTTTAAATAGGGCTCCATCTAAGTCCGTTGAGACAACACCGTATGAACTATGGTTTGGTAAGAAACCTAAGTTGTCTTTTCTCAAAGTTTGGGGTTGCGATGCTTATGTCAAAAGGCTTCAGCCAGAAAAGCTCGAACCCAAAGCGGACAAATGTGTCTTCATAGGATACCCAAAAGAGACGGTTGGGTACACCTTCTATCTCAGATCCGAGGGCAAAGTGTTTGTCGCTAAGAAAGGGTCCTTTCTCGAGAAAGAGTTTCTCTCGAAAGAATTGAGTGGGAGGAAGGTAGAACTTGATGAGGTTATTGAACCTCTGCTTCAACCAGAGAGTAGCGCAGCACAGAAAGATGTTTTTGTGGAGCCTGCAACGGTTGAAGAGGAAGCCAATGATGATGATCAAGAAGCTTCTGATCAAGTTACTACCGAACCTCGTAGGTCGACAAGGGTACGCACTGCACCTGAGTGGTATGGTAACCCTGTCTTGGAGGTCATGTTGTTGGACAACAGTGAACCTACGAGCTATGGAGAAGCGATGGTGGGCCCGGATTCCGACAAATGGTTAGAGGCCATGAAATCCGAGATGGGATCCACGTATGAAAACAAAGTATGGACTTTGGAAGTATTACCTGAAGGGCGGAAGGCCATTCAGAATAAATGGATTTTTAAGAGGAAGACGGACGCTGACGGTAATGTCACCGTGTATAAAGCTAGACTTGTGGCAAAGGGTTTTTCACAAGTTCAAGGAGTTGACTACGATGAGACTTTCTCACCCGTAGCGATGCTTAAATCCGTCCGAATCATGTTAGCAATAGCCGCATATTTCGATTACGAAATTTGGCAGATGGATGTCAAAACAGCGTTCCTTAACGGTTTTCTTAAGGAAGAGTTGTATATGATACAACCGGAAGGTTTTGTCGATCCAGAGAATGCTGACAAAGTTTGCAAACTCCAGCGTTCCATTTATGGGCTCGTGCAAGCGTCTCGGAGTTGGAATCTTCGCTTTGATGAGGTGATCAAAGCGTTTGGGTTTGTACAAGTTTACGGAGAAGCTTGTATTTACAAAAAGGTGAGTGGGAGCTCTATAGCGTTTCTAATATTATATGTGGATGACATATTACTGATTGGAAACAATATAGAACTTTTGGATAGCGTGAAGGGGTATTTGAACAAGAGTTTTTCGATGAAGGACCTCGGTGAAGCTGCTTTCATATTGGGCATCAAGATCTATAGAGATAGATCGAGACGCTTGATAGGACTTTCACAAAGTACATACCTTGATAAAGTTTTGAAGAAGTTCAAAATGGATCAATCCAAGAAGGGGTTCTTGCCGGTATTGCAAGGTACAAAGTTGAGTAAGACTCAATGCCCAGTGACTGCGGAAGATAGAGAAAAGATGAGTGTCATCCCCTATGCTTCAGCCATAGGCTCTATCATGTATGCAATGCTGTGCACAAGACCAGATGTCAGCCTTGCCATAAGTATGGCCGGAAGGTTTCAAAGTAATCCTGGTATGGATCACTGGACAGCGGTCAAGAATATCCTGAAGTACCTGAAAAGGACTAAGGAAATGTTTCTCGTTTATGGAGGTGATCAAGAGCTCGTCGTAAAGGGTTACGTCGATGCAAGCTTTGACACTGATCCGGATGACTCTAAGTCTCAAACCGGATACGTATATATTCTCAACGGGGGAGCGGTAAGCTGGTGCAGTTCCAAGCAAAGCATGGTAGCCGATTCTACATGCGAAGCGGAGTACATAGCTGCCTCAGAGGCGGCAAAGGAAGGTGTCTGGATGAAGGAGTTCATGACAGATCTTGGAGTTGTGCCTAGTGCATTGAACCCAATGACTCTGTTTTGTGACAACACTGGTGCCATTGCTCTAGCCAAGGAACCAAGGTTTCACAAGAGGACCAGACACATAAAGCGACACTTCAATTCCATCCGCGATTCAGTCAAGGAGGAGGACATAAGCATTTGCAAAGTACACACGGATTTGAATGTTGCAGATCCGTTGACTAAGCCTCTTCCACGGGCTAAGCATGATCAACACCAAAACTCTATGGGTGTTAGATTCATTACCTTGTAATGCTAGATTATTGACTCTAGTGCAAGTGGGAGACTGTTGGAAATATGCCCTAGAGGCAATAATAAAAGAGTTATTATTATATTTCCTTGTTCATGATAATCGTTTATTATCCATGCTATAATTGTATTGATTGGAAACTTAAATACATGTGTGGATAAATAGACAAACTTTGTGTCCCTAGTAAGCCTCTTCAGGACTAGCTCGTTGATCAAAGATGACCGCGGTTTCCAGGTCATAGACATGAGTTTTCATTTGATAACGGGATCACATCATTGGGAGAATGATGTGATGGACGAGACCCAAACGTTAAACATAGCTTTTGATCGTATCAGTTATCGCTATAGTTTTCTGCATGTCAAGTATAAGTTCCTATGACCATGAGATCATGTAACTCACTGACACCGTAGGAGTGCCTTGTGTGTGCCAAACGTCTCAACGTAACTGGGTGACTATAAAGGTACTCTACAGGTATCTCCGAAGGTGTCTGTTGAGTTGACATGGATCGAGACTGGGATTTGTCACTCCGTGTGACGGAGAGGTATCTCCGGGCCCACTCGGTAATACGTCATCTCAATGAGCTCAAAGTGACTAAGTAGTTAGTCACGGGATTATGTATTACGGAATGAGTAAAGAGACTTGCCGGCAACGAGAATGAACTAGGTATAGAGATACCGACGATCGAATCTCGGGCAAGTAACATACCGACGAGACAAAGGGAACTGTATACGGGATTGCCTGAATCTTTGACATCGTGGTTCATCCGATGAGATCATCGAGGAACGTGTGGGAACCAATATGGGTATCCAGATCCCGCTATTGGTTATTGACCTGGGAGTGTCTCGGTCATGTCTGCATAGTTTCCGAACCCGCAGGGTCTACACACTTAAGGTTCGGTGACGCTAGGGTTGTTAGTGAGAACAGTGCATGGTAACCGAAGGTTGTTCGGAGTCCCGGATGAGATCCCGGACGTGACGAGGGTCTCCGGAATGGTCCGGGGACGAAGATTGATATATAGGATGAGAGTGAACGGAGTCCGGAATTGTTCCGGGGAACATCGGGAAGGAATCGGAGAACCGAAAGGTGTTTCGGGGGCCACGGTAAAGGTTACGGGCCCTATGGGCCATAAGTGGGGAGACGCAACAGCCCACACAGGGGCTGTGCGCCCCCCCTAGGCCCCTCCACCTGCGCCTAAGGGGCTGGGCCCCCCTAGGGCAGCCGCACCCCCTTGGCTTGGGGGGCAAGGCGCCTGGGGGGGGGGGGGAAACCCTAGCCCTGGCCGCCGCCCCCCCCTTGGCCGGCCCCATCTGACCTTGGCCGCCGCCCCCTAGGGGGAACCCTAGGGGCGCCCCCTCCCCTCTCTCCCCCCTATATAAGAGAGGCAGAGGGAGGGCAGCAACACAAGTTCGTGCCTCGGCGCTGCCCTCTCTCTCCCACGAATATCTTCGTCTAGTCTGCAGTGCTTGGCGAAGCCCTGCTGGAATTCCTCCACCACCATCTCCACCACGCCGTCGTGCTGCTGGGTTTCTCCGTCAACTTCTCCTTCCCCCTTGCTGGATCAAGAAGGAGGAGACGTCCCCGAGCTGCACGTGTGTTGAACGCGGAGGCACCGTCCGTTCGGTGCTGGGATCTTCGGCGATCTGAATTGCGGCGAGTACGACTCCATCAACCGCGTTCTTGAACGCTTCCGCTTAGCGATCTACAAGGGTATGTGGATCCGACTCTCCCCTCGTAGATGCATCTCCTAGATTGATTTTGGTGAGCGTAGGAAAATTTTTGTTTCCCATGCTACGTTCCCCAACAATTCCTTGCTGTAAAAATTCAGAAGAGGAGCTCGAAATTTGTTCTAATGAGACTCTCACACCTCAGGGACCACAAAGAAGCAGCACTCCCCCTCTACCACCAGCTAGCACTTCGCTTGCTCGCACACAAAATAAGAGGAAAGAAAAAGCTCCCATGGTGGAAACTGAGGTAAGAAGGAGCTTCAGATTGAAATCTTTGAACAATGGCTACAGAAAGAGATCATGCTCAGACAAAAACTGCTTCCCCTGCTCTACTGAACCTCCTGCAATTCCCACTAAAATTGTAAAGAATCTTGTTGTCTCCTTTTGCAAGGCTGCTGCTAAGGACTGCTATGAAGAGATGTTGCACCGGCCCAAGAAGAAGAAGGAGGCAAAGACTTTTGCCAAGCAGCCATCCAAGAAGACGGCTTTCAAGCCCTAATCTAGTCTTCAGACTTAAGTTAGCCTTCTTCAGTTTCCAATTTTAGCACCAAGCAATATTAGATATGGGACTCTGCGGCTCTTTTGCGTTAAGATATTGATGGCACTTCTGAAATACATCACTTTTGTAATGAACCTGTGTTATGATATGTTGCTTCAAGACAGTTGCTTTATGCGTTACCTATATCTTGTTACTACCATATGTGATGTGCCTAGATGCGCTATCTTGCTCGGTTTTGCTGGTCATGCATTGATCGAACTGCTCGGAAGAACAATTCTGAATTTAGTTTCGCCACTGTCTGAACATGAATAGAAATTGGAACATCAGAGGTATCAATGACAGTAACAAATGGCTATCTCTGCGAAACAAGATTACTGAAGCAAATGCAGACATCATATGCCTTCAAGAAACTAAGAAAGAGCACTTTGACTTCAGATATCTCAAAAACTTTTGTCCTAACAGGATCAATTGCTTTGATTGCTTACCTTCTGTGGGAGCTTCTGGTGGTCTCCTCTTGGCCTGGAATGGCAGTATATTTGCAGGAGAAACTCTGTTTAAAAATGAGTTTTCCATGTCAATCAGATTTATGTCTAAGCTCACTGGTGATGCCTGGATTCTTACCAACATTTATGGTCCTTGCCAAGGTGCAGCTAGAGATGAATTCCTCAACTGGTTTAGCAACATCCAAATGCCTGATGTGTTGGGGAACGTTGCATGGGAAACAAAAAAATTTCCTACCGTTCACCAAGATCAATCTAGTAGATGCAACTACGAGGGGAGAGTGAGATCTACGTACCCTTGTAGATCGCTAAGCGGAAGCGTTATGAACGCGGATGATGGAGTCGTACTCGTCGCGATTCGGATCGCCGAAGACCTAGCACCGAAGCAACGGTGCCTCCGCGTTCTTCACACGTACGGCTCGGGGACGTCTCCTCCTTCTTGATCCAGCAAGGGGTGGAGGAGAGGTTGATGGAGAACCGGCAGCACGACGGCGTGGTGGTGATGGTGGAGAAGAACTCCAGCAGGGCTTCGCCTAAGCACCGCGGGAGAAGAAGATGTAACGGGAGAGGGAGGGCAGCACCGAGGCACAAACTGTGTTGGCTGCCCTCCCTTTGCCCCACTATATATAGGGGGGTGGAGAGGTGAGGGCGCCCTAGGGTTTCCCCCTAGGGGCCGGCGGCCAGGGCAAGGGGAGGGGGCGGCGGCCAGGGCAGGGGGGGGGGCGGCCAGGCCCTAGGGTTTCCCCCCCTAGGTACCTTGCCCCCCAAGGCCAAGGGGTGCGGCCAGCCCTAGGGGGTCCCACCCCCTTAGCCGCATGAGGAGAGGGCCCAGGGGGGGCGCACAGCCCCCTGAGGGCTGTGGTGTTCCCCCTTGTGGCCCACTAGGCCCAGAACTTCTTCCGGACCCCCCGAAAACCTTTCCGGTACTCCGCCGATTTCCCGATGCTCCCCGGAACACTTCCGGTACTCCGAAACCTTTCATCCTATATATCAATCTTCGTCTCCGGACCATTCCGGAGACCCTCGTCATGTCCGGGATCTCATCCGGGACTCCGAACAACCTTCGGTAACCATACACTTTTCTCACTAACAACCCTAGCGTCACCGAACGTTAAGTGTGTAGACCCTGCGGGTTCGGAAACCATGTAGACATGACCGAGACACTCCCAGGTCAATAACCAATAGCGGGATCTGGATACCCATATTGGTTCCCACATGTTTCTCGATGATCTCATCGGATGAACCACGATGTCAAAGATTCAGGCAATCCCGTATACAGTTCCCTTTGTCTCGTCGGTATGTTACTTGCCCGAGATTCGATCGTCGGTATCTCTATACCTAGTTCAATCTCGTTACCGGCAAGTCTCTTTACTCGTTACCGTAATACATAATCCCGTGACCAACTACTTAGTCACTTTGAGCTCATTGAGATGACGTATTACCGAGTGGGCCCGGAGATACCTCTCCGTCACACGGAGTGACAAATCCCAGTCTCGATCCATGTCAACTCATCAGACACCCTCGGAGATACCTGTAGAGTACCTTTATAGTCACCCAGTTACGTTGTGACGTTTGGCACACACAAAGCACTCCTACGGTGTCAGTGAGTTACATGATCTCATGGTCATAGGAACTTATACTTGACATGCAGAAAACTATAGCGATAACTGACACGATCAAAAGCTATGTTTAACGTTTGGGTCTCGTCCATCACATCATTCTCCTAATGATGTGATCCCGTTATCAAATGACAACTCATGTCTATGACCTGGAAACCGCGGTCATCTTTGATCAACGAGCTAGTCCTGTAGAGGCTTCACTAGGGACACAAAGTCTGTCTATTCATCCACACATGTATTTGAGTTTCCAATCAATACAGTTATAGCATGGATAATAAACGATTATCATGAACAAGGAAATATAATAATAACTCTTTTATTATTGCCTCTAGGGCATATTTCCAACAGTCTCCCACTTGCACTAGAGTCAATAATCTAGCATTACAAGGTAATGAATCTAACACCCATAGAGTCTTGGTGTTGATCGTGCTTAGCCCGTGGAAGAGGCTTAGTCAACAGATCTGCAACATTCAAATCCGTGTGTACTTTGCAAATGTTTATGTCCTCCTCCTTGACCGAATCGCGGATGGAATTGAAGCGTCGCTTTATGTGTCTGGTCCTCTTGTGAAACCTTGGTTCCTTGGCTAGAGCAATGGCACCAGTGTTGTCACAGAACAGAGTCATTGGGATCAGTGCACTAGGCACAACTCCAAGATCTGTCATGAACTCCTTCATCCAGACACCTTCCTTCGCCGCCTCCGAGGCAGCTATATACTCTGCTTCACATGTAGAATCAGCTACCACGCTCTGCTTGGAACTGCACCAGCTTACCGCTCCCCCGTTGAGAATATATACGTATCCGGTTTGTGACTTAGAGTCATCCGGATCTGTGTCAAAGCTTGCATCGACGTAACCCTTTACGACGAGCTCTTGATCACCTCCATAAACGAGAAACATATCCTTAGTCCTTTTCAGGTACTTTAGGATATTCTTGACCGCTGTCCAGTGATCCATACCAGGATTACTCTGAAACCTTCCGGCCATACTTATGGCAAGGCTGACATCTGGTCTTGTGCACAGCATTGCATACATGATAGAGCCTATGGCTGAAGCATAGGGGATGACACTCATCTTTTCTCTGTCATCCGCAGTCACTGGGCATTGAGTCTTACTCAACTTCGTACCTTGCAATACCGGCAAGAACCCCTTCTTGGATTGATCCATTTTGAACTTCTTCAAAACTTTATCAAGGTATGTGCTTTGTGAAAGTCCTATCAAGCGTCTTGATCTATCTCTATAGATCTTGATGCCCAATATGAAAGCAGCTTCACCGAGATCTTTCATCGAAAAACTCTTGTTCAAATACCCCTTCACGCTATCCAAAAATTCTATATTGTTTCCAATCAGCAATATGTCATCCACATATAATATTAGAAACGCTATAGAGCTCCCACTCACTTTCTTGTAAATACAAGCTTCATTGTAAACTTGTATAAACCCAAACGCTTTGATCACCTCATCAAAGCGAAGATTCCAACTCCGAGATGCTTGCACCAGCCCATAAATGGAACGCTGGAGCTTGCATACTTTGTCAGCATTCTCTGGATCGACAAAACCCTCTGGTTGCATCATATACAACTCTTCCTTAAGAAAACCGTTAAGGAACGCTGTTTTGACATCCATCTGCCAAAATTCATAATCGAAATATGCAGCTATTGCTAACATGATTCGGACGGATTTAAGCATCGCTACGGGTGAGAAAGTCTCATCGTAGTCAATCCCTTGAACTTGTGAAAAACCCTTTGCCACAAGTCGAGCTTTATACACGGTGACATTACCGTCAGCGTCCGTCTTCCTCTTAAAAATCCATTTATTCTGAATGGCCTTCCGCCCTTCAGGTAATACTTCCAAAGTCCATACTTTGTTTTCATACATGGATCCCATCTCGGATTTCATGGCCTCTAACCATTTGTCGGAATCTGGGCCCACCATCGCTTCTCCATAGCTCGTAGGTTCACCGTTGTCTAACAACATGACCTCCAAGACAGGGTTACCATACCACTCAGGTGCAGTGCGTACCCTTGTCGACCTACGAGGTTCGGTAGTGACTTGATCAGAAGCTTCTTGATCATAATCATTGGCTTCCTCTTCAACCTCTGCAGGCTCCACAAAAACATCTTTCTGTGCTGCGCTACTTTCTGGTTGAAGCAGATGTTCAATAACCTCATCAAGTTCTACCTTCCTCCCACTCAATTCTTTCGAGAGAAACTCTTTCTCGAGAAAGGATCCGTTCTTAGCAACAAACACTTTGCCCTCGGATCTGAGATAGAAGGTGTACCCAACTGTTTCTTTTGGGTATCCTATGAAGACACATTTGTCCGCTTTGGGTTCGAGCTTTTCTGGCTGAAGCCTTTTGACGTAAGCATCGCAACCCCAAACCTTGAGAAAAGACAACTTCGGTTTCTTACTAAACCATAGTTCATACGGTGTTGTCTCAACGGACTTAGATGGAGCCCTATTTAAAGTGAATGGAGCTGTCTCTAACGCATATCCCCAAAACGATAGTGGCAAATCGGCAAGAGACATCATAGAACGTACCATATCTAATAGGGTTCGATTACGACGTTCGGACACACCATTACGCTGTGGTGTTCCAGGTGGCGTCAACTGTGAAACAATTCCACATTTTCTTAAGTGATCACCAAACTCATAACTCAGATATTCTCCCCCTCGATCAGATCGTAGGAACTTGATCTTCTTGTTACGATGATTTTCAACTTCACTCTGAAATTGCTTGAACTTTTCAAAAGTTTCAGACTTATGCTTCATCAAGTAAATATACCCATATCTACTTAAGTCGTCAGTGAAGGTGAGAAAATAACGATATCCACCGCGCGCCGTTACACTCATCGGACCGCACACATCAGTATGTATGATTTCCAATAAGTCACTTGCCCGTTCCATTGTCCCTGAAAACGGGGTCCTTGTCATCTTGCCCATGAGGCACGGCTCGCACGTGTCAAGTGATTCAAAATCAAGAGACTCCAGAAGTCCATCAGTATGGAGCTTCCTCATGCGTTTCACGCCGATATGACCGAGACGGCAGTGCCACAAGAAAGTGGTATTATCATTATCTACTCTACATCTTTTGGCATCAATGCTATGAACATGTGTATCATCACTATCGAGATTCAATAAGAATAAACCCCTAACTTCGGGTGCATGACCATAAAAGATATTACTCATATAAATAGAACAACCATTATTCTCTGACTTAAATGAGTAACCGTCTCGCAATAAACAAGATCCAGATATAATGTTCATGCTTAACGCAGGCACTAAATAACAATTATTCAGGTTCATAACTAATCCCGATGGTAATCGAAGAGCGAGCGTGCCGACGGCGATCACATCAACCTTGGAACCGTTTCCCACGCGCATCGTCACTTCGTCCTTCGCCAGCCTCCGTTTATTCCGCAGTTCCTGTTTAGAGTTGCAAATGTGAGCAACCGAACCGGTATCAAATACCCAGACACTACAACGAGAGTTGGTAAGGTACACATCAATAACATGTATATCACATATACCTTTGTTGTTGTTGGCCCCCTTCTTGTCCGCCAGATACTTGGGGCAGTTCCGCTTCCAGTGGCCGCTCCCCTTGCAATAGAAACACTCAGTCTCTGGCTTGGGTCCAGCCTTGGGTTTCTTCACTGGATTAGCAACTGCTTTGCCACCCTTCTTAGAGTTACCCTTCTTGCCCTTGCCATTCTTCTTGAAACTGGTGGTCTTATTGACCATCAACACTTGATACTCCTTCTGGATGTCTGCCTCAGCGACTTTCAGCATTGAAAACAGCTCGGCGATGGTCTTGTTCATCCCTTGCATGTTATACTGCTGCACGAAGCTCTTGTAGCTTGGAGGGAGTGACTGGAGAATTCTGTCAATGATAGCCTCATCCGGGAACACAAGTCCCAGATCAGCTATGCGGGTATAGTACCCAGACATCTTCAGCAAGTGCTCACTGACAGACGAATTCTCCTCCATCTTGCAAGCGAAGAATTTATCGGTGGTCTCATACCTCTCGATCTTAGCATTCTTCTCAAAGATGAACTTCAACTCTGTGTACATCTCATATGCACCATGACGTTCAAAACGCCTTTGAAGTCCTCCTTCCAAGCCGTACAAAATGGCACACTGTACTATCGAATAGTCATCCGAACGCGTCTGCCAGACGTTCATATCGTCCGCAGAGGCTCCAGGAGCGGGGGGTTGACCTAGCGGTGCATGTAGGACATAAACCTTTTGGGCAGCTGTGAGGATGATCCTCAGATTGCGGAGCCAGTCCACAAAGTTGCTCCCGTCATCTTTCAGTTTAGCTTTCTCTAGGAACGCATTAAAATTCAGGGGAGCTACTGCGCGAGCCATCTACAACCAAAATTTGCAAAGACATTTTAGACTATTGTTCATGATAAGTGAGTTATTACCTAATCAAATTAATTATAACTCCCACTCAAATTGACATCCCTCCGGTCATTCGAGCGTGACATGATCCAAATTCACCAACCCAAGTCCGATCATCACGTGAGATGAGGTGGTGTCAATGGTGAACATCAACATGTTGATCACATCTACTATATGACTCATGCTCGACCTTTCGGTCCTCCGTGTTCCGAGGCCATGTCTGTACATGCTAGGCTCGTCAAGTCTAACCCGAGTGTTCTGCATGTGCAAAACTGGCTTGCACCCGTTGTATGCGAACGTAGAGTCTATCACACCCGATCATCACGTGGTGCTTCGAAACGACGAACCTTCGCAACGGCGCACACTCAGGGGGAACACAATTTTATCTTGAAATTTTAGTGAGGGATCATCTTATAATGCTACCGTCGTCCTAAGCAAAATAAGATGCATAAAAGGATTAACATCACATGCAAATCATAAGTGACATGATATGGCCATCAACTCGTGCTTTTGATCTCCATCTCCAAAGCACCGGCATGATCTCCATCGTCACCGGCGTAACACCATGATCCCCATCATCATGATCTCCATCATCGTGTCGCCATCGGGGTTGTCGCGCGCCCACCATGCTCTTACTACTATTGCTACCGTTTAGCGATAAAGTAAAGCATTACATAGCGCTTAATGATTGACACGCAGGTCATACAAGAATTAAAGACAACCCTATGGCTCCTGCCGGTTGCCGTATACATCGACATGCAAGTCGATATTAACTATTACAACATGATCATCTCATACATCAAATATATCTCATCATGTCATTGGCCATATCATATCACATACATACCCTGCAAAAACAAGTTAGACGTCCTCTAATTTGTTGTTGCATGTTTTACGTGGCTGCTATGGGTATCTAGCAAGAACGTTTCTTACCTACGCAAAACCACAACGGTGATATTCAAGTTGCTATTTAACCTTCTACAAGGACCGCCTTGTTCTATTCCGATTCAACTAAGATAGGAGAGACAGACACCCGCCAGCCATCTTATGCAACAAAAGTCACATGTCTGTCGATGGAACCGGTCTCATGTACGTGGACATGTAAAGTTGGTCCGGGCCGCTTCATCCTATAATACCGCTGAATCAAGAAAGACTAAGGAGGGCAGCAATTTAAACATCAACGCCACAAACCCTTTTGTGTTCTACTCGAGAAAGCATCTACGCAAGATCCTAGCTCATGATGCCACTGTTGGGGAACGTTGCATGGGAAACAAAAAAATTTCCTACCGTTCACCAAGATCAATCTAGTAGATGCAACTACGAGGGGAGAGTGAGATCTACGTACCCTTGTAGATCGCTAAGCGGAAGCGTTATGAACGCGGATGATGGAGTCGTACTCGTCGCGATTCGGATCGCCGAAGACCTAGCACCGAAGCAACGGTGCCTCCGCGTTCTTCACACGTACGGCTCGGGGACGTCTCCTCCTTCTTGATCCAGCAAGGGGTGGAGGAGAGGTTGATGGAGAACCGGCAGCACGACGGCGTGGTGGTGATGGTGGAGAAGAACTCCAGCAGGGCTTCGCCTAAGCACCGCGGGAGAAGAAGATGTAACGGGAGAGGGAGGGCAGCACCGAGGCACAAACTGTGTTGGCTGCCCTCCCTTTGCCCCACTATATATAGGGGGGGTGGAGAGGTGAGGGCGCCCTAGGGTTTCCCCCCTAGGGGCCGGCGGCCAGGGCAAGGGGAGGGGGCGGCGGCCAGGGCAGGGGGGGCGGCCAGGCCCTAGGGTTTCCCCCCCTAGGTGCCTTGCCCCCCAAGGCCAAGGGGTGCGGCCAGCCCTAGGGGGTCCCACCCCCTTAGCCGCATGAGGAGAGGGCCCAGGGGGGGCGCACAGCCCCCTGAGGGCTGTGGTGTTTCCCCTTGTGGCCCACTAGGCCCAAAACCACTTCCGGACCCCCCGAAAACCCTTCCGGTACTCCGCCGATTTCCCGATGCTCCCCGGAACACTTCCGGTACTCCGAAACCTTTCATCCTATATATCAATCTTCGTCTCCGGACCATTCCGGAGACCCTCGTCTTGTCCGGGATCTCATCCGGGACTCCGAACAACCTTCGGTAACCATACACTTTTCTCACTAACAACCCTAGCGTCACCGAACGTTAAGTGTGTAGACCCTGCGGGTTCGGAAACCATGTAGACATGACCGAGACACTCCCAGGTCAATAACCAATAGCGGGATCTGGATACCCATATTGGTTCCTACATGTTTCTCGATGATCTCATCGGATGAACCACGATGTCAAGGATTCAGGCAATCCCGTATACAGTTCCCTTTGTCTCGTCGGTATGTTACTTGCCCGAGATTCGATCGTCGGTATCTCTATACCTAGTTCAATCTCGTTACCGACAAGTCTCTTTACTCGTTACCGTAATACATAATCCCGTGACCAACTACTTAGTCACTTTTGAGCTCATTGAGATGACGTATTACCGAGTGGGCCCGGAGATACCTCTCCGTCACACGGAGTGACAAATCCCAGTCTTGATCCATGTCAACTCAACAGACACCCTCGGAGATACCTGTAGAGCACCTTTATAGTCACCCAGTTACGTTGTGACGTTTGGTACACACAAAGCACTCCTACGGTGTCAGTGAGTTACATGATCTCATGGTCATAGGAACTTATACTTGACATGCAGAAAAACTATAGCGATAACTGACACGATCAAAAGCTATGTTAACGTTTGGGTCTCGTCCATCACATCATTCTCCTAATGATGTGATCCCGTTATCAAATGACAACTCATGTCTATGACCTGGAAACCGCGGTCATCTTTGATCAACGAGCTAGTCCTGTGGAGGCTCACTAGGGACACAAAATCTGTCTATTCATCCACACGTGTATCTGAGTTTCCAATCAATACAGTTATAGCATGGATAATAAACGATTATCATGAACAAGGAAATATAATAATAACTCTTTTATTATTGCCTCTAGGGCATATTTCCAACATGATGAGACCAAATGGATTATTCTGGGGGACTTCAATTACATCAGGTACCCACACAATAGAAGCAGGCCTGGAGGCAATTTCTCTGATATGTTAAAATTCAATGATGCCATTAACAGTTTGGCCCTGGTTGAAATCCCATTGAAAGGAAGGAGCTTCACATGGAGTAACATGCAGCAAGCACCACTACTGGAAAAACTAGACTGGGTGTTCACATCTGAAGCTTGGACAACTCACTTTCCTAACACCCTAGTCCTACCTTTGTGCAAACCTGTCTCAGACCACATACCTTGCCAGGTACAAATTGGTACTCATATTCCCAAATCTAAGATTTTCATATTTGAAAACTATTGGCTGCAAATTGAGGGATTCAAAGACATTGTAAGACAGAATTGGGAACATGCTATCACCATCCAAGACAGTGCTAAGAGAATTACTGCAAAATTCAAAAGACTCAGAAAATGTCTCAAAATCTAGGCCAAAATAACTTCCCAACTCAGCATTTCCATCAAAGCTACTAATGAAGTCATTCTGCTTCTGGATACAATTGAAGATTTTAAAACTCTCACTTTACAAGAATGGAATGGTAGAGAGTTCCTAAAGCAGCATTTGCTCACACTCCTGGAAATATAAAAAATATATTGGCAACAGAGAGCTACAATTAGATGGGTTAAATTTGGAGAGGCTAACTCCAAATATTTTCAGGCCAAAGCCACCATCAATGCAGAGTTAATCATATTGCCAGCTTACAGGATGAGTTGGGCAACACACACAGAGAGCTCAATGCCAAAGCTAATATTCTCTTCAATGCCTTCAAAAAAGAGATTAAGCACATCTGTTCCTACTTTCAACCCTCTTCACCTAGGTACTCTATTGAATAAAGATGTGGATCTCTCTATGTTGGAAACACCTTTCACTCAGGAGGAAACTGACTCAGTTGTTAAGAACCTACCCAATGATAAAGCTCCAGGTCCAGATGGCTTCAATACAAACTTCATCAAGCATTGTTGGGATATTCTAGCCCCTGAATTCTATTCTTTAATTGAGGACTTTTATAATGGCATAGTCAACCTGCAGAGCAATAACTCCTCTTTCATCACTCTAATCCCCAAAAAAGATGCCCCTTCCTCACCCAATGACTCCAGGCCAATATCACTGCTTAATTGCTCTATCAAGATTATTACTAAACTTTTGGCAAATAGGCTCCAAGAAGTCATTCTAAAACTGTTGCATACCAACCAGTATGGGTTCTTAAAGGCTAGATCCATCCAGGATTGTCTCGCTTGGTCTTATGAATTCATTCATCAATGTAAAATGTCTGGCCAGGAGATTATTATCTTAAAACTAGACTTTGAGAAGGCATTTGATCTCATTGAACATCAGTCCATCAAAGATATTCTCATTGCAAGAGGTTTTGGTAGCAGATGGCTCATGTGGATAGATATGCTTTTCTCCTCTGGATATTATGCCGTGTTATTGAATGGGGTTCCTGGAAAACAGTTTCTATGCAAAAGAGGAGTGAGACAGGGGGATCCACTCTCTCCATTACTATTTGTACTTGTTGCTGATCTTTTACAGCCTATTATGAATGAAGCCATGCATAACAACTTGATATCAAGAACACTTGAACAACACTATTGCCCTGATTTTCCAGTCATACAGTATGCTGATGACACTGTCTTAATTATGCCAGCATCTGACATGCAAGTGGAACAACTCAAAAGCCTCATTCTCCATTTTACAGTCTTTACAGGGCTGAGAGTGAACTTTGATAAATCAGCCATGGTACCCATCAATACTGAATATAATGTCATGCTACAAGAATGGGGTGTTCTATTGGCTCCATCCCTTTTACCTACCTTGGGTTACCATTGTCACTTTCCAAGCCTAGGATGGAAGATTTTTTCCTTGTCATTAAGAGGATTGACAACAGATTGTCAGGATGCTCAACACTTTTATCCTATGGAGACAAGCTTACTCTCATCAAATGTGTCTTCGCACATCTCCCTATTTTCTTCATGTGCACACTTGATCTTCCAAAAGGCATAATTGAGCAAATCAAAGCTTTAAGACATTGCTTCTGGAGGAAATATGGCATGGAAGGTAGAGGTTATGCTCTCATTGCCTGGGATAAAGTTTGCCTACCTAAAAACCAGGGAGGATTGGGAGTTCTCAACATTGAGATTCATAATAAATGTCTCCTAATGAAACATCTACATAAGTTCCTCCCTGATGGAGTGCTCACAAATAGGAATGTAGGTTCATTCTGGTGGAAAAATATCTCTGAGATGCTACCTGAGTAAAAAACAGTGGCGACAGGACATCTGGGCTCAGGAGACACTATTGATTTCTGGTTGGATAACTGGGGACATGGCATCACTAGATATAAATTCCCAGAGCTCTACTCCTTTGCCATTCGGGACACTCTGAGCTTCCAAGAATTTTTACAGCAGGCAAACAGAAGTGAAAATTTCTTCCTCCCGCTCTCGGCCCAAGCTCACAACCAATTCACTGAGCTTCAGAACACCATTCAATCTCTCCAACTTTCAACTAATGGTGACATATGGACATACCCCTGGGGAACAACATACTCTTCGATAAAGATGTATAAGGAACTGACAAAGGGACCGCTGGCTTCAACTCTTTTTCAAAAACTTTGGAAAAACGCAGCTATGCTTCGATACAAGATCTTCTTTTGGTTCTTATTACATGACAGAGTCAATACTAGAAATATGCTTCAACGGAGATCATTTCTTTTACCATCCTATAACTGTGTGCTGTGTCAGATGAGCACGGAGGAAACATCTCAACATCTGTTTTGGGACTGTGACTTTGCCTTCAATTGTTGGTTCTCCATTTTGGGACATAGACACAGAGGTTTATCAATTTTTTATGAAGTCCACCTAGCCATCCAGAACTTGCCTCATGCCTTTGCAATGGAAATAATGATTATGGAATGTTGGAACATCTGGATGCAAAGAAATGATAAAATTTTCAAGGCAAAACCAGCAACTGTCCAAGCTTGGAAGGCCTCACTTAAGACAGATCTTCAACTTCTCACGCACAGACTGAAAGCCAAATTCAAAGATCAATTTTCAAGCTGGATTGAGCAACATTTGACATAACAATGCTAGCTTCAGGTTTCAATAAAACAGGAGTAGGGTGAACCCTTTACATTTTGTTTTTTGTACTTGTACCTGTACCTGTTGTATACTTTATTTGAATGAAATTTCCATAGAACGATTGTTCTACGGTTTCAGTTCAAAAAAAGGAGTGATGCCACTGCCGTAATCTGGGTTGGTTGGTCTCGCCTCTCCAACATCCGACAGCAGCGGCGTCGTCTGTGTGTGGGGTTCCAATAGCAACAACTTACGGAGGACTACAACATCTTAAATTCTTAATCCTATATATCATGTGACCTACGAATAGATTCCATCATCCAGAAGAAAATGCATCCAGGTTCGACGAATCTGTCGTCCCATGCACTCTCCTCGCCAACTTCACTCCATGCCCTAGTACTGTCGATCGACCCGGCTCGACACTTCGTGCTCGAAAAAGTAAATTTACCGGAACCGGTACCTACCGGTTAGAAATCCATCGCACATGCATTTCATCAAGATTCGTGTAGTCTGACTACGTAAATCATATCTCGCTGTATACATTGTGAATACTACTAACACAGTCTGACAGAAAGTACATATATCTACTAGGTGTCAGCCTTTTACAGAGGAGAGAGAGATAGCAAGGAGAAAAATAACCGTGCATGCATGCATTCTCTCTCCCATACATCTGACTTGTATTAATTTTCATCCTCATATTTTGTATGATTGATATCTTTTTAAACAAATGTCCATTTTTAAAAGTTTTTATAGATTAGAATTCGCGCCGACAAGACCTTCAAAACAAGATCAATCTAGGATATATTTCAACTACTTTTTATTTTATATATTTCAATTATCTTTGAAATCACTTTCAGAAAACATAAGATTATTTTGGTATTTCACAAAAGTGATTTCGACTGTTTCACTAATTTCCCCAAAAAAATATAATTTCACTCGTTAAAAAAAAAACAATTTCAATCATTTTAAATACTGGTTTCACTTATTTAAAAATTGTATACTTCACTCATATTCAAGAACAAGTTCACTAATTTCACAAAAATGATTTCACTCATTTGAAAGAACTGATTTCACTCGTTCTTAAACACTAGTGGAAGTGTTATATATTTCTCAAAACGATTGGAATGATTTTCAGTGAGATATGAATTGAAATAGCTATGTGTTGTTGAGTTTGTGCAAAATATGTGAAACTGATATTTCAATGTGTTGTTGCAAGTTGTGAAACTAATTTCTGTGAAAACATATGAAATTACTTCTCTGAAATATATGAAACTGATATTTCTCATATTTGTAACTTGTTATTTCAGTGAAATATGTATTGAAGAATATGAAATCACTTCCCTGAAATATATTTCAATGTGGTGTTGCAAGTTGTGAAACTATTTTTTGTGAAAATATATGAAATAACTTCTCTGAAATTATATGAAACTACTATTTCATATATTTGTTTCACATTTTTTAAAGATAGATTTCACTTATTTCACTTGTTTCAAAGATAGATTTCACTTATTTTTAAAACTGATTAGAAATAATCAGCTTCACATTTTTTAAATAAGTAGTTTCACATTTTTTAAATAACAAGTTTCACATATTTTTGCACCGAAATATTTTTCATATACAAGAAAAAGAAAAAAACTTTTAAAAAATGGTTTCACTCAATTCGAAGAACTTATTTCACTTATTTCAGAAAACTGATTTCACTCATTTGAAACATTGAAATTTAATCACGTTTAAATGTATTCAAGATTGAGCTTGTTCTGAAGGTCTTGGCGCCAGGAATTCAAATATATAAAATATTTCTAAAATGGGATTGTAGTTTCAAAGATATGAATGAATAAAATTGCTAAAGAGAAAATAAAAGGCAGGATTTAATCTCGCATGCAGATGCATCTTTACGTGAACCAGAATAGAGAATGAATCACACATGCATCAAGTACTACTTTATCACTGACATGGACCTACCATTTGATGTGACATAATATTGAATACGCCATGCTCTTTAGGTATACAGTAATATACATGAGATGTGGGCCAGCAAAGTGCACAGATCACAAAGTGAACGAACGACGGATGCTTAGCCGGTACCTTCCGCCACCGGTAAAAGAGACTTTGCGGCTTCGTGCTCCATTGACTTTCCTCACCGCCCAAGTCGCTAACGACCCGGCTCGACGCTTCGTGCTCCATTGACTTACCTCACCGCCCAAGTCGCTAATGAACCAGTATGCGACGCAATGCACTTGCTTAGCTTAGGACATTTCCAACAAACCCGTAATTTTTTCCACATCCGTCTGCCGACATGGGCCAGTCCGCAGACACGGATACGGGAGGATGACATCTAACGCTAGCCGCATACTTCTCAAACTCTTTTTCAACAAACCGAATGAAATCCATGCAAACACGGTCGGATTTCATACAAACATACGGATTTTCTACAAACACGACAGAATTAATTACATTTCAAACATTTAGAAGAAAAAAATCGTCCCTAAACCTATCCTACGGCGTCAAAGCCCGTGTCGTTCTTCATCCGCCGTCTCCATAAGCACCGGCGATAAGACCGATGCAGTGAAGGTGTGGTCTCCGACGAGGAAGAATAGAACACGGGAGACGGACCAACCCACATCGGACACCAGACCCCGCCGCCTCCCGTGGCCAACTCATCCCCAGAGGAGTCCACACCTTGTCCGTCACCCGTGAACGTGAGTTCCACGAGGGAAATGGTGGCGTTGGCGTTGTCGTCGTCCCACGGGACCGACTCATGGTCCGTCGGCAGCGCGTCGGAGGCGCAGTCGGTGTTGTTCTCCTCTGCGGCCGCCTGCACCTAACGCTTCCTAGCGAGCGGCGGCTTGAGCGCGGAAGGTATCGTAGATGGCACGCTGCTCCGCGATGACATTTGGTTTCGCCGCGGCCATGGCCGCCATGGCCTCCTCGCTCGCACGCTCGCTGTAGATCTGGCCCTCCGCCAGCCGATGCTGCTCCAAGAGGAACAAATTGTACCGCTGTTCCTCCTACGCCTACTGGAACACCGACAAAGACGTCGGCATAGGCTGCACCTCCACCATGGCAGCGTTGAAGTGCACCTGCGCCTGCTCCATGCTGAAGCCAGAGTGCACAGGAAGCGCGAGAGCCGGGGCAATGTCGTCGGAGCCCGTCTCGTCCTCGTCATCGGAGACCTCAGGTGAGTTGGCCGGCCTCGATACGCCTGGCATGACGGCTCTACCAGGCGGCGGCGAGGGCAGCCACATCATGCTTCATCTCCGTGGAAAGGCTCTCCCACAAAGTTTCGCCCCCTGCAGTCATGGCAGATACAATGCAAGGGAGGAAGATGGGTAGGGGCTTGTGTTGTGGTGTGGAGTTATCCAAGTGTGATCGCCTTTGAATAGCGGACTCCGGTGAGGTGAGGCATCCGGGTGCACCAATGCGAGGTGCTGGAGTGGGTTTCTCGCCCGACGAGCCTGATTAATGCCGACATATGGACGGACAACGGCATTGAACGGACATGGTAGACATCCGTCATGTCATGCATCTCCAGCATTGAACCGGCGTGGACACCCGAGACTTGTCACGGACGGCACCCTCGCTTCATTGGCGGAGGCAGTGAGAGGGCGCATCGCTCTGAGCCGTCTTCAATGTTGAGCGACGTGTTCTCCATACTCGCTTGCGGTGGACGTGTTGGAGATGCAAGAAGCCGATATCGACATGTATGGAGCGGACACGTCCATTCATACGTCTCCATGCTTTTGCTTAATCTCGAGGTGAAAAAGCAAGCGTGTATCAATTCCATCTGATCGCGTCGCATGTGAGGCGGCGAGCAAGAGAGGCACGTGAGAGTCGCCAAAGAACAAAGCGAAAAAGGAAAAAAGAAGGAAGGTGACAAGAGCCACTCTTTTTTAGTTTCATTCAAATCATGCAAATTAGAGTCTAAAATAAGGAAAAATATTAGGAAAAATAAATATGACGGAGACGTATCAACAAGCAACATGGCGGAAGGTTTCGGTAGGGTGCTCAAGGGTGTACGTGCATTGCCCGTGACGGCAATAGTTCAATACACATTTGACAAGATGAACGGGTACTTTTTAAAGTACTCAATTGAAACGGATAAGTAGATTGCGGGTGAGAACAAGCACAAGTAAAAGTACAAGTTCCCATCGAAGGTTGATGAATGGTTGAAATTTCAATCACGGAAGGCGGACTCTACCGGTCCACAAGTGAGGTGATTGCTGCAGCGTTCATATTTGGCATCGACCAGCACTGAATAAAAGGGAGGAGTATTGTCATCTCAATGTACGATGTGTACCGATGATCGTACGACATGACCTTCAAATCCCCGTGAAACCTAATCTTCAAGGGTAAAAGCTTCTGCAAACATAAAAGTGAGAGTATTACGACATGTCTATTCGAAATTAACACAAATTACAAACTAGTAAGTAGTATGCTTATTACCATGTCTTCTTCTCCGACATCAAGTAGGCCCAGGTTCAACGTCATAGTAATCATCGAGAAGCCACACCATCATACATATTTCAAACAATAAACATATGTGAGAAAACTAAAACATTTCCACAAAGATTGCAAATGATCTACAAATCCTAAAACACACCTAACTAGTTCCAAATATAAGCAAAGCAAAACACTTCCTATGGATTATTTCATATGCAATCATTATTTCATATATATACATTCAAATTCTTATAGGAGCATGATTTACAATAGGTACTAAAGGGATTTTAAATGCTCGTCTAGTTCTCAACAATAATACTCAACAATCATACATAGGTACTAAAATGAATTTAAATACTCATCTCATAGGGTTCCACAAATTAACGAATCAACACCAAGTCATCTAGGAATACTCATCAAGGAATAGGAATACTCATTTACATTCTCATCTAGGAAACACTCATCTAGGGTTTTCATACTCATCTACTCCCTCCGTTCACAAATATTTGTCTTTCTAGAGATTTCAACAAGTGACTATATACGAAGCAAAATGAGTGAATCTACACTCTAAAATATGTCTACATACATCCGTATGTTGTAGTCCATTTGAAATGTCTAGAAAGATAAATATTTGGGAACGGATGGAGTAGCACTTAACAAATCAGCAATACTAGGGTTCCACAATGATTACAGATCATCTAAAATCCTAAAACACACAAAGCAAATTTCGAATCCAAGCAAACAAGGACTTCACCCAAACTTGCACAAATCTGAAAAATGTGTAAGATTTTTTCGGATAGAAAGAAGGGGATCGGAGGAGATACCTTCTAGAAGGGATTTACGGAGAAATCCACGAAAGAAGTCGTCAGATCTTAAGAATCTTGGAGAGGGGATTGAGAGGGGAAGAGGAGAGAGTCGCCGCCGCGCTCTTTGTTTGCTTCTGGAACGAGTGGGAGTGGGATGGGGGAGGGCCAGTGCGCGGCGTTTACTAAGTCAATGTGCAGCGCTGATGCGCTAAGCGTTGCACATGGATGTGTAGACACATTTTGATAGCATTCTGCAACTAACAAAATCAAAAATCTCATCTGTTGACATGATTCTATTTGCAAAGTCATTTCAAGCAATGGTACAATTACCAAAATCAACCTGACTGCAATTTTACACAAAAAGAGAGGAATCAAGCAGCTCAAACATCAGAAGAGGAATAAATAGACAAAGTCACGGAATTGAGATCCAGAAATTACATGCTGCAAATTGCTGCTCTTGCGTTCCTACCAGGGTGGTGTGACGCCGGCTCGCCTTCGCATGGGGCCCTACGATTATTTATAGGATGAGAAAAGGCGAAGAAATCTATCAGATGCTTACACAATGGAAAATTTATTGATTAAGTTGGGAAGTTGGGGTCCTGCCTCTCAGGAACTCGGGGCTATCAATTGGTGCAGAAGAAGATGGTGTCTCGGAGACGAACGAGCCGGCGCTGTCTTCCTGGGAGAGAATGAAGGAAAAGGGATGTGATGCGTTGGTGCATGACTCTCTTTTAATAGGCTGGGCGTACTAGAATTTTTGTTAGGAATATGGCCATGTTTGGATCCCTAGGTTAGAGTTAGTTTTGGTTAGTTGGGGCTCAAATAACCCAAAAGTATCCAAACATGATGAGTTAGTTTGGGTTAGTTGGATCTAACCCACCCCAAAAAACTAACCCATACTAGAGGAGCTTATTTGGGTTAGTTCTCCTAGGCCCACTAAAAAATTTGTAAAAAAAGTTACCCCTCCCACACTAGAGTAGTCAAATGATTGAGAAAAATTATTTATTATCAAATGATTGGATTAGTTCAGCTTTAACTACGAGCCCCTTATCTAGTACGACACCATCAATAAGCGCACAAGTGGCGGAGCTTCACTAGAGCAGAGGGGGGCTATGGCCCCCTCCCCCTACCCTGGAGAAATTATGTGAAATATCATTAGTTTAAACTAAAAATTTAACGATTATCGCAATCTATGCTTTGCCCTGGCCTCAACAATCTCTGACAAGGTTAACTATCAGTATAATACTATGAAACAAGAGTGGGTAAGAAATTTGTGGTTTGCAGATGACACAGGGATGTTCCTAGGGATCTAAACTACAACGAGATGCTGCTGGGGGACGGGAACATGCAGACGGAGATGATACCTGAGAAAGACCCGAGTGACTACACCTTCTCGGGTGGTTGGGTGTTCTCGAGGAGGGTCTACTTCGATGGACACGAATGCGTCATGCCACTGCCAGATCCGCCCTTCGCTGCCCAACGTGGCCTGGAGTGTGTGTCTCTTGGTTGTGTAGAGGTGGTTAGTCGTAGGCTCTTGCCTACTCTCACTATATGTGTTCCTTCATGTCTGTAACCCTGAGTACATCAGGTTTGAGTCTCGGTTTAATAATCTCCCTCTAGTGCAACTATACCTCTTCTTTTAGCGGTTGTAGATTAATCATTGCTCAGTAACACATAGCCCCGGCAAAAGGAAATCACAGAAAATTTCATATTAGTGAAGATGACATATTTATTGTCCTATAAATTCCATGGGTTTTCCCATATTTAGTTGAAAGAAGCAATAACTATTATATGTTGCATCATTTTCTCCTTATTTTTTCATTGAATTTGAAGGAGTTTTAACAAGATATCAAACACATATCTCCTCATATTTTCCTCGCAGAGTTTATGGAGAAGCTTGTCAAGACGATGATACTTACACAAACAAGTATGGATTAGGGCGAGTGTTAGGATTTAATTAATTATATTAATCCCTACTTTTCTTGATTATCAAGGCGGTTACTATTAGGCATGTCGGTTGCTCATTCCCCTTTGTACAGGCACCCCTTGGAGGCACCCTTTGTAATCCTATACAAGGTATCATCATTAATAAAGATTACACACAGTCTCATTACTATTCATTGTCTCTCGTTTACTTATACCAATCCGTATCGCCTAGCGGAAACTATATCAGTTCACGCATGTCTGCTGTCACGAGATAGAACAAATGGGTTTGAAAAAATACATTCCCACGAGCTGAGCCCAGCTGCTCCTCTTGTCTGTTCTTTCCGAAACAGCCTGCACCAGGGTTTTCGTTTTTCTTTTTGAGGACGGGATAAACTACGGAGCTCCTATTCCGCGCTTCAGGCGCCAGGGAAGCTCCCTGACGCCTACGCCTCTGGTGGGCCGGTCCATCTATACATACAGATTTGAGAAAAAATGAGAAAAAACCAGAAAAAGTGGAAAAAATCGCGAATTCAAAAAATTTAATGGATTTTTTATATTAATCATACAAATAAATATTTGGATTTTAAAAAAAATAGTCAATAATTTTAATAGTCTTATTCAATTTGGAAAACAAATAATCGAATTTGAAAAATGTTCAGCAATTTTGCCAAACTTTATGTAGAATGAATCGATTATGGAAAGAAAAATCGTCAAATTCTCTCAAAATATTTCAAATTTTAAAAAGTTCAGCATTTTCAAAAAACCTCACTTGGTAGAGAGGAAAAATATTTCAATGGTGAGGTGCCAGGGGCTTCGAGCGAGTATGCGCCGACACTTTGCGCTGACGACCGGAGGGACGTACGCGGGGTGCGATCAGGCCGCCGTCGCCGTCGGTAGAGAGGAGAAAACCCTAGCCGTCGGTAGAGATGCGGTGTTCATTGCGTTGCGTGCGATCAGGAGGATCATCGCCCCAGCTGCTCTCTCTTGGAAACGGCCCACCAGTCCAACGAAAGGAAGCCGATAAGTTGATCGGGCTAGATACTCACACGGGCCATCGCCGTGTGGGCGCGTCTATATCCTGCATCGTTCGTTCATTCATTTTTTTTCTCTATTTTATCCTTTTATACTATTTATATTTCGAAATATTTGAAATACATTTATTTGAAAATTTAGTTTAGATAAAATTTTAAAACGTTCTCTGTGTATTTTAAATATTAATGCAGTATAGAAAATGTGTATTGCGAAATTTTTAGAAAATGTCTGTAGCATTCAAATAAATGCTTGTGATATTTATTAAATGTCCACGCATTTAAAAATATGATCATGGTTTTTGTTAAATGTTCATGATAATGAAAACTTATATTGGCTTAATTGTAAAATATGTTCATACCAATCAATAAATTGTTCATGACATTAAAAATGTTCACCTGTTTACAAATATAGTATGATTCATGACAACTTTAAAAGTATTCATGAAATGTAAAACATTATTCCCACAATCATAAAATAAAGTTCATAAAAATGTTCTTACATTTGTTTTGCGGGGAAAAATGTTCTTACATTAAAACAATTCTAACACTTAACAAATGTTTGCACCTTTTAAAGAAAATGTATCATAACATTTTTGAAATAAATTCACTGTTTATTAAAATAGTATTCAGTGTGAATTTTACAAATGCTCAACGTGTATTTGAACGAAATGGTAAACATGTATTGAAAAAATTCAAAGTATATCTATAAATATTGGAGTTTTATAAAACAATGTTCAATGTGTGTTAAAAATTCAAAACTTATTTTGAAAAAGATAAAAATTAACAAATAAATCAAATATACAGAAACCAATAGGGCAAGATACAGGAAACAGTTGTAGAACCAGCTAAAATCGTGAGAAAGGTCCTGCGATCCAGTCCGAGCCCGCCCACTTTCAGCGATATTTAGGCGAGTGCGAGTCATGTCTGCAAGCGGGTCTTTTTTTTTTTTTGGTGTCTGCAACCGAGTCTTTAAGTGGTGTGTATTGTTCATTATTACTTGTTTTTCTAGAAAACTAAAAAAAGAAATGTAAAAAACACTGAAAAAAAGGTGAGCATTTCTTTGGTCCGTTTTCCGTGTCATGCTACTGCGGCCCCCAACTCAACATTACGTGCTTTCCCTGAAGTGACAGAAAGTTAATCTTTCCTCACCAGACCAGGGCAGCTTTGCCTAGGAACAAACAGGAGAAGGATATACGGGGCTAACAACATCTCTAGCAGATTCAGTATACACTATCTCGCAAAAATCGATTTACAGGATACCGTAAAACGTTTTTTCGGTATGACTTTTGCTCCGGCAGAACCGATCATGTAAAAAATTGTATGGTCCTGGCAAAATTGCACAAACACCCAAAAAAACGCCCGTTAAATTACAACAGGGGCCATCTTCCTCACTGCATCCCCTCCGCGCTTGGGCCAACGGGCTCGGCCGTGACCACGAGGAGCAGGTAGCATCAGTCAGCTAGCAGCGACAGCGACGTCGTGCAGGGACTTGGGTGCCGCAACCACGAGGAGTAGGCAGCATCAGCTAGCTAGCGATGCAACAACAGCTAGGTAGCTAGCTCGTGTAGCTCGCGGCCACACCTCGTGGCTCGAGCAGGGCGGCACCAGCTCATGGGGAGGCAACTAGGGTCCGGTGGTTGCCGACGTTTCGGCGAGGTCGCCTTGGGAAAGACCGTGGCGGGAGCTGAAACTTCCCTCCTGCTAACCGTTTCTATGTTATGTGGGTCCCTATAAAAAAAGAGCTTAAATCCCGTAGATATGAAGGAAATGGGCCGCGGTTTGGACAATTTATCAAAAAAAATAAAATCCAGGATGAACGGTTATACGGGGTCTGTTCCGACCGGCATATTAGCCTACCTCCTGTAAAGTTATTGTTATTTTACCGGACAGCCCAGTTTATAGGATCTGCTAAGATACTCCAAAGCACACGAAGAGAACTAGAGTTTACGGGATCTGCTAGGATGCTCCAAAGCACACGAAGAGAACTAGGGCGAGGTGCCGGTTTCTGGCTCTCTTGGCCAGTTGGTCTCTCAACTCAACACTAGTAGCTACTTTGGCAGCAGGAAAAAAAGACGAAACCTAGAACGAGAAGAGTGTCCTGGTCTCCTTGAGGAAACTCGGTTCTCTCGAACAGTCTCTCGGAGGTGTTCATAGGGGTAGGGTGTGCGTATGTGCGTTCATAGGGGTGAGTGTATGCGCGTGTATATGAGCGATTGCTTCTGTACTAATGCTAAAAAAATCTCTTCCTCCAAAAAAAAAACCTAATCAATCTCTGCGCGCAGCTTTCGTCTCCTCGGTGGGTGCGCACGGCGCGTACTCCATCCAGGTCCGGGGGGAAATCGGAGGTCACGCATCCGTCCAGGTGGATAACGGGGGCAACCGGACAAGGGCTGAAGCCACTCGCAGGGACAGGCAGGCTGGTCCCGTGGCCGTCGGTCGACGGTCGTGCGTGACCGGTCGTACTCGTACGTACTACGTGCCGTGGGCGAGCTGGATCCCACCACACACACACACACTGCGACTACGTTCCAAGATTTCGTTCCGGTGCACGACAGCAACGTCAGACCGGAGGAGGCAAGGACAAACACTAACACGCGATGCCGCTGCTCTCATGCCCTCCAATTAGTGACCGTCCGCTGGCTTGTGCGTGTGGTGCACTCACTGCACTGTACCGGCGGACTGATTCATGTATCACATTCACGGAGGAGAGACGAGAGGGGCCTCGAGTCAATCACAGTCGTGAGCTACTGCATTATACAGTCGTGAGCTACTGCATTCAGCTGACCCCAGTCAAACCCAACAAACCCTTTTCATTGTCAGCACAGCTTGCAAACCCTTGATTAAGCAGGAGTGATGCCACTGCCGTAATCTGGGTTGGTTGGTCTCGCCTCTCCAACATCCGACAGCAACGGCGTCGTCTGTGTGTGGGGTTCCAATAGCAACAGCTTACGGAGGACTACAACATCTTAAATTCTTAATCCTGTATATCATGTGACCTACGAATAGATTCCATCATCCACGAGAAAATGCATCCAGGTTCGACGAATCTGTCGTCCCACGCACACTCCTCGCCAACGTCACTCCATGCCCTCGCCTGTTCTGCTACTACTGTCGATCGACCCGGCTCGACGCTTCGTGCTCCATTGACTTTCCTCACCGCCCAAGTTGCTAATTACCACATCCGTGGTTTATTTGGCCCCTTCAAATTCTGACCATAAATTTAATTAATAAAATATTAATGCATGCGACAAAAAATATACAATTGAATTCATATTTGAATACCCATCATCAAAGCCCGTGTCGTCCTCTATCCGTCGTCTTCATTAACACCGACGATAAAACCGATGAAGTGAAGGTGCGATCTCCAGCAAGGAAGAGTAGAACACGGAGACGGGCCGCCTCACATGGGACACCAGGCCCTGCCGCCTCTCGTGGTCTCCTCATCCTCGGAGGAGGCCACGCCTTATCCATCGCCGGTGGACGTGAGGTCCACGTGGTAAATGGTAGTGCAGGCGTTGTCCTCGTCCCATCGCGACGATTGATGGTTCGTCGGCAGTGTGTACGAGGCGCAGCTAGCGTTGTTCTCCTCCGCGATCGCCAGCAGGTGCGCCTTCGCGGCTGTCGCTTCCTAGCGAGCGGTGGCTTGAGTAAACCTGAGAATGATTATTAAAAAAACTGGGTGAAACGGTTCGGTTCTTACTTTGGGTTTTATTGGTTCAGGTTTTATTGGGTTGAATATTTTTTAGTTTGGTTTTGGTTTGGGTATGTGAAGAAACCAATTTGGGTATAGTTGGTTATGGGTTTAAACAGTTTGGTTATTAACGGTTATAAACTATGGGTTCAAACCGGTTTCTAGGCATTGGTTATGTGCAATAAGCAACAATGCATCGACAACGAGTATCTTTTATCCGCGTACATGCTGCGATGCACTATGTAATTATGTATTATGGGGAAACACATGCAAATCGAGTGTGTTTGCCTTTGCTTTAGCTAAGCAATTGGTTTTAATACACTTGTGAGTGAGCTTTCCAGTCGTGAGCACTGTCTTTTTGACTCTTGCTGTGTGTTGAGCGTATCTCAACGATAACTTTGTTCCCAAACTGTTGTAGATGCACTTATGCCTTTTCTATGTCATTTGCTTCTTAACGTGTCGATTTCTCCAATCGTATATACATTGAAGCAAACCCGTAGTTATGTATTGGGTTTAAACCCACGGTTATGTATTGGGTTTAAATTGGTTTGGGTGGAAAAAATAGAGAGTTTAGTTTTGGTTGGGCTAAAAATGACATTAAACGGGTATGGTTCAAGTATGGTTTTGAAAGATACATGTACGGATATGGTTCAAGTATGGTTTAAGTATGAAACCATTCTCAGATTTAGGCTTGAGTGCGGAAGGCATCGTAGATGGCATACTGTTCCGTGAAGAAATGTGGGTTTGTTGCGGCCATGGCCGTCATGGCCTCCTCGCTCACGCGCACGACGTAGATCTTGCCCTCTGTCAGCCGGTGCTGCTCCAGGAGGAACATATTTGTATCGATGTTCCTCTTACGCGAGCTAGAACGCTGGCACAGGTTACACCTCCACACCAGGCTCTACAGCGGCATTAATGCAGGGAGCTGATGCCGGGCGGGAACGAGCCTGTGAGAGGGAGGATGGGTTTTGGTGGGTCAGGGCAGTCAGTAGTGGGCTTGAAATTGATCCAGACTCCCGCAAAGCCGCTATGTCCGTCTTTGGTTTGCGAAAAAAATTACATCCGGACAACGCCGTGAACCGATGCAAAACCGCGATGGATGTCTTCTGCGATCCAGCCGGTTTCGGGAGGTATGGAGATGCCCAAACTCCTCTAAAGAGAATCTGTGTTACTGTCTCGCCTGTCTGACAAAGATGCGCTGGTCTAGTTGGCAGACGGAACTAGTCACCAGATTTGGTTGCCCATACATACGGTCTCCGTGCATCTGGCCATAGATCAGACCCACGGTTACATGTTTGTGGTTGGAACTGGATACGGACAAGAAGGCAATCCATATCACTGCGTGCAACCCAGGTTCCTTTATACATTCATCTATCTCTCTTGTGTGTCAGGGGAGGAAACACATAGTCAAGGAGCAAAACCTGGGGAGGAGGCACCCTCGAGAGGTCTTGAAGATGGTGGCATACATTCATCCAACAGGCGAAACCCAAGGAGGAGGAGGTACGCACATCCGGAGAGAAGACCTGCAGCAAACACACATCCATCCATCAATTCGACCTAAGCAGAAGACAAGACCTGCAGCAAACACACATCCATCCATC
Source organism: Secale cereale (assembly GCA_902687465.1). Classification (NCBI taxonomy): domain Eukaryota; kingdom Viridiplantae; phylum Streptophyta; class Magnoliopsida; order Poales; family Poaceae; genus Secale; species Secale cereale. Next base: position 774,436,042 of record LR738712.1, read on the forward strand.
AATTCGACCTAAGCAGAAGACAACACACCCACGCAGCCGGCGGCCGCACACAGCAGATCTCACGCACGCAGCCGATAACACAACCCACACATCTACGCGGCCACGCAGACGGCAGAAGACCAGATCGCATCGACGGGCCAACGAAGTCGGGCGAGAACACCACGTTCCCGGAGGGTGAGATTTAGATCTAATACATATATTTTCTTCTGTCTCCTTCTCTCTAGCATGCATGCCCTATGCGGAGAGTACGTGCCGGTCACTGGAGACGACACTCGTGTGATCCCGTCGCCTCTGCCGGAGACAACTTCATCGAAACAGAAAACTGCATCGACACCGCCGAAGTTTGTCCACATCAAGCCCTTCATTTTCAGGTGTCATGTTTTTGGCCCGAGATGACTCGGGAGCAGCCGGAGCTCGCCAACGACGCAGCCCAACCGCCAGCCCCGGTGCTCTACCATGGCGGTCTACATGTCCCTGGCGAACAGGTCACGATGTGCAGGTTACCGGTGCACAGGACCATGCCATTCCGATTGCGGTGCACATATTTGGTGTCTTGCTTCCCGGAAGTGACGGCTAAACGGAACCGGAGCTCGTGACGACGTAGCCCGAGACAAGTCTATGACGAACAGGTCTCTCCGATGCACATGTCCATGGCGTTCCAATCAGGGTGCACGGGTCTAGTGTCTTGCTTCCCGGGACATGGCGGAGCCGGAGCTCGCGACGACGTAGCCAGAGATAAGTCTATGACGAACAGGTCTCTCCGATGCACAGATCCATGGCGTTCTGATCAGGGTGCACGGGTATAGTGTCTTTCTTCCCCGAGGAGATGACGTGGCGGAACCGGTGCTCACGACGATGCAGCCCGAGGCCAGTCCCACCTATGAAGGCACACCCACCATGGTGAACAAGTCCCCGGCGTATGGGTACCCTTTCGGTGTAGCACCCACCCAACACGACGAGACCTCTACAACATCTCTCCAGAAGTTCGTGTGACGCCCGGGTAATTAAGCTACAGTAATTCCACGCTAATGATGGCACATCACCCCGGTTATTGTTGTTAATCTCACGGTAGATCGAAAACTGATTCGAATTCAAATTTGAATTAAAGTCAAACGATAGAAGTTTATAAGCATTAAAACTAAAATGTTCGACTTATTGCAAATAATCTCTTGATAATGTTGGTGGTGAACCAAAATTTTGTAAATTGTTTAATTGACCTAAAATAAATAAAACCGTGGCCTAATTAATAATTTGATTGCATTTTAAATTGTAGAAGTTCTAAACTACTTTATTTTGATACCAAATTAATTATAGCAGTGGCCTAAGTCATAAAGATATTGTAGATGCAAGCTTTGTATTTTATAAAATTATTTTCTTTTGAAAATAAAAGAAAACAGAAAAGTTAAAATTGCCAAATAAAAATAAAAGGGGACCCCGCCCTTTCCCTGTTCTAGTGGGCCTTGGCCCACCCGAGCCAACCCACGCCGCCGAGGGGATAAGACCAACCCCGCCCCTCGGCCTCGTCAGCACCCCAGATCTTTCCCTCCCCCCTCGCTCGTTTCCTTCTTTCTCGCGCGCTCGCTCCTCCCCGCATGCTGCAGTCGCCGTGCACCCCGAGATCCCGCGGCTACCGTCGTTTCCTCGACTGCAGTTTGTGCCCACAAGCTCCGCCTTACTCTCCTCCGTCGACCTAGCGCTCTGCATCATCTCGACGAACAGCGCATCGACCTCGTCGTCACCATCAACGCCCACGGCCACTGGAACCCCGCCGTCGACCACCGCTGCCATGAGCTCCGGCGCCTCCCCGACTCCTCCCCGCGCACGCTATTGCACACCTACAGAGCTTGGTGAGCCACCCGGGGCGATTCCCCCTACCCCCTCTCGTTTTCGTCGTCGTAGCCGCCTGTGAATCGCCATGGCCGTCGGAGCTCCGCGATGTAGCCACGCCCTTGCTCCCGCCGCAACTGCCGCTACGCGCACCCACCGCTGCTCTCACCTAGCTCCCGCCGCCGCTGGCCGTTGGCCGAGCACCATGGCCGCCGGCCTGCCCTGCTCACCGCGCGCGCCCAGCCCGTGCGCTGCCGCCGCCTCCCTCACCCGTTGGCTCCGCCCCTGCCCTGCAATCTCCTGCCTCGCCAGCTCCCCGGCGCTCCGTTTCGCGCCTCGCCTCGATCTCCTGGCTGCCGCCGCACTAGCTTCTACTGCTCCGCCCTGCTCCGCCGGACCCCCGTGCTCGCTGGCCACCGCCTCGCGCCGGCGGCGCCCCCCCTCACCGTGGCCGCTCCGGCGCCGGGCCGATTGGCCTGGGCGGGCGCCTTATCGGGTGGGTGGCGCCCGTCGCCCGTGTGCCGATGCCCACTACCTGTTTGCCTGTAAAGGCCCCGGGCTCAATGACAGCCGGAGCCCACGCCCCTAGGAGTTTTAAAAAAATAAATATTAATTAAAAGATTTTTAAAAATAAAAATAAAATAAAATATTAATTAGTTAATTAATTAACTAAATTAAGTAACTTAATTAATCATATTTAATTAACCTAATCAGTTAACTAAACTAATTAAACCTGTTTAGTTAGTCTTAGACAATGACAACTGGGTCCCGCACGTCAGTTTGACCCAGTCAACACCCCTGTTGACTGCTGACGTCATGCTGACGTCATCCGTACTATTCTGGATAATGTTCTATTAAACTAATTAATTAAATTCCAGAAATTAATAAAACTTTAGAAAATCATATCTTTTAAACCGTAACTCGGATGAAAATAATTTATATATGAAAGTTGCTCAGAACGACGAGACGAATCCGAATACGCGGTCCGTTCGTCCGCCACACATCTCTATCATACCGAACATGCAACTTTCCCCTCCGTTTCATCTGCCCGAAAATGCCTAACACCGGGAATACTTTCCCGGATGTTATTCCTCTTCGCCTGTATCACCAAGCACCGCGTTAGGTCACACGTAGCACCGCCTTTTGCCATGTTATGCTTTGTGATGCTATTGTTTGCTCTGTTATTTATTTTTTCCCCTTTGTTGCTTATTTTCGGTAGACTCCGATACTGAGATAGACCCCGAGACCATTGATGCTTCGGTGTTCGACTACGGCCGCGTTTCCGAAGATTCCTTTCGTCTGCAGAGCTTCCAGGCAAGCCCCCCCTTTGATCACCAGATATCGCCTATTCTTCTCTCTATTGCTTGCATTAGAGTAGTGTAGCATGTTACTGTTCGGTTACTCCTATTCTGTTGCATAGCCTGTCATTATTGCTACCACTGTTGATACCTTTACCTGTTATCCTAATGCTTAGTATAGGATGCTAGTATTCCATCAGTGGCCCCACATCCTTGTCCGTCTGCCATGCTATACTATCGGGCCGTGATCACCTCGGGTGGTGATCACGGGTATATACTATATACATACTTTACAAGATACATGATGTGACTAAAGTCGGGTCGGCTCATTGAGTACCCGCAAGTGATTCCGATGTGGGGGCTGAAAGGACAGGTGGCTCCATCCAGGTAGTGGTGGGCCTGAGTTCCCGACGGCTGATGACCCTCAACCGTAAGGGATCTGTTGCAGCGTTTTCGATAAGTAAGAGTGTCGAACCCAACGAGGAGCAGAAGGTATTGATAAGCGATTCTGAGCAAGAAATTACTGCAAGCACTGAAAGATAACTTTTAGGGGTTTTCTCGATATAAGCAACAGGAATGTAAAGGCAAGTAATGTAAAAGATACTGAGAGTAACAAGTGGCCCAATCCTTTCTTAGCAAAGGAGAGGCCTAGCAACTGAACTTATAAAGACTAAAGCGTTCTTGAGGACACACGAGAGAGGTAGTCATGTGCTTTCGCCATATTCCGTATCGATACTATGTTATGTGTTGATAAGTGTTGGTGGGTGGATCTATGCTAGTGCACTCTCTAGACTAAGATGAATGCACTCTTATGATTAAACACCTTGCAAGCATCCGCAAATACAAGATAGAATTTAAGGCAAAAGCCTAACCATAGTAATACGATCGAGGATCCATTATTCCCTTATGCAAAAGCGTGCGAACTGGGGTTCAGGTTTCTGTCACTCCGGCAACCCACCATAAGCATTCTTTATACACAATGTATTCTCCTAGGTCCTTAATAAGGCGAAGTGTTGGGTGTTCGACTCACACAACACCACTAGTAGAATGACAACACAACTTAAGTATCAAACAACACATATTACTTCAACAGCATATGACTACTAACAACAAGACTTTCCCCATGTCCTCAAGAACTAAGGTAACTACTCACAAGACATAAAAGAGATCATGATCAGTGGGGATAAATATGTGATAAACAATCTGGACATAATAATATTTCTCCAACAAAACTCAATAGCATTCACCACAAAGTAGTAATCAACACCGATGGAGTAGAGAGTTTAGGTAGTACAAGTTACAACACTAGTTGCGATGGAAAGATGAGATTTGGATGAAGATGGAGATGGTGCTGGTGTTGGGGATGATGTTGATGATGATCTCGATGATGACGGTGATGACGGTGATGACGATGGCGACGATCTCCCCTTCCGGGAGGTGATCTCCCCGGCGGAATCTGCCTGCCGGAGATGCCCTTTTCTTCTCTGTAGGTTTCCGCCTCGAAGCGGCGGCGGAACTCCGTAAAAAGTCCCGTGCCTAGGGTTTTCGGAGGACGGGGAACATATATGCAAAAGGGGGTGACCAGAGGTGGGCCAGGGGCTCCAGGCGCCCCCCCGGCGCGGCCAGGGGGGCGCGCCCCCAGGCCGCCTGGGCACCCTGTGGCCCCCTCTGACTCCCCTTTTGCGTGTCTTCGTTATTCTTCTGAAAAGTACCTCCCGTCAATTTTCAGGTAAATTGGAGGTGTTCTTCTTCAGCAACTCAGTATCCACTTTTTCCTGCTGAATCCTGCGTCTGCTGTTCCGGCACCAGAAAGTTGCAAACTGTGTAAAATAGACCAAAACAACATAAGAACATCATCATAACGTGAAATATATCAACGAATAAGGATAAATTATAATACAAAATAGTGATGCATTTTGGACGTATCAACACCCCCAAGCTTAGACCTCGCTTGTCCCCAAGCGAATATGAACTCGGTAAACCTGTCCACAAGTTTAGAGAGTGAAGTGTCGATAAATAGAATACGGACAAGAAGCATCATAGTCTCTTCACCAACTCAAATATCCTCAGCAGCAATCTTCAACTCATAAGGCTCTCATGAAAGAGTGTTAACACTTATATTCGAAAGTAGGACCAAGGAAACTCATTATATCATGGCAAACATGTCCTTTGGTCAAAGAACAACAAATAATTTTAACTTTTGCTCTTATATTTTGATGGGATTAATTGAAGCTTTTTGTAATAACATGTTAATAAGCAAGAAGTGAAAGTGTTAACACAAAGGAAGATATTTGTCTTAGTTGGGCATGACAAACAACTTACTTATCAAATGATAATGTCAACAAGGATATGATATGACAAATCTTAATGCAGCTTTATATGAATGAATCCTTATCAACATCAAACGTCTGCTCTCTTTAAGAAATAGAGGGAAGTAGAAATAACTGACTCAACTTAAAAGTAAAAGATAGGCCCTGCTCTAGGGTAGTAGGGAAAACTTATGTGCTATCCTCAAATCAAACAGAATGAAAACAAGTTTATGAGAGGTGCATGATTCGTCAACGAATGCTAATAGATAACTCAATTACTTCTTGAACTGGACATGTTTCGAGGAACGGCTCTCGTATGAGGACGATAACATCCTCTTATTCTCCTTGTTTATCACTGCCAGAGTTTTCTGATTTCTCATGAACAAAGCGTGAAGGAGGGTTTGTTTGTTATATTATTTTTAAGCCGGGCGCACTCAATGCCAGTTCCTTTTCGTATTATGGGTTTGCACATTATACATGCAATCCCGGGGTGAAGCTTGTCCAACTCAAAAAGGTCATGAATTAGCTACTACTTCCTCATGAGCTAAAGCAAAGGCACAAAATAAAAGATTTTGAACATTTAGGGATAACACATAAATTATATACTTTTAGGAGGTGGTAGTGGAGTACCATGAGTAGGTAGGTATGGTGGACTCATATGGAAGGTACTGGCTTAAGGGTATGGATGCACAAGCAGAATTCCGCTTAGTACAGAGTTAGGCTAGCAAAGGTTTTGAGAGAGCAGACAATTGATGATGACTAAGGTGCAAAGCAATATAAAGCATGAACATTGAAATAAGCATAACACATCAAGTTGTCTTCCTTGTCAACATAACACTTCAAGCATAATAACATAAAGGTTTTGGCTATATTGATACTCTAAGAAAATCATGCTTGTTGTTATGACCAAAGCTATATTTGCCAAGATTAAATAAAGTTCCGTAGCCATACCTGACATAAGGTCAATACTCCCCATAAGAATCATCATATAAGGTCGATTGCGTGAAGAGAATACCGAGTGCAGCAAAAAGGAACCGATAAACTTCTCATTAATATTCCATCATAAACGACTCCACACACACGGATACAATTCTTCACCAAGGGGGCGATAGACCTCAATGCACACACCTATCTCATATAATAACTTCCCTAGACATGATACGACTCTACTTGACTTCTGAAAGACAAAAGGTAAAAAGATAAAGATACCGGGCACTCCCCCAAGCTTGGAACAAGCCAAGGGAATGCCATTACCCACGGAGATTTCACCCATGCTTGTTGGCGTTAATCACGTAGTCCTTGGCGAAACGCTTCCATGGATATCTTGCTAAAGTCTCTTGTGAGAGGCTCATCTCCTGAATCCTGCATTCAGCACCCAAACTCATGCACATAAATCTTAGTTCATACTCACAGTTTTGGTTATATAAATCATCAATTTGCCCTTGTAGCTCTATAATTCTGTCTTCAGATGCGGCGATTCTTTCCCACATCTCCTTCATATCCTTCAGAAAGTAGTTCTTCAGCTCGTTGGTGATGTCAAAGTTAGCTTCGACACCACGCTCGGTCATCTTCTTGTACTTGAAGACTTCGTGCTCCACTTCTTCCAGCCTGGCCTGGACGCTCCCCTCCTTTATAGGTCCCTTCAGATCTTCTTGATGAAGGACGCCTTCCTTCATCTGAACCACCTGAGGGTGCTTCTTCACCTCAGCGAGGTAAGGGTTGATGACGTTGACGATGAACGTGTCCTTGGGGGAACTTGGAGAAGCCATGGCACCTAAATTTAGCTGAAAGATTTCCTGGCAGAAACAGATCGAAGAGAAAACACGCGAAATCGCAAGATACGTTGCCGGAACACCCCGGGCAAATATATAGGAAAAATTTATGCACAAAAAGGAAGGTAACGGACCAAAGCGGGGTCGGAGACGGGCTCCAGGGTCTCCAGGCGGCCTGCCGGCGCGGCCCAGGGGGGGCGCGCCAGGGGGGCGCCTGGACTCCCTGGTGGTCGTCTCCGGCTCCACTTCGACTCGGAATTTTACTAATTTTTACAAAAACTCGTAATACGGAACTTTTATGATGTTTTGCGGTGTTTTCTTACCGTACTACATACCTTTTCTTTATTCTGCTTCTATTGGCGTCTGAAACAGGGCTGCAACATGTTCTTCGTGGGTTGTTGTGTATATTATATTCACATCAACATCGACAGGGTCTCCTGCTATGTAATGTTTAAGTCTTTGCCCATTCACAACTTGAGGTTTGGTGCCTTCAAAATTATTAATCTTAATTGCACCAGACCGATAAACTTCTTCAATATGAAATGGTCCTTCCCACCTGGAAAGTAGTTTACCTGGAGAAAACCTGAAACGGGATCTAAACAACAAAACTTTATCACCAACATTAAATTCACGTTTCAGAATCTTCCTATCATACCACCTTTTTACCTTTTCTTTGAACATTTTAGCGCTCTCGTAAGGTTCACTCCTCCATTCATCTAGAGAAGTCAAGTTCATGAGACGCTTCTCACCAGCTAGTTTTGGGTCAGCGTTAAGCTCTCTAACAGCCCAGAAAGCGTTGTGCTCTAGCTCTAATGGCAAATGGCAAGCCTTGCCATACACCATCTTATAGGGAGACATGCCCATGGGGTTTTTGTAAGCAGTTCTATATGCCCACAAAGCATCTCCTAATTTATTTGACCAATCCTTCCTATTTCTGTTTACTGTTTTCTGTAAGATCAACTTAATCTCTCTATTGGTGAGCTCAAGTTGCCCACTAGTTTGAGGATGATAAGGTGAAGCAATTCTATGATTAACATCGTATTTAGCCAAAGCTTTTCTAAAAGCTCCGTGCATGAAGTGTGATCCTCCATCGGTCATGAGATACCTTGGCACACCAAACCTAGGAAAAATTACATCTTTAAGCATTTTCAAGGATGTTTTGTGATCAGCACTTTCAGTGGGAATTGCTTCAACCCACTTGGTCACATAATCAACAGCTACTAAAATGTGAGTGTACTTGTGCGAAGAAGGAAAAGGACCCATAAAATCAAAACCCCAACAATCGAAAGGCTCAATCACTAGTGAGTAATTCATAGGCATCGCATTCCTTCTACTAATGTTACCAACTCTCTGACATTTATCACAAGCTAAAACATAATTTCTAGCATCTTTAAAGAGAGTAGGCCAATAAAAACCTGATTGAAGAACCTTATGTGCAGTCCTCTCACCGGCATGATGTCCTCCATAGGGACTATCATGGCACCGTCTGAGAACATCCTTCTGCTCATGTTCTGGAATGCATCTTCTCACGATCCCGTCGGGACCTTTTTTGAAAAGATGTGGGTCATCCCAAAAGTAGTGCCTCAAATCATGAAAGAACTTCTTCCTCTGCTGAAATGTTAGACCTGGAGGCAAATACTTTGCAACAATAAAATTAGCATAATCTGCATACCAAGGGTCGGAAAGAGGTTGTATTTTTACAACGGCAAGTTGCTCGTCTGGAAAACTATCGTTAACTGGAATGGGGTCATGCGGTATATCTTCCATTCTTGAAAGATTGTCTGCCACCGGATTGTCTTCCCCTTTCCTATCAACAATCTGCAAATCAAATTCTTGAAGAAGGAGTACCCATCTGATAAGCCTTGGCTTAGCATCCTTCTTTGTCATAAGATATTTAATGGCAGCATGATCAGTATGAATAATAACTTTGGAATCAACAATATACTGCCTAAACTTATCACAAGCAAAAACTACAGCTAAGAATTCCTTCTCAGTAGTAGCATAATTTCTTTGAGCACTATCAAGGGTTTTACTAGCATAATGTATAACATTCAATTTCTTGTCAACTCTTTGTCCTAAAACAGCTCCAACAGCAAAATCACTTGCATCGCACATAATTTCAAAAGGTAAGTTCCAGTCAGGTGGTTGTACTATAGGAGCAGTTATTAAAGCTTTCTTAAGGATTTCAAAAGCTTCCTTACAATTTTCATCAAACGCAAAAGGAACATCCTTCTGGAGAAGATTAGTGAGGGGTCTCGAGGTTTTAGAAAAGTCTTTAATAAATCTTCTATAAAAACCTGCATGGCCGAGAAAACTGCGAATACCTTTAATGTCCCTTGGATAGGGCATCCTCTCAATAGCTTCGATCTTGGCTTTGTCCACTTCAATTCCCCTTTCGGAAATCTTGTGACCAAGAACAATTCCTTCATTAACCATAAAGTGGCACATCTCCCAGTTGAGTACCAAATTTGTCTCCTCGCATCTCTGCAAAACTTTATTAAGGTTGTGAAGACAATGGTCAAATGAAGTTCCATAGACGGAGAAATCGTCCATGAAGACTTCCATAATATCCCCGCAAAAACCATGAAAGATAGCAGACATACACCTTTGAAAAGTAGCAGGGGCATTACATAAACCAAAAGGCATACGTCTGTAAGCATAAGTACCAAAAGGACAAGTAAAAGTGGTCTTCTCTTGATCGGCAGTGTTAACATGAATTTGAGAGAAGCCAGAATAACCATCGAGATAACAAAAGTGGGTATTTTTGGATAACCTTTCAAGCATTTGGTCGATGAACGGCAACGAGTAGTGATCCTTCCTGGTGGCCTTGTTCAACTTCCTGTAATCAATACACATTCTATATCCAATAATAATTCTCTGAGGTATTAGTTCATTTTTATCATTAGGAACCACAGTTGTACCTCCTTTCTTAGGAACACAATGTACCAGACTTACCCACTTACTGTCAGCTATAGGGTAGATAATACCTGCGACTAGAAGCTTGAGAATCTCAGTTCTCACGACATCCATCATCTTCGGGTTCAACCGTCGTTGATGATCAACAACTGGTTTAGCATCAGGCTCAAGGTTGATAGTATGTTGACAGATAGATGGACTAATCCCCTTAAGGTCATCAAGGGTGTAGCCAATTGCGCCTTGGTGTTTACGAAGTACTTCCAATAATCGCTCTTCTTCATATCCTGAGAGGTTAGAATTGATAATAACAGGATATACTTTCTTTTCATCTAAATAAGCATACTTGAGCGTACCGGGAAGAGGTTTAAGATCGAACACCGGGTCTTCTTTCGGTTTTGATAAAATTCCCAAAGGTTCAACCGGAAGGTTGTGCTTCAGGATAGCAGGCTGCCTCAAGAATATTTCATCTAGTTCATTTCTTTCCTGCATATGCAAATCATTCTCGTGGTCCTCCATGTATTGCTGCAAAGGATCATCAGGGGGAATAGCAATAGAGGCAATACTTTCAATAATTTTATCATCACTAGGTAAATCAGTACCACGAGGCTGCTTAGAGAACTTAGAAAAATTAAATTCATATGGCTCACCATTGAATTCAACAGAAACTTTACCTTTCTTGCAATCTATTATAGCTCCACAAGTTCTAAGAAAAGGTCTACCAAAAATGATGGGACAAAAATTGTCCCTGGCTGAACCAAGTACCAGAAAGTCGGTAGGGTATTTTACCTTTCCACATAGGACTTCAACGTCCCTCACAATTCCGATAGGAGAGATAGTTGATCTATTTGCAAGATGAATAGTAACATCAACTTCTTCAAGTTCACAAGGGGAAATCTCACCGATGATTTCTTCATAAAGTGAATAAGGAATAGCACTTGCACTCGATCCCAAATCGCATAGCCCATAATAATTGTGATCTCCTATTTTAACAGATACCACCGGAGTACCTGAAATTGGGCCTTTGTTCTTGGCTGTGACAAGGTTAGTGGAAACAGCACAAAAAGTTATATTGGAATCCAAATCATCATCGGTAGCAAGGTCTTTAATCAATGCAACTCGAGGATCGACCCTGATCTGGTCCTCAGGTTCATCAACTCTTCTCTCACTTTTATTTATTATGCCTGTTACAAGAGAGTGTTCCTTTATCCTAGTGGGAAAAGGAGGCTTTTCATATATGACTGCAGGTAAAATAGGCTCAGCAACATAAATATCAATAGGTGGTTCTTTAAAAGGTGCATGGTGCTGGTCTCTATTCTTTTTAAAAGAATCAACATGAGAGGCAAAGTTCTTACATAAATCAATAACTAGATGGGAATCAAGACCAATCTTAGAGCAAAAAGTATTGAAGTAATCAGTTTCCACATAGCTCTCAATATAATCATGTTCATAATTTATAGCGGGTTCAATACCTTTATCAATTTCCCAATCTTCAGTATTCCTCTGGATTCTTTCAAGGAGATCCCACCTTTCTTCAACACTCTTCTTCTGAAATACCCCACTAGAGGAGGCATCCAGCATCTCCTTATCCTGACGAGAAAGCCTGGCATAAACATTTGTAAGTATAATTTCCTTGGGAAGCTTATGAATAGGGCATTTGAGCATTAGGGACTTCAATCTCCCCCAAGCTTGAGCAATGCTTTCTCCGTCACGAGACCTAAAGTTATAGATATAATTCCTGTCTCGATCAATTTCATGAAGAGGATAAAATTTAGTATAAAAGAGAGACATAAGCTCCTGCCAGTCCAGCAAGTGTGGGTTATCGAGAAGCCCATACCAATCTGAAGCTTTATCTATAAGGGATACGACAAACAATTTCCTCATGACAAACTCCCTCGATACACCTGCAAGCTTAAATAATGAACATAGTCGTGACAAATACAGCAAGTGTTCACCGGGATGTCTGTCTCCTGCATAACGATTAGTCAAAACATAATCGATAATGCCAGCTGGTATTTTATAAGGCACAATTTCAGTAGGGGGAGGATCAACCACCACAGGTGTGGGGTGTCTTCCCGCAAGCAACGCTCCAATAATAGGGTTATCCATAAGGACAAAGAGCGGCAATAGCAAAAATAAAAACAGAATTATAAAAAGACTTTCTTACCAGTTTCACTTCACCAATAGCGCTACGCTCCCCGGCAACGGCGCCAGAAAACATTACTTGATGAACATCAACCGTAAGGGATCTGTTGCGGCGTTTTCGATAAGTAAGAGTGTCGAACCCAACGAGGAGCAGAAGGTATTGATAAGCGATTCTGAGCAAGAAATTACTTCAAGCACTGAAAGATAACTTTTAGGGGTTTTCTCGATATAAGCAACAAGAATGTAAAGGCAAGTAATGTAAAAGGTACTGAGAGTAACAAGTGGCCCAATCCTTTCTTAGCAAAGGAGAGGCCTAGCAACTGAACTTATAAAGACTAAAGCGTTCTTGAGGACACACGGGAGAGGTAGTCATGTGCTTTCGCCATATTCCGTATCGATACTTTGTTATGTGTTGATAAGTGTTGGTGGGTGGATCTATGCTAGTGCACTCTCTAGACTAAGATGAATGCACTCTTATGATTAAACACCTTGCAAGCATCCGCAAATACAAGATAGAATTTAAGGCAAAAGCCTAACCATAGCAATACGATCGAGGATCCATTATTCCCTTATGCAAAAGCGTGCGAACTGGGGTTCAGGTTTCTGTCACTCCGGCAACCCACCATAAGCATTCTTTATACACAATGTATTCTCCTAGGTCCTTAATAAGGCGAAGTGTTGGGTGTTCGACTCACACAACACCACTAGTAGAATGACAACACAACTTAAGTATCAAACAACACATATTACTTCAACAGCATATGACTACTAACAACAAGACTTTCCCCATGTCCTGAAGAACTAAGGTAACTACTCACAAGACATAAAAGAGATCATGATCAGTGAGCATAAATATGTGATAAACAATCTGGACATAATAATATTTCTCCAACAAAACTCAATAGCATTCACCACAAAGTAGTAATCAACACCGACGGAGTAGAGAGGATAGGTAGTACAAGTTACAACACTAGTTGCGATGGAAAGATGAGATTTGGATGAAGATGGAGATGGTGCTGGTGTTGGGGATGATGTTGATGATGATCTCGATGATGCCGGTGATGATGGTGATGACGATGGCGACGATCTCCCCTTCCGGGAGGTGACCTCCCCGGCGGAATCTGCCCGCCGGAGATGCCCTTTTCTTCTCTGTAGGTTTCCGCCTCGAAGCGGCGGCGGAACTCCGTAAAAAGTCCCGTGCCTAGGGTTTTCGGAGGACGGGGAACATATATGCAAAAGGGGGTCACCAGAGGTGGGCCAGGGGCTCCAGGCGCCCCCCGGCGCGGCCAAGGGGGCGCGCCCCAGGCCGCCTGGGCACCCTGTTGCCCCCCTCTGACTCCCCTTTTGCGTGTCTTCGTTATTCTTCTGAAAAGTACCTCCCGTCAATTTTCAGGTAAATTGGAGGTGTTCTTCTTCAGCAACTCAGTATCCACTTTTTCCTGCTGAATCCTGCGTCTGCTGTTCCGGCACCAGAAAGTTGCAAACTGTGTAAAATAGACCAAAACAACATAAGAACATCATCATAACGTGAAATATATCAACGAATAAGGATAAATTATAATACAAAATAGTGATGCATTTTGGACGTATCAACGGCCCCCGAGTGGATCTTTGTGGCGGAGCGACAGGGGCAGGTTGAGACACCCAGTCGAGAGGTGGCCTGGCCCTGGTCGTTGTCCACGGTGATTTTCATAATAACACGCTTAACGAGTTTGGATATTTGATCTGAGTCTGGCCATTTGGTCTATACGCACTAACCAGCTACGTGGGAATGGTTATGGGTACTCGACGTCGTGGTATCAGCCGAAGCCTTCTTGACGTCAGCGACTTAGCGGCGCGCGCCGGGTTGGACCGCGTAACGCAACTTCCTTAGTAATGGAGGTTGCTAGGTCTGCTCACCGGCCGCGTACGCAACGTGCAGGTGTGCGTTGGGCGATGGGCCCGGACCCCTGCGCGCCTAGGACTTAGACCGGCGTGCTGACCTCTCTGCTGTGCTTAGGTAGGGCTGCGACGTGTTGATCTCCCGAGGCCGGGCATGACCCTGGAAAGTGTGTCCGGCCAAATGGGATCGAGCGTGCTGGGATATGTGGTGCACCCCTGCAGGGAAGTTAATCTATTCGAATAGCCGTGTCCCTTGGTAAAAGGACGACCCGGAGTTGTATTCCGACCTCATGACAACTAGAACCGGATACTTAATAAAACACACCCTTACTAGTGCCAGATACAACTCGGTGGTTGCTCTCTCACAGGGTGATGTGCGGGAGGATCGCCGAGTAGGGTTATGCTATACGATGTTACTTGGTGAACTTACCTTCTATCCCCTTCTACTGCTGCAAGACGGAGGCTGCGAGAAGCAAGGATACTTGTTACTTCCATCTATTCTCTTCTACTGCTGCAAGATGGAGGTGGCCAGAAGCGTAGTCTTCGATTGGATTAGTTATCCCCCTCTTATTCTGGCATTCGGCAGTTCAGTCCACAGATATTACCCCTTTACACATATATCTTTGCATATGTAGTGTAGATCCTTGCTTGCGAGTACTTTGGATGAGTACTCACGGTTGCTTTTCTCCCCCTTTTCCCCTTTTGTCCCTACTTCTCGGATGACGCAACCAGATGATGGAGTCCAGGAGCGAGAGGATCCCGATGATGTTTCTACGTGGAGTTCGGCTTCGAGGAGTAGTTAGGAGGTCCCAGGCAGGAGGCCTTGCCTTTTCGATCGTTGCTATTTGTGCTAGCCTTCTTAAGGCAAACTTGTTTAACTTATGTCTGTACTCAAATATTATTGCTTCCGCTGACTCTTGTGTTTTCGAGCTTATGTATTCGAGCCCTCGAGGCCCCTGGCTTGTAATATAAAGCTTGTATTATTTTAATTTGTGTCTAGAGTTGTGTTGTGATATCTTCCAGTGAGTCCCTGATCTTGGTCGTACACATTTGCGTGCATGATTAGTGTACGGACAAATCTGGGGCGTCACAAGTTGGTATCAGAGCCGACTGCGTGTAGGAATCCCCCTTTCCAACTCCTTGGCCGAAGTTGAGTCTAGTCTTTGAAAACGAATTTACTAACTTGTTGTGTGGCTTATGGGCCCACAACACGAATGGGTGGTATTAGGATCTTTTACTCCTCGTCTATGCTCTGGGACTCTGATCTCTCTTCTATTCGGGTAAAAAGATTTTACTAACTCTGACTCTAGGTTCTCGTAACTATTTCTCCCGGAGAGCCCTCATTCCGGAAGATCGCCTGCTTCGTGAGAAGATTCTGAGGATATCCCCCGATATTCTTCTGAAACCCTTGTGCTCATCGCCTTTGTAATTCACTACTACCGATATATTTCTATGAATATCTGCATGTACTCGTCATTCTCATGATCATGCCTTGTCGCTCTTGTTGTTACAAGATGCCTCGAAATATTCTCTGTTGTCCTGAGAAAACTTTGAGTTTAGTGTCTTGTAGTTTTGTTTCACGTGAAAACCCTTACGGTTATTTCGTCACATTTATCGAGGATCCGTGCTTCTCAATTGTTCATGTGTCTCACAAAATTCTCCTGAATACTTTTCGATCTTTCGAAAATCCTCTGCAGCCAGTTACGCTTGAAATTCTTGCCGGCTTGCATTATGGTTAATTCCATGTGACTAGTAGTCTTCGTTAGCATCCCTTGTCTTAGCCATTTTGAGCCTATTGATTCAATGTGTGCGTATGCACGCAGTCATCGGCTTATCCTTTTTGAAATTATCTTTTCGACTCAGACGTCATTCCGGACATGAGTTGGTTCTCGGCAATTCAAACCTTTATTGATTGTACAACTAAGTGTTGTCAACTTATCCATCCTGGATCAGAGCGTCTGCTTCTGATCCTTCGTTTTGGAAACCATAATTCCTTTCTATTTAAGCTTCATACTAATTAGGTGATTCTTCAATCTGATGCCTCTGCATTCTTCTTCCTCTGAGTGAGTACCGATACTCACATCAGCTCCGTTGTGGATCGCTCGATCCTTTGTTGAAATATTATCCGACAATGTCCTTCGTACACACAAAAAAAACTTCATGAGTTCTTCCCCTGATACATAATGCCTTTGGTAAATTGTATCCTCTGCTTGGCCAACCATGCTCTGCTTTCGAGCTTGTGCTTTTACTTTGAAACTTGTGGTATAAATTATTAAGATACCCGATGGGTTGAACCTATGCCTTCCCGTAATTCATGAGGACCCGAAAGTTTTCACAAGTCATACTCTTCCGGTGTTCTACCAGATAAAATTCCAACACTACAGTTTTATCAAAGTGAGAGGTGAATGAAATGATATGCATTTAAACAGTGGGAGTCGACCTTGAACTTTATGTTCATGCCCTCGAAAATGATGTAGACCGTCTCAGAAGCTTCTTGCAAAATGAATTATTGTCTGAATAATCCTTTCGGTATCCTTAAATTGGTCCCTTGCAGTTATGGTTCCGACCATGCTATCCTTAATCAATATATCTGGAAGAAATTCATTCCCGTGCCTCGTCAATTTTTGACAAGGTTAAAATATCTGCTGTCGTCGGTCAACGACCCAGTTCTACTACTATCATGTTCTGCCTTCGAGTTATACCCTCTCATATCTCGAGGATATCATGCCTTTGCACTACACCTTTTGAACTTTTGATGAAGTAATACCTTTGCTTGTCGTAATCACTCTACGGGTTCTAGGTTGCCATCAACCGAGGACACCGTTTAGTAAATCAAATCCGCTCTAAAAATTCAACACCCCTAGTAGATGTTACTGGGAAATTTTTAAACTCAATCTGGTTTTATTCCTAGACTATCGGGTACATCCCTTGTCTAGCTATCTTTGACTGTGCTACCCCGCCCTTCTTTGGTGCACGAATTCTTCAGAGATTGAGCACAACTTACGTCGAGCTTTCAGCATCTGGTTGCTTGTTCAGTAAGGCAACTTTGATTCCGAGCTTGCATCTTATATATTGATCCTATAACTTGCCACTTCGACATTCCCTTGCTTGTTGTCGTTGGTGTTTGGCTGCATCCTCTTGAAACCTCCCGACAAATGTGTCGGATCACCTTCAACACCTTGACTTCTTCCGAGATGTCAATTGTGTTCATGATGAGAAATACCCTCCTTGCCCTCGATGATTTTTATTATCATCGACAACACCCTTGACTTCCTTTCATCGCGAACTTGTCCACATTATGAATACAACTTGCTCTCCAGCGAGTGTTGTGTTCTGCCTTGTAGTATTACTGTCCTTTATGTCGAGAATGTTGTGGGGATTGCTCCACCTCTTAGAGATTCTCGGTATGATGATACTTCTCACCATCACCATTCTTCCTTGGCCCCGTGTTGTTTCTAACCGGGATATCAATATGTTAACGATGCTGCTTGAGTTCTATACTTCTAGCAACCCTATTGCTATGAAGTTAATGACCGACAGTTTGTTTTTAGACTGTTGGTTATTGAATCGTCCCTCTAACATTGATCTTGCTGCCTAAGGTCATATTTCGGGCACACCTTCCAACTATTGATTAATGGTGTATGTTTTCCTCGAGCATACAACATTATACCATTTGAATTGACAAGTTTCATCTTCTTGTTCACATTATTGTGGAAATCCATCCGTGTGGAATTCTCGATAAATTGACGCTGAGCCCGTCAGCCACCTACTCATCCTCTCCTTGGTTAAATGATGAACTATTGTTTTGGGAAACCGCTCCCATAGTTCATTTCCCGAGAATCTTGCACTCTTCTTCTCGAACATCCCGAGTCTGAGGTAAAATGACACCAATCGGATCTGAATCTCGGTCAGATATGATGGTTGGGACAACTTTCCAGTAGTTATAATATTGGTCCTTTGATGACTCGGTAATATGATGTCATGCCTAGCACCCCTGCTGGAGGACCTATTATTATAATCTCTTTTGCAAGGATAACCATTCTTCCAGGAGGAAATTATAAGACTTATTCTATTAGTTGTTCCTGATGAATCCTTTGTGTATCCAAGTCCGACCTTTGCTTCAAGACCATGCCAATGCTATCTCAAAGCATGTATGTGGTACTCCAATTTTCAACAAGAGCCTTTGAAGCCCAATACTAAATGATTCTTGGTCAGTTATCCAAACACCGTTGTATGGGTAACATCCTGATTAATCCTTGCCCCGTTATCTGAATGGTTGGGTACTTGTTCTCCTACCCTGTATGACTTGTTCTTCTTGCCAATGGGAAGGATATACTCCTAATAATTGTGTGTAATCACAATTTTCCTTTCCATTTGTTTGTTTAACCTTTCCTTGATCTACATATAATCTAAGTAGTAATAATTATCTGCTTATGTAAATACCTTGTTGTACAACTCAGTCAGTAAGACCCTGTTACTATGGTTGGTATCATTCCTGTAACCACGAGGAAAAAAAACCTTGCCTACCGGTCTGCCTCCTTTCAAAGAGCAAGAAAATGGTTCTCTTCGTTCCTCGTCCTAGGTACCGGCATTGTTGGCGACATAGCTGACAAGCTATCCACTGACTGGCCTCCCTGTCGAGGCTGTGCAAGATGTCACCACCCTTCTTACTTTCAATCCACATGGGGGGTCCATAACCCACAGGTCCACTGGATCGAAACCTGACTCTTCTTTACAACCTGAATTCTATGGTATCCTTTGCACCTGGCTTCGTATGTGATTCACGAGCTAAATTCTACTATGTTTCATCCTGGTATCGAACACCAGGTTATTCTCATTGTTCAAGCCCCCTTTCCAGCTGTTGTCTAGGCGTCGAATGATGCCTACCCATTTGAAACTTTTGTACCATCATGTATTGCTCTCAAGGAGTTCACTACAATACTACTCATAGGGTACTTCGTGTATTTCCCAATTAGTTCAGCGTCGGATGCCCAACCTTGTGGAGATGCGTTCTTCCAAAATTATCCCCCTTATCACGATCTTAGGACGACGGAGATCCCGAAGAAAGGATGACGACTTGATCATGATGACTTGAAGCAGAGAAATGAAGACATCAACGAAAGGGATCAACCTCTTTGAAAGGGCAGCCAAGACCGAGAAGACCCGTTAGGTTTTCGCTACCAGCACTTTTCCCCCTTACTCCACCGCTTAAATCTCGGGACGAGATTTCTTGTAGTGGAGGAGAATTGTGACGCCCGGGTAATTAAGCTACAGTAATTCCACGCTAATGATGGCACATCACCCCGGTTACTGTTGTTAATCTCACGGTAGATCGAAAACCGATTCGAATTCAAATTTGAATTAAAGTCAAACGATAGAAGTTTATAAGCATTACAACTAAAATGTTCGACTTATTGCAAATAATCTCTTGATAATGTTGGTGGTGAACCAAAATTTTGTAATTTGTTTCATTGACCTAAAATAAATAAAACCGTGGCCTAATTAATAATTTGATTGCATTTTAAATTGTAGAAGTTCTAAACTACTTTATTTTGATACCAAATTAATTATAGCAGTGGCCTAAGTCATAAAGATATTGTAGATGCAAGCTTTGTATTTTATAAAACTATTTTCTTTTGAAAATAAAAGAAAACAGAAAAGTTAAAATTGCCAAATAAAAATAAAAGGGGACCCCGCCCTTTCCCTGTTCTAGTGGGCCTTGGCCCACCCGAGCCAACCCACGCCGCCGAGGGGATAAGACCAACCCCGCCCCTCGGCCTCGTCAACACCCCAGATCTTTCCCTCCCCCCTCGCTCGTTTCCCTCTTTCTCGCGCGCTCGCTCCTCCCCGCACGCTGCAGTCGCCGTGCCCCCCGAGATCCCGCGGCCACCGTCATTTCCTCGACTGCAGTTCGTGCCCACAAGCTCCGCCTTACTCTCCTCCGTCGACCTAGCGCTCTGCATCATCTCGGCGAACAGCGCATCGACCTCGTCGTCACC
Source organism: Secale cereale (assembly GCA_902687465.1). Lineage (NCBI taxonomy): Eukaryota > Viridiplantae > Streptophyta > Magnoliopsida > Poales > Poaceae > Secale > Secale cereale. The sequence goes on from LR738712.1 coordinate 774,456,186, forward strand.
ATCAACGCCCACGGCCACTGGAACCCCGCCGTCGACCACCGCTGCCATGAGCTCCGGCGCCTCCCCGACTCCTCCCCGCGCACGCTATTGCACACCTACAGAGCTTGGTGAGCCACCCGGGGCGATTCCCCCTACCCCCTCTCGTTTTCGTCGTCGTAGCCGCCCGTGAATCGCCATGGCCGTCGGAGCTCCGCGATGTAGCCACGCCCTTGCTCCCGCCGCAACTGCCGCTGCGCGCACCCACCGCTGCTCTCACCTAGCTCCCGCCGCCGCTGGCCGTTGGCCGAGCACCATGGCCGCCGGCCTGCCCTGCTCACCGCGCGCGCCCAGCCCGCGCGATGCCGCCGCCTCCCTCACCCGTCGGCTCCGCCCCTGTCCTGCAATCTCCTGCCTCGCTAGCTCCCCGGCGCTCCGTTTCGCGCCTCGCCTCGATCTCCTGGCTGTCGCCGCACTAGCTTCTACTGCTCCGCCCTGCTCCGCCGGACCCCCGTGCTCGCTGGCCACCGCCTCGCGCCGGCGGCACCCCCCCTCACCGTGGCCGCTCCGGCGCCCGACCGATTGGCCTGGGCGGGCGCCTTATCGGGTGGGTGGCGCCCGTCGCCCGTGTGCCGATGCCCACTGCCTGTTTGCCTGTAAAGGCCCCGGGCTCAATGACAGCCAGAGCCCACGCCCCTAGGAGTTTAAAAAAAATATTAATTAAAAGTTTTTTAAAAATAAAATAAAAATAAAATATTAATTAGTTAATTAATTAACTTAATTAATCATATTTAATTAACCTAATCAGTTAACTAAACTAATTAAACCTGTTTAGTTAGTCTTAGACAATGACAACTGGGTCCCGCACGTCAGTTTGACCCAGTCAACACCCCTGTTGACTGCTGACGTCATGCTGACGTCATTCGTACTATTCTGGATAATGTTCTGTTAAATTAATTAATTAAATTCCAGAAATTAATAAAAACTTTAGAAAATCATATCTTTTAAACCGTAACTCGGATGAAAATAATTTATATATGAAAGTAGCTCAGAACGACGAGACGAATCTGAATACGCGGTCCGTTCGTCCGCCACACATCTCTATCATACCGAACATGCAACTTTCCCCTCCGTTTCATCTGCCCGAAAATGCCTAACACCGGGAATACTTTCCCGGATGTTATTCCTCTTCGCCTGTATCACCGAGCACCGCGTTAGGTCACACGTAGCACCGCTTTTTGCCATGTTATGCTTTGTGATGCTATTGTTTGCTCTGTTATTTATTTGTTTCCCCTTTGTTGCTTATTTTCGGTAGACTCCGATACTGAGATAGACCCCGAGACCATTGATGCTTCGGTGTTCGACTACGGTCGCGCTTCCGAAGATTCCTTTCGTCTGCAGAGCTTCCAGGCAAGCCCCCCCCCCCTTTGATCACCAGATATCGCCTATTCTTGTCTCTACTGCTTGCATTAGAGTAGTGTAGCATGTTACTGTTCGGTTACTCCTATTCTGTTGCATAGCCTGTCATTATTGCTACCACTGTTGATACCTTTACCTGTTATCCTAATGCTTAGTATATGATGCTAGTATTCCATCAGTGGCCCCACATCCTTGTCCGTCTGCCATGCTATACTATCGGGCCGTGATCACCTCGGGTGGTGATCACGGGTATATACTATATACATACTTTACATGATACATGATGTGACTAAAATCGGGTCGGCTCATTGAGTACCCGCAAGTGATTCCGATGTGGGGGCTGAAAGGACAGGTGGCTCCATCCAGGTAGTGGTGGGCCTGAGTTCCCGACGGCCCCCGAGTGGATCTTTGTGGCGGAGCGACAGGGGCAGGTTGAGACACCCAGTCGAGAGGTGGCCTGGCCCTGGTCGTTGTCCGCGGTGATTTTCATAATAACACGCTTAACGAGTTTGGATATTTGATCTGAGTCTGGCCATTTGGTCTATACGCACTAACCGGCTACGTGGGAATAGTTATGGGTACTTGACGTCGTGGTATCAGCCGAAGCCTTCTTGACATCAGCGACTTAGCGGCGCGCGTCGGGTTGGACCGCGTAACGCAACTTCCTTAGTAATGGAGGTTGCTAGGTCTGCTCACCGGCCGCGTACGCAACGTGCAGGTGTGCGTTGGGCGATGGGCCCGGACCCCTGCGCGCCTAGGACTTAGACCGGCGTGCTGACCTCTCTGCTGTGCTTAGGTAGGGCTGCGACGTGTTGATCTCCCGAGGCCGGGCATGACCCTGGAAAGTGTGTCCGGCCAAATGGGATCGAGCGTGCTGGGATATGTGGTGCACCCCTGCAGGGAAGTTAATCTATTCGAATAGCCGTGTCCCTCGGTAAAAGGACGACCCGGAGTTGTATTCCGACCTCATGACAACTAGAACCGGATACTTAATAAAACACACCCTTACTAGTGCCAGATACAACTCGGTGGTTGCTCTCTCACAGGGTGATGTGCGGGAGGATCTCCGAGTAGGATTATGCTATACGATGTTACTTGGTGAACTTACCTTCTATCCCCTTCTACTGCTGCAAGACGGAGGCTGCGAGAAGCAAGGATACTTGTTACTTCCATCTATTCTCTTCTACTGCTGCAAGATGGAGGTGGCCAGAAGCGTAGTCTTCGATTGAATTAGCTATCCCCCTCTTATTCTGGCATTCTGCAGTTCAGTCCACAGATATTACCCCTTTACACAGATATCTTTGCATATGTAGTGTAGATCCTTGCTTGCGAGTACTTTGGATGAGTACTCACGGTTGCTTTTCTCCCCCTTTTCCCCTTTTGTCCCTACTTCTCGGATGACGCAACCAGATGATGGAGTCCAGGAGCGAGAGGATCCCGATGATGTTTCTACGTGGAGTTCGGCTTCGAGGAGTAGTTAGGAGGTCCCAGGCAGGATGCCTTGCCTTTTCGATCGTTGCTATTTGTGCTAGCCTTCTTAAGGCAAACTTGTTTAACTTATGTCTGTACTCAGATATTATTGCTTCCGCTGACTCTTGTGTTTTCGAGCTTATGTATTCGAGCCCTCGAGGCCCCTGGCTTGTAATATAAAGCTTGTATTATTTTAATTTGTGTCTAGAGTTGTGTTGTGATATCTTCCAGTGAGTCCCTGATCTTGGTCGTACACATTTGCGTGCATGATTAGTGTACGGACAAATCGGGGGCGTCACAGTTCGCCGGGCGGCGTCCTTGACAAAACGGACTGCCATAAACTTGCGTTCAATCAAGTGAGACGCACCCATCACGGTGCACAGGTCATTGGCGTACAGGTCCCGGCGTATAGGTCAACGACGTCGCCGGTGTACAGGTCCCCTTTCGGTGTAGCAGCCACCCAAGGTGATGTGAGCTCTACAACATCATTTCTCACGAGCATTCCAGGCAGCATCTTTGACAAAATGGACTGCCGTAGACTCGGCGCCCAATCAAGTGAGGCGCACCCATCCCGGCGAACAGTTTATTAGGTGTACAGGCCCATGGCGTCGTCGGCGTTCGGGCCACCCTTGGTGTGGCATCAGCCCAAGGCGATATGGCTTCTAAGATGTCGCCTTTCTATGGCCATGTGAGGTGGCATGCTTTGTCTTGGCGGACCGTCGTAAACTCGGCGTCCAGCCGAGACGAGGTGGCAACCACACCGGCCATGCCGATGTCAGCGTGCGACGGTTTTACACCGACGCTGGTCTCCTAAACAACTTACTCCCGCGAGGCATACCCCTTGCATACCCCGATGAGGCCGCTAGGTCATCAACAAGTCCAAGCTCAGCAGGACCCATGATCTTCAACCCTGATAACATCTACATCAACGCCGCTAAGACCGACGAGGCGCGACGGCGAGGGCAGGCGTGGCTAGCACAAAGCCACATCTCTAGCGGCGTGTGTACCGATGAGGACATGGGCTCTGCCGCTGCACACACACCACCATCATCATGCATGGAGAATGCAAGGCGAAGCCGACGAAGACGACCGCACGGCTTAATCGGAGGTGTCTAGCGGAGTAACCCGCGGGAGTAATTAACCGGGAGCCTTTCGAGGCTCCGGGAACCAAGAGACCACAATCGCTACAGTCAGGCTGACTGCGCTAGTAGGCCACAGAGCGCACATGTAAAGGGACATTTGTAATTTGTTTATCCGATGAGAGATAAATAAAATGCAAAAAAAAAAAAACCAGGTTCCTTTTCGTTCAGAAAGAAAAAAGAGAGAAGAGCCTAGAAAAATCTCTGGTTTCCCCGTAGACACGAGCCGCGCGATCTATGTTCAACGAAGCTGTGGCCACGCAACGCACTCATCCTCTGGACGAACCCTAGCTCGACCCTTCTTGGTTCTTGCTCAGTGGGATTCCGTCGTCGCTTCGAGCCTTTATGCATGCTACCTTCCCGGTGCAGCCACCAGCACCGTACCGTGTATGCACTCCTCGCTTGCGACGGACGCGTTGGAGATGCAAAAAAAGCCGCTGGATGGTGCCGACATGTATACCTGGCCAAAACCCGGGCCGGGCCGGGCTTCGGGCCGGGCCTAGCCAAGCCCGAGCCAAAAAGCCTAGGCCCGAGCCCGGCCCGGCCCGACCATCGGGCCTAAAAATCGGGCCCGAGCCCGGCCCATCAGTCAAAAAGCCCGTCGGACCTCGGGCTACGGGCTGGGCCTCTTCAGCAAACACCATATATCACGGGCCCAGGCCCGGCCCGACATGTGCTTCGGGCTTAAAAACCAGGCCCGAGCCCGGCCCGTGGACAAGGTCGGGCCGGGCCGGGTCGGGCCGACCGGGCCGGGCTGCCCATGGCCAGGTCTACCGACATGCATGGAATGGAATTGTCCCCCATGCTTTCGCTTAATCTCAAGACGAAAATTAAAGCGCGCATCGATTTCATTTTGATCGCGTCGCAGGTGAGGCAGAGCGAGGAAGAGAGGGACGTGATAGTCGCCAAAAAACAAAGCGAAAAGGAAAAAAGAAAGGGAGATTTTACGATACATTATAATACACCAGAGCACGTGTATTATATCAAAATCACTAATTGAGGAGTACTCGTTGTAAAGATCATTCCAAATTCCCAGGTTGCGACAAGTGGCGCGCTGCATGTGCGTCACTTGTCGCAACCTGGCCGTTTTCCTTTTTTCGTAGATTCGTTTATTTGAAACGTTTTATCTCTTAAACCATGCGTCCAAATCTCGAACCGCTTTCACCGTTGAATTCCTCGCGTCGAAATCTTCAAAACTAGATCCCATGTTGATAGGTTTCGACGATATTTTTTCACGAAAAAACCGGACGAAAAAACCGAACCGGATGCAGTGGTTTTTACCCGTTCCGAAAGAGGCACGCCCGTGCCTCTGACGGAAGCAAAACCGTGACTCTCGCGTAAGAGAAAAAAAAAAGAAAAACACGTTTTTTTTTCTTTTTCGAGGAGGCACGGCGGTGACTCTCACGAAAGCCCAACCGTGCCTCCCGCGAAAGCAAAACCGCAGAAAACATGTCTTTTCCGTTTTCGAGAGGCACGGCCGTGACTCTCGCGAAAGCTCACAACCGTGCCTCCTGCGGAAGCAAAACCGTGACTCGTGAAAAAAAAACAGAAAACGTGTTTTTTTCCGTTTCGAGAGGCACGGCCGTGACTCTCACGAAATCACAACCGTGACTCTCGCGGAAGCAAAACCGTCACTCTCGCGAAAAAATGAGTTTTTCGCACACAAAAAATTGAATTTTTTTAATCAAAAAGTTAAGAAAGACCGATGGAAAACCAAAACGTCGTAAAAAACCGAAAAAATGTTTAAAAACAGAAAACGCATGCGGAAAAATAAAAATAATAAAATTCGGAGGGAGCACCCAGAGCGCGACACGTGACGAACGGCCGAGAGCGCGCCAAATGGCACTGATCACTGCTGGGCTCCCGAAGGAGCGCTCGTTAACTAGTTGCTCTCGTATTATATGAGCGATCTTACGGATGAGACTAAATGGGCCTTTTTAGAGCCCAATAGTATTTTCGATCTAAAAATTTATATATCTTTAATTGACCCAATTAGGTCCAGGCGTATTCCCGTCCTATTTTTTATTAAATTAATTACATTAACAGCGCACTTCATTATAACATCAATCATCGTGCGTACTCATTTGCATTTCGCTTCGAGCGGTTCGTCCTTTCTCCTTCTCTCGAGCCCTAGCCTCCGGCGCCCTCAATCACTGCTGGTCGCCGTTTGATTCCATTTGATCACGTCGCAGGTGAGGCGGCGAGCGAGGAAGAGAGGCACGCGAGATCGAGTCGCCAAAGAACAAAGCGAAAAGGGAAAAAAAATAGAAGGAAGGTGACAAGAGACGCTCCCTTTCTTCTTTTGTGGCTGGGTCCGGAAGCTTCTGTGTACCATCCATCTCTCCTCTTTAAAAATGAAAATGAGAAGCCCCTTGTTTGCTACGGCTCCCGGAGCACGGAAACGGCCACGCCCGTCCATAATTTTTGTTTCCTGTTCTCTTGTGCGGCGCTTTTGTTTCGTCCGCAGCAGACCATGGGTTGGCTTGGCTTTTCTCTCTCTGTGAGCTGAAGGCTTGGCGATGCACTGCACCGGGTCAGGTGGGTGCGAACAAGAGCCGCGCGGGCGCGTGTGCTGCGCGCCGGTGCCTTCGTACGGCTGAGACCTCGATGCAGTTTATTTATTTATTGTACAGTTTGGAACGGGTCGGGCAGAGGCACCGGACCTGCCTCCTGAAACACCAACCAACCTGGTGCTAGTGTTCACCGTCGATTTACAAAACTTCGTCCTTCCTCGCTTCCTGCGACATCATTTAAAAAAAAAATCAGATTTATTATTAAAAAAACACCGGAAGTACAAGGCATCACAAACGTGATAAAATTACATCGAGATTTTAAAGACCACCCAACGACAGGTGCCGCCGCCGGAACGAGGCGCTCACCCGTCGGGCATAGCGCTCGCCCATCGCTGGGCATGCGAGGCGGCCATCGCGGTGTAACCACGATGTAAACTTCTTGCCCATTCTTCTTAATTGAAAAGACATGCATCGCTCCTGCATGTTCTTGAAAAACCGCCGCCAGAACGAGGCGCCGCTCCACTGCCGGAGCCGGCTTGACCTTGTCGGTGACAGTGAGAAGTCTTCGTGCATGTGCTCCTCATGACCAGCGCCCTGAAGCTGCATTCGTCGTGGGCGAACCCTTACATGGATCTGAAGCACCTGACACCAAATATCGTCACATGAGGAGAAACCAGAACATCACCGCTCCAAAGGAGACAACTTGAATCTACGCCGGAGCTCCGTCGACTACATCCAGACTGACGAGCCCGGGAAGGATCGGTGCCCGGTAGAGAAACTCAAAGAAGAAGCGTTGTCATCTCCGCTCGAGCATCACACATGTGAGGACTAAAGGACTCCAACCTAAACTACTAATCAAAGCAGAGGCACCGAGATTCCCATTCCCGTCATCGGCCGTTGGAGCGTCAGGCGGAGGGGGTGTGAATGCATGGGCTTGCCGATGAAATATAAATGAAAGAGTTTGCCCTAGCCATCTAGGGTCGAGGGAGAAAACACGAGATCCAAGTAGAACCTTGGGACATTGCATTTTAACTATGTTTTGTAGTATGTATTTCTCTTTTAAACCCAAAAATGATAATCTTATTTCTTTTTCTAAAAATCATTCTCCACTATCTCCAGGTAAATGTCTTTGGTTTGTACAAGCCCATCAAAATGGGCAATGTCCTCGCGTTTTGTGGTGAAGTCCACTATCACTCTTGGCATCGAAAATTGTTATTCTTTTGTTTATCAAGTTTGGACTTGATTTTTTTCTGACATTGTAGTGAGTTGTACCTAACCCTAACCCTATGACCTAAAGTGAAGTCTTGTACCCCTTCACCCATATGCTTTCGCGACTCGGGTGATTAGGGTTTCTCACCTCTTGTCGTAGCCGTCGTAGGTTTGCCTCATATCCTGTGGCTTTAGGTCATGTAGGCGCGGTGGACCACAGTTCTTGTCGACGAGAGGGCTTTGTTCTTAATTGCCCTAACGAGTGCTTGTAGTCATTGCTAGGTGGTCTAGACGTATATTTCATTACTTTTGAATTTTTTGATACCGCCATGACCATTGATGAGTACATCGGAAATTCCTACCCCCCGGCAGAAACATACATTATGTAATGTTAACGAAAGTCATGTTCTGCTCCCGAGCTCATTTGAGCTCGGGATGAACAGTAAAATCTAAAAAAATGAAAAACATTTAAAAAAATTCTGAATTTTTTGTGAGGAAACATTGACAAAAGTTCTCAATGCTTGCAAAATTCCATCACAAAATAACATTCGTGGAAGTCGCAACAAAATAAACAAAATTGATGCTCCAAAAATGTTATTTCCAAACACATTTTGGAATTTTGCAAGCATTGAGAACTTTTGTCAATGTTTGCACAAAAAAAATCAGAATTATTTGAAATTTTTAAAAAATATTTTCAGAGTTACTGTTCACCCGAGCTCATTTGAGCTCGGGCTCAAATACATCACGTCCTAATGTTAAGAGTTTCTTTGTTTGTCGGGAGGTACCGTCAAGATTTGAATGTGTTATTCTTACTCTCTAAACATGTATTGGACTTTGATAACTTTTCAACATGGTAGACACCAATATTCTATGCCAATTGCGTCGCCGCTCAGATGGTTAGGTTATTTCTGGTGGGACCAGCCACCAGGGGCCAACTCGTAGATTCGACACCGACGCTCGCAATTTCGTAAATTTATTTCATACTTTCGACGATGTTGGTTCAGTGGAAGGAGACATCTGTCGACTGTGGTGACTTCGTCGATCTTAACAAATTATGCCGGCTCATTATCTTGAGGGGTGCTCATAGGGGCTAGGTGTGTGTGCATGCTCAAAAGAATGGGTGTATGTAAGCATCTATGATAGTATCGTGTTCTAAAAAAGATTCTCCATTGACTAATTTGCAGTTGCATAGGCGATTAGGTCTCCATGTGGTTGGATGGCCAGGAGGGCAGTGGTATCCTCAATCCATTAGAGTTCAAGTCCTAAACTTGACGTTGACGCTTGCATTATTTCTGAATTTATTTCAGGCTTCCGGCGATGTTTCTTTCAGTGAGAGAAGATGTTCCCACCGACTGCGATGACTTCGTAAAATCTCAAAATGCTCGAAGCTGCTCATAGGGGTAAGGTGTGCGTGCCTGCGTGCGTTCTTCGGGGTGAATATTCGCTCGCGTACGTGAGCGACTTCAATTGTAGTGTGTTCAATTTTTTTTCGTTGAGTTGAAAAATAAATAAATAATACTCCCTCCGTTCCTAAATATTTGTTTTTCTAGAGATTTCAACAAGTGACTACATACGAAGCAAAATGAATGAATCTACACTCAAAAATATGTCTACATACATTCGTATGTTGTAACCATTTGAAATGTCTAGAAAGACAAATATTTAGGAACGGAGGGAGTAGTATTATTTTTTTGAATGGTTGGTGATTGAACGCTGGTGACGAAGTGAAAAGGGGAGATTGTTTGTCACGAAATGGAAAAGGAAGATTGTATCTATCCTCGTTCTCACATGGAAAACGGGCGGAGGGGGGCTCCGGAGGGAGGAGTCCGGAGCACGCCGTAACTTTTGCGGTTCGGCCGCATCTGAGCCTCCGCCGAGGGCCACGACCTGTCCTTGGCCTGGCCTCGCCTCGCCTCGCCTCGGTTGGCCAACGGAATTACCGCCGCCGCCGTCTCGTCAGAACCGGCAAGACGCCAAACCCGGCGCCCCTCCTCCTCGGCCACCCACCCCCACCCC
>LR738712.1:774465959-774525650 GCA_902687465.1 Secale cereale
AAACCCCAGAATCCCCCGCGCCTTCCTCCCTCCCGCCCGCGCCAGCCCAACCCAATCCCGCGCACCACACGCATGCCCGGCAGCAGGGCGCCGACGGTGAGGACGACGACGACGACGCGGCGCCACCGCCGGCGCCGCGCGGGCCGTCCATGAGCAGGAAGGGCGACCGCGCCGACAAGAAGCCCCACAACCCGAGATCACCCCGCGGCGGCGACAGGGAGGGCCGGCAGCGGAGGGCGGACGGGGGGATGCGCATCGTGGTGCCGCTGCAGGGGGTGGTGCAGGGCCGCGGCGGGCTCGTCCTCGGCTCCCTCATCCCCTGCGCGCTCTTCTACTTCCTCCAGCTCTACATCAAGCGCAACCGCCCGCCGCCGGGCTCCCCGACCGCGGCCGCCGCGGCGCCCGCCGGCGCCGCGGCGGCGGGCCCGCTCTCGCCGATCCACCGCTCCCTCTCGCGGGGCATCCTCTCCCCGCGCGCGCTCCCGGCCCTCTCCGCCCGCGGCGCCGTCGTCCGAGCCGGGGACGAGGACTCCCTCTACTACGCCGGCCTCCGCCGCTGCGCCGACGACCCCTACCACCCCGCCTCCAACCCCTCCGGCGTCATCCAGCTCGGCCTCGCCGAGAACCACGTCAGCGCCTCTCCTCCCCCCATTCCCCTTTTCTTCTCTTCTCTTCTGTTCTGTTCTCCAAATCAGTATCCATAGATAGATTGACGTAGCTGGTGCCTGCTGATGATTGTGCAGCTATCCCTGGATTTGGTGAGGGAATGGATGGAGGAGCACGCGGGGCCGGCGATGACGCCCGGCGGAGGCGACGAGGAGAGGGACCTCACCATCAGCGGGCTCGCCACGTACCAGCCATACGACGGGATACTTGCCTTGAAGATGGTAAGCCTAACGGAACCAGCCCCTGATTCTGATTCTCATTCCTTCCATCCCATCCATAAAAAGGCTACCAATTCTGCTAACTCCGGCAATGTCAAAATTAAGTGCTGCCGGAATCTTCCTTTTTCTGATTCCATCGACAGGAACAGCCAGTTTAACAATTCATTACTGTTTGATTCCCCACAAAAAAAAAGTGTTTGATTATCATCAGGGTTTCCGCGATCTGCAGTGGTTGGTTCGAACTTGTTTGGTCCATTGAGCAGCATGATAATTAGTTTGATAAATACACTTGATAATTAACTTATTTGTGTCCACTGAACAATATGATAATTAGTCTGCGTCACATTGATAAAACATATTTGATATCGTTAGTTTTTGTCTTTCAACTATGCTATCTTTGGCATTAGTAGTACCACTGCTCTGATTCGGTAGCGTGGGCCTAGGCGGTTAGCCACAGTTTTGGATCAGCTCAATCGAAGAACAGTGTCCAGTCAATTATTGAACCTACAAATAATCATAGCAATTCCTCTAGAATTTTGTGTGGTTAAGCCTGGAGGCTGGAGTGAGGTACGATTGTTGACATGATGTTGCGTAATTTGCTGCCTTTCCTCTTTTGAAGTTTTGTGGCCATATACATGTTATCTGCATCTAACTGATATGTGCCAAAGAGTCGCTATCTTATGTCTGTTTGTTCTTGGTTGTCATTTTTAGTTTTGTTGCTGCAATGATGCCATCTGTCAACTATTGACTTCCCAGACATTGTCATTTTGATCAGCTCATTACTGAAACAACAATTGATTTTCAAGATTTTCATTCCATGATCCTGTGCCTTTTTAGCTGTTGTCAACTGTGTGAATCTGAACTGAAGGCATACTTCTAGATAGATCAGACCTTGGCGATTAATCTGGATGATATGCTGCTAAAACAGCGCATCACTCCTATTTTATAATTGGAGCTGCCTTTTTGTTTTGCTTATTTTTCTGTCTTTTGTTATAGCCTTTTAGTGGATGCTTTCTATCCAAATCAGTTAAGGAATCTAACCAAGCCATTCTGCACTGTCCTGCTTCTATGAAACTTGCCTCTTGACCTCATTTCTGGTGGTTATTTTTCAAGATTAATACTGAAACAATAGCGTACTTCAAAAGGTGCTGTCATGCTGATATATCAGAAAATAAATTTAATGATGAGCCCCTTAGGGTACACGTCATGCAGAAATTGTGCTGAGATGCCACTCTGTTTTCCACATTAATATGTTGTTGCTTGTCCTATACTATTAGCTAGATGGTCATTAAGTTAGTACAAAAACTCAAGCCTTTATTAGTATAGTTTGAATCTGGCACCAGATAATCAAACTAGTTTCCATGGTTAACCTTTTTGTTTTTCCTCATGGGGTAGTTTTCCAATATAAACTGTTTGATTTCATTTTCAGGCTCTTGCTGGATTTATGAGGCAAATAATGCAAGAGTCGGTATCCTTTGATCCATCTCAAATGGTGATAACATCTGGTGCGACACCTGCAATGGAAATACTGAGCTTCTGTATTGCTGATCCAGGGAATGCATTTCTTGTTCCGTCACCATACTACCCTGGGTATGTCTATCTTCCTCGCTCCCAGGTGTGCTTATAACCATGGTTTGGTGTTCAGCGTGAAGTCCTGAATTTGTGACTTCATTTTCGCAGGTGGGACAGGGACATAAAATGGCGAACTGGTATTGAGTTGATACCCGTTCCTTGCCGTAGCACGGACAACTTTAACATCAGTATCACTGCTTTAGAAATAGCCTATAACCAGGCAAAGAAGCGAGGAGTAAGGGTTCGTGGGGTTCTCATATCTAATCCTTCCAACCCTACAGGAAGCTTTGTGCCCAAGCAAACACTGCGTGATCTTTTAGACTTTGCTACTGAGAAGAACATACACTTGATTTCTGATGAAGTTTTTGCCGGCTCAACATTTGGAAGTGGTGAATTTGTTAGCGTGGCAGAGGTTGTGAACGAGCTAGAAGACTTTGACAGAGGCAGGGTTCACATGATCTACGGGCTCTCCAAAGACCTATCTCTTGCAGGGTTTCGAGTTGGAGTCATATATTCGTTTAATGAAAGCATTGTGGAGGCAGCCGCTAAGATTGCCAGATTCTCATCTGTGTCAACCCCGACCCAGCGCCTGCTTATTGCCATGCTTTCGGACCAGAAGTTTATCTCGAGTTACCTGAAAATTAACAGAGAGAGGCTGCGCAAGGCGTACAATTTGCTCGTTGATGCTTTGAAACAGGTGGGCGTCGAGTGCTTCAAGAGCAGCGGAGGATTCTACTGCTGGGCGGACATGAGCAAGTTCATCCGGTCTTACAGTGAGAAAGGAGAACGCAGGCTTTGGGACAGACTGTTGGAGGAGGCGAAGGTCAATGTTACCCCAGGTTCATCTTGCCATTGCATTGAGCCTGGATGGTTTAGGTGCTGTTTCACAACGTTGAGGGAGCAGGATATTCCTGTGGTGGTGGAAAGGCTCAGGAGGGTCACAGATGGCCACAAATCAAACCGTTGAAATGCCTAGAAAACTCCTTTCGGGCTTGTAGGGCGTCAAGAAATAACTGCTTCGCCAGGTGCGTCACTGAGAATGCAGGAGCACACAGGAAAAGAAGTGCCTTAATCTGACCTGTTTTGAGCACAGGAATTCCGCCCATCTACCAGGGGAGGTTTGAAACTGACTAATTGGTGGAAACAGTCATGTCTTCGGTGGTGGAACAAAGAACAGGGATGATGTTCATATCTGTCATGTCCTCTCTGTTCCTGTTGAATCCAAGCGCGGCAGCTCTTCGGAAGGTTGTAATTGTGTCGATTCTCATCTGCTTCCCCGTAGGTGTCACAGGCGGTAAATTGTCCGTCTCATGGTAGGTGTGAGTCAAGTCTTGTGTTTGTTCATTCACCCGTTCAATCCTGTTATCTTCTCTCTCTCTTTTTTTTGGCAATTTTGTTCTGTGGTAACATAAGTTAGTGTCGAGGAATTCGGTTTCTGCCGTTTCTTGTCATCTGTAAAGTATCCAGTTTGTGAATTCAGGTTCTTTCTCCTCTGGCAGTTTTGTTCCTTGGTAACATAAGTTAGTGTTGAGGAATTCAGGTTCTTGTCATCTGTAAAGTGACGGCGTTCTCGACGCCGCACCGCATTGCGTTGCGTCATCAAAAGTATTAATTTGTTCACTAGGCAGTAAGATTTTTCAGTTTTGTTTCTTATAGGCTAATGTTCCCAATAGGAAAGCTCAGTGATGAAATCCACTTAAATTCGGGTAGGCTGTAGTAACCTAATTCTTTTTTTTTACACTGTAGTAACCTACTCCTTCTATTTCAAAATAATTGAAGTTCTAGGATTGTCAAGTTTGAAGTTTGAACAAGTCTATTGAAAAATGGGCTAATATCTAAAATACATTTCGTACGCAATTTAATGGCGCAAATTGGGTGTTGCACATGTTGATATATTATTGTATAAACTTGATCAAAATTAATAAAGTTTGACCTAGGACAAAACTAGAACTTCCATTATTTTGGAACCGAGGGAACAATTTTTATTCTGATACTCGCTTCTTTTCTGCTGTTTTGTTCGGCTTATACAGTCTTTTTCTTTTTGTGTGATAAGTTTTACTGGTCAATTGGTAAGATCTTGAATAAAATCTGCAAGACCTGGTTCCAGAGTTTTGTTACTCGGTGGTAGCCTTGGAGTGCATCATGACTTGATTTTACAAAATGCGGCAATTCCAACTCAAAAAAGAAGAAGAAGAAGAAGAAGCAAATTCTAATCTTGTTTGTTCAAATTTTGAGGAATATTCGAATTCTGTTCCCAGGAATGGAAATACCGCACTTTATTCTCGACTTTATTTGAGGTAAAAAATAATATCTTCTCGAATTTGATACCGCCAAAGCAATCCAAACACGCGACCCATAAAGCGCGGGCGGCCCAGCGGCCCAAACCCACGAGACCCAGGCTCGCAGACCGCCTCTCCGTTTCCAGACTCTTCTCCCCCTCTCCTCGCCGCCGATTCGTCCCGCCGGCCGCCGCCGCCCCGTCCGCGCCGCCATGGTAAGCAACCAAGCCCCAGATCCTTCCTTACCCGCTCCTCCCCTCTCGTCCTCCTGGCCCTAACCGAGCCGATTTCTGCCCCGCAGTCGGTGACGCTGCACACGAACCTGGGGGACATCAAGGTGGAGGTGCACTGCGACCAGGTGCCGCGGACGGCGGAGAACTTTTTAGCCCTGTGCGCGAGCGGCTACTACGACGGCACGGTCTTCCACCGCAACATCAAGGGGTTCATGGTGCAGGGCGGGGACCCGACGGGGACGGGCAAGGGCGGCGCCTCGATCTGGGGCGGCAAGTTCGCGGACGAGTTCCGGGAGGCGCTCAAGCACGGGGCGAGGGGCACGCTCTCCATGGCCAACTCCGGGCCCAACACCAACGGCAGCCAGTTCTTCATCACCTACGCCAAGCAGCCCCACCTCAACGGCCACTACACCGTCTTCGCCAAGGTCATCCACGGCTTCGACGTGCTCGACCTCATGGAGAAGACCCCCACCGGCCCCGCCGACCGCCCCCTCGCCGAGATCCGGCTCAACCGCGTCACCGTCCACGCCAACCCCCTCGCCGGGTAGACAGCCTTCTTCTTCTTGCTCATCTGCTCCTGTGCTTGCTGCTAGGTAGTACTACTATCTGAATTTTTACCTGCCTACAACAACAACTATGACCTGAACTTTGGGACTTGGTACTGCAACTGTTTGGTTAGATGCTCTGCTGCTGGCTTGTGATTGATTGTTCATCCGCCCGGAGAATGTCCATTCGTCTTTGCTGATCCGCAGGCTTCGCCATTCGTCTTTGCGGCTTGCCACTTGTAATTTGCGATGTTTGAACGAGCGAACGGGATGCAAGAATTTCTGTCATCGGTAGTGGAATTTACATGATTCAGCTGTGAGAGGGTTTGTCTGTCACCTGAATTTGGTTGCCTGAATTTTACCTGCCTACCTGCAAGAACATGATAGTGTATATATACTGGTGTGTGGTGACTGATTATGCTGCAAGTGTTTGGTTAAATGCTTTGATTGCTCACCCACCTGACGAATACACATGATTCGCTATCATCAGCTCCAAATTTTACATGATTTAACTCTCAGAGGGTTTGGGGCCTTCAACTGTGGGTTTGTGTGGTACACCATAGATATATACTTGTGACCTGCTGTGATCTACTCAGTCATACCCGCCGGCATTCACAGAGGGCACGATCATTCACCGCAGCTCATCCAACGGTGCGGTGGTGACGAAGGCTGCTCCCTCGCCGACACAGTTGGATCTCCAGCCGGCTGATAGGAAGATGTGCTGATGTTGCTGTGATTGCTCATCTGAGTTGTAGAGTTGTTCTTTTCAGCAAGCAAGTTAATAATGGTTGTGCAGAAACTGACAAGTATATGCATTTGTGTTTTCTGTTGAGTACTGGGAGAGGATGGGTTGCATTTAAACATCAGATTTCCAGTAAAAGCGATCTAAGCGCACCGACACTTGCAACTAATACAGGATATCTTTTTATTAAGTACGTACTGTACTTCCTAAATAAAAGGTATAGAGGAGAATCATAATGTATCAGCACAAGCAAGACTTTGGGTAATGCCATAAGTACATACTAGAACCATATGTACCAGCAAAAGCAAACTGTTCCATTCCCAGGGTTACAACTAAAGCTGCAAAACTTACTTGCCACTCAGTTCAAGCAAAGCCACTACTGAAGCTGAGCATTACATGTACGCAAACCAATCGGGTGGTTTGCTTGTTGCCAAGTCTAGTCTGTTGCCAAGCAAGCACCGCACAAATTGCAGAAACAATGTGAAATCTTCGACAGGGGAAAGAAGGCAGATGCGACGGACATCCGTTGCACGCCTTTTGTTCGTCAATGGTTCAAAGAGGCGGTATCTATGAGCCGCAAATTCTTGTCAAATGCTCTTGCATTTATTCTCCCTGACATGGCATCGCAATTGCCATCCGCATTATTCTCTGGCAAGCCCTAGTTAAAGAGGGAAATGGTTCTTAGATACGACCAACTCAAAAGAAGTACTAGTAAACTGAAACAGACTTGAGGGATAGAAAGCTGTGTCTCTAAGCCTCTCTGTTTCTACACGGAGAGGGAAATGTATTATTATTCAACTGAAATACTCAATGAGAACGAGGATTTTAACTCACCATAACACAAATACTTTTACGCGATACAAACAGCTATTTTTGGAGTGTCACTAAATGTCATTATACCAAAGAGCGTCCAATTTGATTGAAATGCTCTTGAATTCAACTCTTATTTGTGAAACGGCACAGAATATGTTTCTGAAGTTATCTAGACAATTAAGCATGTGTTTGTAGTTCAAGACCAGAAATATTACTGACCATAAACATTAGCACGGCATCTGAACCCATACATGCCATCGCCACCATTTAATGTTGACCTATCAATTTGCATGGTATGGAAGACAGAAGAAGCAAAGTGTAGATTCAGTAAGTTTGATATTAGTACAACCCAGCCGTTACAAGATGCCACTAGCTAGAAGCTTAACATTATTAGGCTGAAATATCTTTCTGATGTAGTGTATGTCTCAGCCGTGCATGCCTAAGTCGATGTATGAGGCTGGTTTGGTTAGTGGGTTTGCCACGTGGAAAGCCAGAGTCAGTTACAGTTGCAAATTCAAGCATGATTATTGGGGCGAATATGATGACGCCAAAACAGAATTTTTTGGGGGTCTAATTTACAAACATCAGGGGCAATAGATGATCCAAAGTCTCTAATTGCAAGTGCATGCTGAGATAAAAACAAATAAATTTTAAGAATAAACCACTACGGTCAATTTACCGCACAAATCATAGTCATTCCACTGCAAATGGCACCAGACATGATAACTTGGTGACATGGCCAACCGATAGAACAAAAAATTTAACATGCTGCCTCATGCACCATCAGCTGAACTGTGACTCTCATCAGCCAAATGCGAGAACTGCACATCCCAACAAAACTAAAAAATGCTGTGAAGTGACAGTTTTTTTTTTTTTTTGGAAAAATAGTGGTGTTTGCTGCTACTAATGCTGTAACACTAGGTGCTTTATGCAATCTCATGAATGGATTCCACCACAAACAAACTAACTAAAGCAATCAATGGTCAAGGAGAAGAACGTGGCATGCTGAGGAGAAGGAACTAGCAGAAGCAAATGGCTCAATAAGTAGCTAAAAATGGGGAAAATATATAGTTTTAAATGTGCAAGGGAAAAAACCCTCAAGGGAAAGTAGCCAATGCATGTCAAATCCAGCCTAACTCGCGCATACTGTGATGCTGATTACTGTAGTATTCAGTAGTATTTCTGTATGACACTGAAAATGAGGACAGCCATATTCACAAGATGAGAAACAAATATTTCTTGCTTGTCCTGAAATTTACAGATTTCGAATTGCACAGCTGTACTAACCATTAGAATAGCACCTATACACCGACAAGGCGACAAGCAATAAGAATGGGTATTATAAAAGGTGAAAAGTAACTTGGCCACATCAGCGTTAATACAGGACTGTTTGCCAAAGCAGAGAATGATAATGTACACACTACCATATAAGTAACACTTGCATCATATTGCAATTGCAATGTCATATGCGTATCAAAATAAGTAATTAGAGATGAAGGGCAAGCTTACCACTTCAAATAGTTGGCGGGGACAAGGATGGTGGGAGATCGGCATACAGGTCGCCAGTTATGGCACATCGACCAGTCTGACAGAACCACTCAATCTGAAATGTCTGGAGATTCAGTGAAAAATAATCAAGTACTAGCCTATTCTCTCGTGGACACCCATTTAGGAGTAAGTATCCACCGGCAACACCCATGATGCCATAGTGATGATTTACCGGCAAAGGTATTACGGAGATGGATTGCCACTGGCTTACGCCATTCTCATCCTTATGATGCAATACATCATACAAGAGATGGTATTGGTACGCACCAGCTTCATCGGTATGCTCAGCGATAGTAAGCATCCCAAGCCTTCCTTGGCCTGCCTCCATAATGGCCCTCCGCCACACACAAGGGCCAGGTGGAGGCGGGAGCTCAACAGCAGAGAACTCCATCCTTAGTGCATTGAGCACGAGCAGCGTGTCTCCCTGACAAACCTCCCAGCAGAAGCATCCATGGGCATAGTAGCGGTGTGACGCCAAGCATCCAAACATGTCGAAGGTAACGGCGTCAGCAAGCCATGTTCCGGCATAGGTAGAGAAGACGAAAATGACAAGCTTGGTTCTGAACCGCACCAAGCACATGACTCTGAAGTCTGTTTATGACGAGTCCTCGTCGTCGCCAGGGGGAGCAAGGAAGGGCTCACGCTCGATGATGTCCGGCTGGTGGACTTGGTCGGCTAGATGGTCTGGGAGGGCAGACAGCGGGAGGTAGCGGCCGTGCAGGGGGTCGCAGACGGCGAACTCCGTGACCAGATCGCGGGGTTGAAGTCTTCATCGGTCCCCTCGAGGGCGGGGGAGAAGAGGGCGCGGCTGTCGAAGACGTCGCGGCGGCACCTGCGGTCGGGGGACGGGGGAAGGAAGGCGCAGGAGAAGTCTGCGTCGGCTAAGGTGGCCGCGGCGGCGGCAGAAGGGTGGGGCGGCTGGGCGGGGATGAGGCCGCGGGAGAGGATGACGAGGAGAGGCGGCGGGTGGAGGGTGCAGAACCGGCGGAGGAAGGGGTGACCAGTGATGACGCGGAGTAAGGAGACGCAGGATGTGGAGGCGCGGGCGAGGTCGGCGGCCACGGGGAGGCGGAGGAAGATCTTCTCTAGGAGTTCATCTGGGAGCGGCATTAGGGCCGATGGAGGATGGGATAAGTTATTTTTTTCAAAACAAGGATGAGAATGAGGTTTGGGCCGGAGGAGGACGAGAATGAAAATCATCAATTTGCAACCAGCAGAGGAGGGCCTTGTGCCTTTTAAAAAGGAGTGTCTAGGTCTTAGTCGACTGAGATTTAACCAAGTCTATCAACTGTGTTACATGTGCCACAACTGAGATCCGTAAAAATGAATGACATATACATATACAACATGTACACCTTGTCTCTTTTGTTAGTCATATCTCAGACTGAAATTTAACCAAGTCTCAGTCAACGAGTAGTATATAGGAAGAAAAAAGAAAAACTGAAAAGAAATTTGTGTATGAATCTCAATGCAAAATCAATGGAATATAACATCGACTGAGGCGTAACGAAGTCTAAGTCGACAAAGACTTAGCAAAACTGATTTTAAAAACACAAGATGAATCATCGCACCTCAGTGGAATTCTTTTTTTCCCGAGAAAACTTTCGATCTATTCATTTTCAATCATGACAATACAACAAACACTAGAAATAAAATTACATTCAGATCAGTAGACCCCCTAGCGATGACTACAAAAACTGAAGCGAGCCGAAGGCGTGCTGCATTCATCGCCTCTCCATCGGCGGAGTCGGGCGCAACTTGTTGTAGTAGACAGTCGGAGAATCGTCGTGCTAAGACCCCATGGGACTAGCACCTCAGAACAGCAACCGCCGCCGATGAAGAATAACGTAGATCGGAAAGATCCAAACCGAAGACAGGCGAATGAAGACGAACAATGGCGAGATCCGATCAAATCCACCAAAGATAGATCCGTCGGAGACACAACTCCACACGCCCACCAACGATGCTACACGCACCGCCGGAACAGGGACTAGGTGGGGAGACCTTTATTCCATCTTCATGGAGCACCTCAGTGGAATTCGAGTAGCTCCGACGGCTTCGCCGATAAGCCACTTGCTCTTTGCGGATGATAGCCTGCTGTTTGTCAAAGCCAGTTCTGTTGGAGCTGTTGAGTTGTCCTCTTTGATGGAAAGATATGTAATGCCTCTGGCCAGAGAATAAATCTGTCAAAGTCTTCGGTTTTCTTTAGCAAGGGTGCCCGAATAGCCTTAGAGCCGAGTTTAAGAATGCTTTAAATATATCAAATGAATCCCTCTCTGACAAGTATTTGGGAATGCCTTCTGATGTGGGAAATTGCAAGAATGAATCATTTAAAATTTTGAAAGATAGGATCTGGAATAAGATCAAGGGATGGATGGACAAGCTCCTCTCGTCTGGTGGGAAGGAGGTTTTGATCAAATCAGTGGCCCAATCGGTACCGATGTACTCTATGTCATGCTTCAAACTCCCTCGTGGCCTTTGTGAGCATTTTAATTCTCCGATCCGAAAGTTCTGGTGGGGTAGTGAAAGGATCGATACGGTCGACTAGAGAGGGGGTGAATAGGAGACTACAAATTTTAATATTTCTTGTCAATTTTAAGGTTTAGCGGATAAATAGGGTTCGCTAGATATGCAACTAGGTGAACACAACCTATATGACAAGCAAGCTTAAAGCTAAGAATGCTATGCAAGAATCTAAATAGCAAGCCAACAAGCATACAAGGCAAAGTAAAGTGTGGGAAAGGATTAATCACAAGTGAGACGAGTACGCGGAGTTTATCAGGAAGTCCACTCTTCCTTGGGGAAGTGCTACTCTTCGTTTAGAGCGGTACCGGAGCCAAAGCTTGCGAAACGCCACCGAAGGCTCACCGTAATCTCTTTCGAGTCACCCCCAACGGATGAGCCTCGAATCACTCGGGGTTGGTCTTGAAGGCGACCACTACACCTTTACAAACTTCTCCAAAGCACACCACAAGTAAGGAAGCTTCCGGAGGAACCTCTAACCGCCTTGGTGCCCAAGCTCCAAGAGGAACAAGTCAATGGGGAAGAAATGTTGCGGGGAACGCGTTTTGGTTTGGTCAAGATGTAGATCGGGTCTTGCTCTCCCAATCCCCAAAGTTTTAACAAGTTTGGGTAGCGGGATTGAGAGTGTTGAGCAAAATGCAGTGTAGCAATGGTGGAGCTCAACAATAAATTAGGGTTAGGGATGGAGGTGGAAGAAGGGGGGCCTATATAGTGTTCTTGCTCGGCTGGCCGTTTCTGCCCGCTGGACCTCGTGCGCCTGGGCTAAGTCAGCCCCACGCACACGGGGTACTCAGAGACTTACGTACCACCCCATGCGCATGGGCAGAACCAATCTAGGGCTCCGATAGAGCTGTTCTGGCGGGGAAACTTCGCTCCGGGAGGGGAAAAATCGAAGCCATCATCATCACCAACGACCCTCTCATCGAGGGACGGTCAATCTTCATCAACATCCTCATCAGCACCATCTCCTCTCAAACCCTAGTTCATCTCTTGTATTCAATCTTTGCCTCAAAACCTCAGATTGGTACCTGTAGGTTGCTACTAGTGTTGGTGGAAGACCATATGTTCAGATCCTTGATGCTATTAAATACCCCTCTGATTATGAACATGAATATGCTTTGTGAGTAGTTATGTTTGTTCCCGAGGACATGGGAGAAGTCTTGTTATAAGTAATCATGTGAATTTGGTATTCGTTTGATATTTTGATGAGATGTATGTTGTCTTTCCTCTAGTGGTGTTATGTGAATGTGGACTACATGAAACTTCACCATCATTTACGCCTAGGGGAAGGCATTGGGAAGTATTAATTAGATGATGGGTTGCTAGAGTGACATAAGCTTAAACCCTAGTTTATGCGTTGCTTCGTAAGGGGCTGATTTGGATCCATATGTTTCATGCTATAGTTAGATTTATCTTAATTCTTCTCTCCTAGTTGTGGATGCTTGCGAGAGGGGTTAATCATAAGTGGGAAGCTTGTCCAAGTAAGGACAACACCCAAGCACCGGTCCACCCACATATCAAATTATCAAAGTAACGATCGCGAATCATATGAGCATGATGAAAACTGACTTGACAATAATTCCCTTGTGTCCTTGGGAGCACTTTGCTTTATATAAGAGTTCGTCCAGGCTTGTCCTTTGCTACAAAAAGGATTGGGCCACCTTGCTGCACCTTTGTTACACTTGTTACTTGTTACCCGTTACGAATTATCTTATCACCAAACTATCTGTTACCGATAATTTCAGTACTTGCAGAAATGTGACGCCCCTGATTTGACCGTACACTAATCATGCACGAAAATGTGTACGACCAAGATCAGGGACTCACTGGAAGATATCACAACACAACTCTAGACACAAATTAAAACAATACAAGCTTTATATTACAAGCCAGGGGCCTCGAGGGCTCGAATATACAAGAGTCAGCGGAAGCAATAATATCTGAGTACAGACATAAGTTAAACAAGTTTACCTTAAGAAGACTAGCACAAAAGTAGCAATGATCGAAAAGGCAAGGCCTCCTGCCTCGGACCTCCTAATAACTCCTCGAAGTCGAATTACACATAGAAACATCCTCGGGATCCTCAGGGTCCTGGACTCCACCATCTGGTTGCATCATCTGAGAAGAAGAGAAAAAAGGGGAAAAGGGGGAGCAAAGCAACAGTGAGTACTCATCCAAAGTACTCGCAAGCAAGGATCTATACTACATATGCAATTGTATCAGTGTAAAGGGGTAATATATGTGGGTTAAACTGCAGAATGCCAGAATAAGAGGGGGATAGCTAATCCAATCGAAGACTACACTTTTGGCCACCTTCATCTTGCAACAGTAAATGAGAGTAGCTGGAAAGTAACAAGTATCCTCGCGTCTCGCAGCCTCCGTCTTGCAGCAGTAGAATAGAATAGATGGTAAGTTCACCAAGTAACAACGCATAGCATAAACCTACCCGACGATCCTCCCCTCGTCGCCCTGTGGGAAAGCAATCACCGGGTTGTATCTGGAACTTGTATGGGTGTGTTTTATTAAGTATCCAGTTCTAGTTGTCATGAGGTCGGAGTACAACTCCGGGTCGTCCTTTTACCGAGGGACACGGCTATTCGAATAGATTAACTTCTCTGCAGGGGTGCACCACATAACCCAGCACACTCGATCCCAATTGGCCGGACACACTTCCCGGGGTCATGCCCGACCTCGGAAGATCAACACGTTGCAGCCCTACCTAAGCACAGCAGAGAGGTTGCTACCTCTTGAGCTTGCGTTGTATTCCCTTGAAGAGGAAAGGGAGATGCAACACAGTAGTGTAAGTATTTCCCTCAGTTTTTGAGAACCAAGGTATCAATCCAGTAGGAGACCACGCGCGAGTCCCTCGCACCTGCACAAACAATAAGAACTTCGCAGCCAACGCGATAAGGGGTTGTCAATCCCTTTACGGTCACTTACGCGAGTGAGATCTGATAGAGATGATAGTTTATATTTTTTTGGTATTTTTGGTTTAATAAAACAACAAATAAAAGCGATAAAAGTAAAGTAGATGTAGATTGATATGTTGAGAATAGACCCGGGGGCCATAGTTTTCTCTAGTGGCTTCTCTCATGATAGCGATATTCTACGGCGGGTAAACAAATTACTGTCGAGCAATTGGTAGAAAAGCGAATAATTATGAGACTATCTAGGCATGATCATTGTATATAGGCATCACGTCCGAGACAAGTAGACCGGAACGATTCTGCATCTACTACTATTACTCCACACATCGACCGCTATCCAGCATGCATCTAGTGTATTGAGTTCATACGAACAGAGTAATGCCTTAAGCAAGATGACATGATGTAGAGGGATAAACTCAAGCAATATGATGCAAACCCCATTTTTTTATCCTCGATGGCAACAATACAATACGTGCCTTGCTGCCCCTACTGTCACTGGGAAAGGACACCGCAAGATTGAACCCAAAGCCAAGCACTTCTCCCATTGCAAGAACTATATATCTAGTAGGCCAAACCAAACCGATAATTCGAAGAGACTTGCAAGGATATTATGAGCACACATAAAAAGTTCAGAGAAGAACCAAATATCTTTCATAGATAACCTTGATCATAAACTCACAATTCATCAGATCTTGACAAACACACCGCAAAAAGAGATTACATCGAATAGATCTCCTCGAAGACCGAGGAGAACTTTGTATTGAGATCCAGAGAGAGAGAAGAAGCCATCTAGATACTAGCTATGGACCTGTAATGCCCAGGATGGAACTATACCTCCTACGTGTCGAGGCACGACTTAAAGGCATAAGTCCATCCTAGAATGATCTCAAGTTTGGTATCTTTGCACAACTCATGTAAAAGAGGGATTAAACTGCAAAAGGAGATAGTTGGCTTACACTCGCCACTTCACCCAATACATTACATAAACAATCATCATTCAGAACATCACAACCCGACTACGGGTGAAGATCCAAAAGAAAGATACCAAAACAACAAAAGCCACAGGTCAGGATCGAATCCTAGTAGAAACCACTACTGAACATCGAAACGTCACGAGCAAACAGCCAAACTCTTCATCGAGCTCCCGGTGAAGAACTGAACCAACTCCTGCATCGAACTCGGCTGAACCTGCATCTGGTGTGGTGAAGTAACTGTGAGCCACAGAGGACTCAGCAATCCCGTTCCCGGGTAACAGAACTATTTAAGCCTTTAGGTGAGGGCAAGGCTGAAGAAAGAAATGAGGTGAAGGAACAACAAGAGTCTGCAGCAGCAACTAGCACTAACTTACGCAAAAGAGAGCGAGAAGAGAAGAGCCTCGGTCGAAAGATGATCACGAAGTGATCCTAACTAAAGCCGGTCAAACATAACCCCACCGTGTTCAACTCCCGAATCCCTATTCGGAAATTGACAGTCACGGTACACACGCTGGTAGTGTATTGGAAACATTGTGTCAAGTTATCTACAACCGGAATTAACAAGCTCCCATCTGCCACATAACCGCGGGCACGGCTTTCGAAAGTTCAAACCCTGCAGGGGTGTTCCAACTTGACCCATTACAAGCCCACGATCCGCGGAGTCGCAACTCCATAGTTGGGAAGACCCGAGTATTCTCGGAATCCCGTGCTCAAGTTAAACCGAACTAAGGTAAGGCTAATCCAGCAAATCCTCCCGGCGTGTCGACACCCTGATAGTAGCCGCGCGTATCTAGGTCTCAGGACACGACCGGATGGGCGAAGCTACAGGACCCAAATACCTCGGGTTGCCCCAAGGCGGTTCCCGCAGGCTCCCCGTTTGGGACCAACACCATCGGCACTGGCCCCCCCTGCTATGTAGAAAAGGATCCTCGAGGGAGCGACCCCCTATGCAAATTTAATTAATTAATTAAGTTGTTATTATGGGCAAATAGTACCAAATGTTGGGACTTGCTGGAAAAGACTTAGCACTTAGCGGTTTATCAAGGGGGTCCCATACACCCCAACCGTGTTAGGAACGCAAAATCAAGGAACATAACACCGGTTTATACGGTTCCTAACGGCATGAGTGGAACAAAACACCAAGCAAAAGGCTTAGCCTTCCACCCTGCCAGTATATAGATGATTTCATTTTTAAGCATTTATATAGTGTGATATAACCCAACCAAACTTCAACATGAAGCAAGCATCTTCGGTCTTCACCTGCAACTAACAATGCTATAAGAAGGGCTGAGCGAAGCGTACTTAGCCAAGCAACGGTTTGCGTAGGTAGGGTGGTTAAACATGCCAATGGTTACAAGTAGGAGGCTGACAAGAAGAACATAGGCATCGAGGCAAATACTACAGAGCGATACTACTAGCAAGAGGCAAAGATAGTAATGGTATCCGGGTTCGGTCATCTTGCCTGGAATTCCACAAGGGAGAAGAACGGATCCAAGAAGAAGACGGAGCAACAGTCAAGCGGATCCTCACAACTCCGGAACGAAACCGAAGCTAACAAGAGAAGCAACCGGAAAGAAACAAACAACATGGTAAACACACAATCATAAACATGTCATAAGATGCACAAACAAGTATGATGCATGTCCGGTTTAATTATGCATGGCATGGCAAAGGTGCACAAACAACACTACAAGTTAAGTGGAGATCAATATGCAACGAGTTGCATATTGACGAAACACCACATTTAATTATTTAGTTGACTCTCATTATTAACAAGACAAGATTAAAAGTTTTTAACATGGCAAGAGGTGAAACATAAAGAAACTACACTATTAAGACATTTTAAATGAGGCCGGAAATAACAACAACATATCCAGAAAATCCCCATAAGCATGTTTATTAATTATAAGCAACAACAAACACACATATTAATGTTGTTAACATGATGCGGATGACATGATCAAGTTTATGCAAGTTTTATTAAAAGGTTGACAATTAACAAGATATGAAGCATTGTCACCGTGGTGGAATGAAAGGGTGCCACGGCAACGATTCAAAAATGATGCAACGCATCATATCGGTCCCGGTATCTCGTTAAGAGACCGGTGCAAAAGGTGACGAAGCGAGTCAAACGAGATGATGGGGTGATCCCGTTGCCGGGTTCCCACGGGTCGGCGACGAGGCAACCGAGGAGCTCAACAAAAGGTCGGAACGGGCACGAGCACACACAAGGGAGACATTTCATACAACACAACAAACATCACACGGGTCATCCACGGGGTCGTTTCGGTATACCTTCGAAACACTCGTTTCGGGACGGTTCGAGACGTAGAGGAAGGAGTCGTTCACGTCGGAGAGGAGTAGCCGTTCCGTAGAGGGAAGTAGTCGTTCTCGCAACTCGTAGAGGAAGTAGTGGTTCACGTCATCGTGTCGTGGTACTTGGCGAATTCCTCGTTTCCGGCGACGGTAGTGGTACTCGGGGCGACGGTAGACGTTCACGTAGGTGTTTCCGGGCGTCGGTAGTCGTACACGGAGCGTTTTGTAGATGTACTCATATCCGTAGCCGTTCACGAGCTCGTCTTCCGTAGATGTACACGTTCTCTGTCAAGTCAACAGCAAAAGCCACCAAACAACACAAAAAACTACAGCAGCTAAAACAAGGGCAGCACGGCGACGAGGTTGCAGCAGCAGCGGTGGTTTTTGGCGCTGGATCCGGTGCTGGACGCGCAGGGCGCTGCAGAGGAGCGGGACTGCGGACGCCAGACGGAAAAGAGGCCGGGGCGCTCGGGGCCGGGGCAGAGGCAGCATCACGGCGAGGCTCCAGGAGATGCCGCGGCCTGGGCGGCTGGAGATGGAGGAGGCCATGGCTTGAGGCGCCGAGGAGCGGAGCGGGGTGCTGGAGAGGAGGCGCGTCGGGACCTCGGCGGCGATTGGGGGCGCGGACGGAGGGACCCTGGCGCGGCTGAAGAAGGGCAGCTCGAGCTGCTGCGCCTGCGGGCGAGGGGAGGGAGCCGCGCCGGCTGCGCTCGGAGGAGACGAAGGAGCCAGGCGCGGGGCGCGCGGGGCTCGCCAGGGAACTCGGTCCTGGCGCGGGAGGCCGGCCGCTGGTGGAGGAAGAAGGGCGCCGGCGCCGCGTCCTTGGTGCTGGCGAGGAGGAGAGGACGGGAGGAGGGAGCGAGGGAATGGAGAGGTTCGGGGCGACGAGAGAAAGAGGGGGCGCGGTCGAGAGGCGCTCGGGGAGAGATCGAGTGAGGGACTCGAGCGGGTTCGGGAAGAGGGGTGGCGGCGGCTGAGCGGAAGGAGAGGGAGTGCGAGGGGGAGTTAGGGTAGGGTTCGGCGCCTGAGGCTGGTTGGGCCTAGAGAGAATAGGCCAGATGGGCCTGGGAGGTGGCCTGGGCCGAAGTGGCTGGGCTCCCAAGGGAGAAGGAGGAGAGGAATGGCCTGCGGCTGCTCTGCTGAAGTTTTTCTTAGCAGAAAAAAATAAAAGAGAAGAAGGAAAAAAGGAGGGGAGTTAGGGAAAAGGGCACAAGGAAATAATTTTCTCGGGCTCGTAAAAATGAGCACGACCGGAGAAAATATAAAAGGTTAGAACGGAAAAAAAAAATAATTCAAACATATTTGAATATAATTCAAATAGGTTTGAACTAAGACGAGATTATTGAAGTGTCCAAAAATGTCCGGAATTTTGGAGGAGCCTCGAAAATAACGGAAAAGAATAAAGGGAAGGTTTAGAAGTAGAAACTCGAAGTGGAAAAGACAATGGGGAATTATGCAAGTGTGTTTGAGTAATTCCGAGGAATGGAATGATTATTAATATAGCTCCATAATTATTAGGAGGCTTTTATATGTTATAAAGAGAAGTTACCTTCCCTCGATTTAAATGGACCGAAAGTCCACACGAATTATTTAAGTTGAGATGCAAAAATAAAATATGACATGATGGCATGATGCAATGCAAAAAATAAATAACACTAGCACAAAAGAACCACACGGGCAACCCGGAACATCTGGAATCTTCTGGAATCTTCTGGGACGTCGGTCTCGGGCGTCACAACTCTCCCACACTAACAGAGGATCTCGACCCGAGATCCTAGAGATATCACCGGGTAAAAACGGAAGAGGAAGAGGTAAAACAAAGTTGCTTCTTTGACAGACGAGTGAAACCAAAGAACCTTGAGAGGTTAAACAAGTTAAAAGAAGAATACAACGGAGATTAACGAAGTTAAGAGCACTTCGGTAAAATGAGGAACAAGGAGCATAATGAGAACCTTCAAGGTTGAAAGACATGAAGCAAGAGCTCACGGACGAAAAGAATATAAAACCGCAATGGTATGGCCAAGGAATAAGAATGACAAAATTTGGACAGCACTCCGTCTGAAAATGGAAGGAAAAATGAGCAAGAACTTGAGGAGATGAGATGATACTTGATGAAAACAACAACATATTGCCTCCGAAACAATTAAAAGAATGGCACAAGGGGAAAGAAAGATTCAGACAGCACTCCGGTTAAAAGAGAGTTAACACTTGATAAGATGAGGGAACTTGAATGAAGAATAGAACACTCCGGTTAAATGATAAAAGAGAAAGAACATGATTCTCGATAAAAACGAGATGATGGTTAAAGAGAGCAACATCACAATGCCTCCGGAATGAAAGAATAGATAATAAACAAAGAAAGAAAATGAATGGAGAAGAAAATGACAACATCTCTCAAAATTGAATTTCAAAGAGCATCCTTACAATTAAGGGTTGAACAGAATTGTTGGAATTCAACAACGAAAAGAATAAGTTCGTTGTGGGCTTATGGAAAACATCTCAAAATTAAGAGGTGACAACCAGCCACTAACTTAAACAATTGATTGGATTGAGATCAACAAGGAGAAGAAAACTTATCTCACCGGAATGTTAAATGAAGAACTTGGGTCATTTATAAGCACCATAATTAGCAACAATTCTCAAGGAAAGCTTTTGGTGAAATACAACCCAAGATAACTCCAACAAATAAAAGGAGGGGTTGGAAGGATCTCGTAAAGAGAAAGAAATGATGGTTTTAATTATCTCATTCCTGATAACTTGTGAATCATGAAACATGAATGAATTGACAAGAATGACATAACACCATCTGAAAAGATAAGGTAGAAAGAATTGCAATAGGAAGCATGATGAAGAATGCTTGAGCTCCAACAAGAATCTTGATGAAGACTTCGAGGATGAATTAAAACATGATGATGAACCACCATGAAGAACTCCGGTAATGAAAGCATGAGAAGTGAAAGACGAAAAGAATAAGATTCAAGACCTGCGATGAATTAGATAGAGCTTGAAATGATAATAATTGAAATAGCTTGAAGCTCCGGAAAACAAGATGAACCACTTAGAACCAAGGATATGATTTGATGAACAAGCTCCGGAAAACAGAGATTAAATCACCTTGAAGGAATAAGAATAAGAATTATGTTATGCATCTCCTTCACCAATTTAAATTGATGACAACCAAAGGATTTGGCATACTACTTATTCTCGTTGGAAGGAATTAAAGAGAGATCTAGCACAAGCTTGGATAAATCTTCAACGAACCACCGGTAGGATTATGAAAAGAACAAGTGAATTTAAAACGATAACAACGGAAGAGTAACTTGAAAGAACCACCGTAAGAATATGGAGACGAACGAAGAGGCATCAATGAAGAATAGTTGGAGGACGAAGTTGAAAACTGAGAACGAAGAAATATTCTGAAATGATGGCCTTCGGAGGATCACAAAGAAAAGAATTCATGAAGCGCTCCGGATGGTATAAAAGAATTCCTCACAATCAAAACAATAATGAGGATGGCATGAAGCTAGAACCACGAATCTTCAAGAAGACAGGCCAAGATTTAAGAGAAACACTTCTGCGTTCTCCAAATGTTGAGAATGAAGACGAGAAATGCCATGAAGAATTGTTGAGCACTCCGGAATGAAGAATTAAAAGGTTGAACCAATGATGAACAAGAATTGAACGCGATCTTGGAGAAGGCATGTGACTGATGGAAATCATTCTTACGTCACACTTTGACAAGAATTTGAGTATAACTCCAGAAAAAATAGAAGAGTCAGGTAAGATCCTGGGAAAAAACCTGTGGGTTAAGGCCCACTAAAGAAATCACCGTTGGAAAAGATTGCTTAAGAGATATTGCACCGGTTGAATTAAAAAGGCTTGAATAAGATAACAATCTCAAAATAGTTTGAACTGATTAAGAATGGAATTATGAATCTTCAGCACTCCGGATATGGATAGCAAGAGGAGAATGATTAATTGGTGCACCGGAATAAGAAAGCATTATGAAAAGAGGAAAAGGATAAGATCAACACCAAAATCTTGAATTACATCCACCGGAAGAATATGAGAACAAAAGAATGATGAACTTGAAGCTCTTGAGCATCTTTACGATATATCACCGGATAAGAACATTGAAGGAAAATGAATGAAGAAATATCACATGAATAAAATGGATACTTCATTTGAGAATTCTGGCTCCAAGAAGAAGAAGGGTGGGAGGGTGGGGAAAACAAAGATAACTTGGGATGAACAAAATGGGCACCGGTTGAGAAGAATTAACATGACCATCTCGATGATCAAGAAGAATTAGCACTCCCATAGAAATATGAGAATACGGATTAGGAAAGGTATGGAATCAACATTTGACATCGAAGCAACTCGAATACCAGAATCAAAACGAAACAAAGGGTAGATATGCAACATGATCTTCACAATATCATCCGAACAGAGGATTGAACGAATGAATTCCGCAGGTACATCAGCTTGACGAGAAGCCACTTGGAGAACAAAAAGTAAATAAAAAAGGAACAAGGATCAGATAGAACAAATACAAGATAGAAGTTTCGTTCGACATCTTCGTGCTGAAAGCTCATGGAACGTGTTACAAAAGGGTTTTGCAATCCCCGGATCAGCATAGCCAAGGACCCTTTAAGATGCAACTCCCGATCAGAACAAGTCCATAAAACCACTTCACTCAATGTAGAACCCCAAACTTCATATCGAGCATCCGTTGGAAGAATGCCTAGAACTACTAGACGAACCCACCTATAGATTTCCGAAAGTTTCCAGTTATGCAATCAGGTGTTGGGGATACACGGGAAGCACCGCGCAATCAACTCTAAACCTACATCCAGGTGTATCCATCCTTCAACACATAACCAGTCTTTCTCGGAAACTGTTTACCTCGGACCTTCGAAAACGCATCCACTATAACAAGCTATGGCAATACTCTCGAACTACCTCCCCAGTACTGGGTGATGTCGGGGTTATCTTGCCACTGGCCGTATAGGAGAGATTTTCGATGTCGGCCGTCTTAAGTATTTAGTACTGCCGCGATATGCTTGTGTCAATGATACCCCGAAGCTCAACTCCTCGGTAACAGGAGGCATCGGGAACAATATCCTTGTCACAAGAACATCGAAACAATCCCAGAATACTCGCGGGATCCTAAAAAAAAATTTTGGTGCAATTTTTGAAAGTAGAAGAGAAAAGAGTAATCGTCAGGAGTCCTCACCAGAGTGAAAAGGGAAGAGAAGCAAAGAAATCCTACTCTCCGATATAATATAGGACTCAAAAAGTTTTCAGTGTGTGCCTAGACTCAACCGTCAACGATTCGATCAATCAGTGGGGGCTTCTAGGTCGGAGAAGGCTCTGAATACCAACTTGTAATGCCCAGGATGGAACTATACCTCCTACGTGTCGAGGCACGACTTAAAGGCATAAGTCCATCCTAGAATGATCTCAAGTTTGGTATCTTTGCACAACTCATGTAAAAGAGGGATTAAACTGCAAAAGGAGATAGTTGGCTTACACTCGCCACTTCACCCAATACATTACATAAACAATCATCATTCAGAACATCACAACCCGACTACGGGTGAAGATCCAAAAGAAAGATACCAAAACAACAAAAGCCACAGGTCAGGATCGAATCCTAGTAGAAACCACTACTGAACATCGAAACGTCACGAGCAAACAGCCAAACTCTTCATCGAGCTCCCGGTGAAGAACTGAACCAACTCCTGCATCGAACTCGGCTGAACCTGCATCTGGTGTGGTGAAGTAACTGTGAGCCACAGAGGACTCAGCAATCCCGTTCCCGGGTAACAGAACTATTTAAGCCTTTAGGTGAGGGCAAGGCTGAAGAAAGAAATGAGGTGAAGGAACAACAAGAGTCTGCAGAAGCAACTAGCACTAACTTACGCAAAAGAGAGCGAGAAGAGAAGAGCCTCGGTCGAAAGATGATCACGAAGTGATCCTAACTAAAGCCGGTCAAACATAACCCCACCGTGTTCAACTCCCGAATCCCTATTCGGAAATTGACAGTCACGGTACACACGCTGGTAGTGTATTGGAAACATTGTGTCAAGTTATCTACAACCGGAATTAACAAGCTCCCATCTGCCACATAACCGCGGGCACGGCTTTCGAAAGTTCAAACCCTGCAGGGGTGTTCCAACTTGACCCATTACAAGCCCACGATCCGCGGAGTCGCAACTCCATAGTTGGGAAGACCCGAGTATTCTCGGAATCCCGTGCTCAAGTTAAACCGAACTAAGGTAAGGCTAATCCAGCAAATCCTCCCGGCGTGTCGACACCCTGATAGTAGCCGCGCGTATCTAGGTCTCAGGACACGACCGGATGGGCGAAGCTACAGGACCCAAATACCTCGGGTTGCCCCAAGGCGGTTCCCGCAGGCTCCCCGTTTGGGACCAACACCATCGGCACTGGCCCCCCCTGCTATGTAGAAAAGGATCCTCGAGGGAGCGACCCCCTATGCAAATTTAATTAATTAATTAAGTTGTTATTATGGGCAAATAGTACCAAATGTTGGGACTTGCTGGAAAAGACTTAGCACTTAGCGGTTTATCAAGGGGGTCCCATACATCCCAACCGTGTTAGGAACGCAAAATCAAGGAACATAACACCGGTTTATACGGTTCCTAACGGCATGAGTGGAACAAAACACCAAGCAAAAGGCTTAGCCTTCCACCCTGCCAGTATATAGATGATTTCATTTTTAAGCATTTATATAGTGTGATATAACCCAACCAAACTTCAACATGAAGCAAGCATCTTCGGTCTTCACCTGCAACTAACAATGCTATAAGAAGGGCTGAGCGAAGCGTACTTAGCGAAGCAACGGTTTGCGTAGGTAGGGTGGTTAAACATGGCAATGGTTACAAGTAGGAGGCTGACAAGAAGAACATAGGCATCGAGGCAAATACTACAGAGCGATACTACTAGCAAGAGGCAAAGATAGTAATGGTATCCGGGTTCGGTCATCTTGCCTGGAATTCCACAAGGGAGAAGAACGGATCCAAGAAGAAGACGGAGCAACAGTCAAGCGGATCCTCACAACTCCGGAACGAAACCGAAGCTAACAAGAGAAGCAACCGGAAAGAAACAAACAACATGGTAAACACACAATCATAAACATGTCATAAGATGCACAAACAAGTATGATGCATGTCCGGTTTAATTATGCATGGCATGGCAAAGGTGCACAAACAACACTACAAGTTAAGTGGAGATCAATATGCAACGAGTTGCATATTGACGAAACACCACATTTAATTATTTAGTTGACTCTCATTATTAACAAGACAAGATTAAAAGTTTTTAACATGGCAAGAGGTGAAACATAAAGAAACTACACTATTAAGACATTTTAAATGAGGCCGGAAATAACAACAACATATCCGGAAAATCCCCATAAGCATGTTTATTAATTATAAGCAACAACAAACACACATATTAATGTTGTTAACATGATGCGGATGACATGATCAAGTTTATGCAAGTTTTATTAAAAGGTTGACAATTAACAAGATATGAAGCATTGTCACCGTGGTGGAATGAAAGGGTGCCACGGCAACGATCCGAAAATGATGCAACGCATCATATCAGTCCCGTTATCTCGTTAAGAGACCGGTGCAAAAGGTGACGAAGCGAGTCAAACGAGATGATGGGGTGATCCCGTTGCCGGGTTCCCACGGGTCGGCGACGAGGCAACCGAGGAGCTCAACAAAAGGTCGGAACGGGCACGAGCACACACAAGGGAGACATTTCATACAACACAACAAACATCACACGGGTCATCCACGGGGTCGTTTCGGTATACCTTCGAAACACTCGTTTCGGGACGGTTCGAGACGTAGAGGAAGGAGTCGTTCACGTCGGAGAGGAGTAGCCGTTCCGTAGAGGGAAGTAGTCGTTCTCGCAACTCGTAGAGGAAGTAGTGGTTCACGTCATCGTGTCGTGGTACTTGGCGAATTCCTCGTTTCCGGCGACGGTAGTGGTACTCGGGGCGACGGTAGACGTTCACGTAGGTGTTTCCGGGCGTCGGTAGTCGTACACGGAGCGTTTTGTAGATGTACTCATATCCGTAGCCGTTCACGAGCTCGTCTTCCGTAGATGTACACGTTCTCTGTCAAGTCAACAGCAAAAGCCACCAAACAACACAAAAAACTACAGCAGCTAAAACAAGGGCAGCACGGCGACGAGGTTGCAGCAGCAGCGGTGGTTTTTGGCGCTGGATCCGGTGCTGGACGCGCAGGGCGCTGCAGAGGAGCGGGACTGCGGACGCCAGACGGAAAAGAGGCCGGGGCGCTCGGGGCCGGGGCAGGGGCAGCATCACGGCGAGGCTCCAGGAGATGCCGCGGCCTGGGCGGCTGGAGATGGAGGAGGCCATGGCTTGAGGCGCCGAGGAGCGGAGCGGGGTGCTGGAGAGGAGGCGCGTCGGGACCTCGGCGGCGATTGGGGGCGCGGACGGAGGGACCCTGGCGCGGCTGAAGAAGGGCAGCTCGAGCTGCTGCGCCTGCGGGCGAGGGGAGGGAGCCGCGCCGGCTGCGCTCGGAGGAGACGAAGGAGCCAGGCGCGGGGCGCGCGGGGCTCGCCAGGGAACTCGGTCCTGGCGCGGGAGGCCGGTCGCTGGTGGAGGAAGAAGGGCGCCGGCGCCGCGTCCTTGGTGCTGGCGAGGAGGAGAGGACGGGAGGAGGGAGCGAGGGAATGGAGAGGTTCGGGGCGACGAGAGAAAGAGGGGGCGCGGTCGAGAGGCGCTCGGGGAGAGATCGAGTGAGGGACTCGAGCGGGTTCGGGAAGAGGGGTGGCGGCGGCTGAGCGGAAGGAGAGGGAGTGCGAGGGGGAGTTAGGGTAGGGTTCGGCGCCTGAGGCTGGTTGGGCCTAGAGAGAATAGGCCAGATGGGCCTGGGAGGTGGCCTGGGCCGAAGTGGCTGGGCTCCCAAGGGAGAAGGAGGAGAGGAATGGCCTGCGGCTGCTCTGCTGAAGTTTTTCTTAGCAGAAAAAAAATAAAAGAGAAGAAGGAAAAAAGGAGGGGAGTTAGGGAAAAGGGCACAAGGAAATAATTTTCTCGGGCTCGTAAAAATGAGCACGACCGGAGAAAATATAAAAGGTTAGAACGGAAAAAAATAATAATTCAAACATATTTGAATATAATTCAAATAGGTTTGAACTAAGACGAGATTATTGAAGTGTCCAAAAATGTCCGGAATTTTGGAGGAGCCTCGAAAATAACGGAAAAGAATAAAGGGAAGGTTTAGAAGTAGAAACTCGAAGTGGAAAAGACAATGGGGAATTATGCAAGTGTGTTTGAGTAATTCCGAGGAATGGAATGATTATTAATATAGCTCCATAATTATTAGGAGGCTTTTATATGTTATAAAGAGAAGTTACCTTCCCTCGATTTAAATGGACCGAAAGTCCACACGAATTATTTAAGTTGAGATGCAAAAATAAAATATGACATGATGGCATGATGCAATGCAAAAAATAAATAACACTAGCACAAAAGAACCACACGGGCAACCCGGAACATCTGGAATCTTCTGGAATCTTCTGGGACGTCGGTCTCGGGCGTCACAACCCGAAGGTCTGTGATAAACTACTCACAACTCATGGTGAGGGCGATGATGATGATGATGATGATGATGATGATGAAGGCCTCTGTGATGGACCCCCCTCCGGTGGAGCTCCGGAATAGGCTCCAAGATGGGATCTCCATGGGAACAGAAGCTACGGCGGTGGAATTAGGGTTTTCTCTCTGCGCATGGAGTTTCTGGGGTACGTAGATATATATAGGAAGAAAGAGGGCACCGGGGGCCACACGAGGCAGCCTCGAGGCAGGGGGGCGCGCCCTAGCAAGGGGGCGGGCCCCCCACCCTCGAGGGCAGCCCCTCTGTCCCCTGACTTGGTCCTAAAGTTTCCTGTGCGTGATTTTCTCCAAAAATATCCCTCGCGAAGGTTTCATTCCGTTTGGACTCCGTTTGATATTCCTTTTCCGCAAAACCCTGAAATAGGCAAAAAACAACAATCTGGACTGGGCCTTTGGGTTAGTAGGTTAGTGATACGTCTCAAACGTATCTACTTTTCCAAACACTTTTGATATTGTTTTGACCTCATTCTTGCATGATTTGGACTAAACTAACCCGGACTGACGCTGTTTTCAGCAGAGCTGCCTGTATGGTTTATTTGTGTGCAGGAAAACGGATTTTTAAGCATCTCAGAAAAATCCACGAAAAATCACAAAAAATCCACGCACCCGAGGAAACCAAATGCCAGAAGTGGGGCCAGAGGGGGGCCAGGGGGTGCCCAGGCGCCCTGTGGGCGCGCCCCCCCTGGGCCGCGCCGGGGGGCACCTGGGTGGGGCCCACATCCCCTGGTGCCCTACTTTAGCCCATATTTTTCCTCCCGACGCAGAAACCCCAGATCGGAAGTTCTTTCGCTGTTTTTCGTCGCGGAGCCGCCGCCACCCTCTGTTCTTCTTCGGGAGGGCTAATCTGGAGGCTGATTTGGCCTCCGGAGAGGGGAGATCGTCGCCATCGTCATCATCATCACCACTCCATCATCCCTCCATGACTTCCCCCTTCATGTGTGAGTAATTCCCCTGCTGTAGGCGAAGGGGATGGTAGGGATTGGATGAGTTAGATCATGTAATAGTTCGTCAGATTGTTGGGGGCATGTTGCCTATCATCTAGTATGGTGTTTATCATCTTTTCTACAACTTTTCATTCTTAATGCTTGACACTTAGGGCCCGAGTGCCATGATTTCAGATCTGAACCATATGTGTTTGCATGAATATATTTGTGTTCTTGATCCTATCTATGAGTTGTATGCACCTGTTACGGTTCGGAACCGGCGATCCCAAAAGTGACAGCTTGGGACACCAAAGGGGATGGCACGTAGTTTGAGGATTACATGTATC
Source organism: Secale cereale (assembly GCA_902687465.1). Lineage (NCBI taxonomy): Eukaryota > Viridiplantae > Streptophyta > Magnoliopsida > Poales > Poaceae > Secale > Secale cereale. The sequence goes on from LR738712.1 coordinate 774,494,262, forward strand.
CAATGAGTTCATTGCTTTGTTCCGGTGCTCTTTGACAGGAGCACCTTAATATCCATTAGTTCCTTTTGGCCCCGTTCCTAGCGGGATGGTAGGACAAAAGATGTTGTGCAAGTTCTTATTGCAAGCACGTACAACTACCTACGGGATACATGCCTAATGTTTGATATTTGCCTAGATGATCATTACTTTTCCGTGTGCCGTGCCCCAAGTTAGAATCTATCTCATCCATGCAGCGCCCAACCATCCATCTCCCTAGCCTATAGTGTTTTAAACCTTGCCTGTCACTAGTTGCTACTTCTGCCATTTACTACTGCTATTTACTTTTGCTGTTTACTTTTACTATTACTATCATCACTATCATATCACTGTTACCACTTATCTTTTGTTGCAAGTTAGTATATTTCAGGTGCGGTTGAATTGACAACTCAACTGCTAAAGCTTATAAATACTCTTTGGCTCCCCGTGTGTCGAATCAATAAATTGGGTTATTCTTACCCGCGAAGACTATCTCGATCCCTTACGGTTGAGGGTTATCAAGTACCGTTTTCTGGCGCCGTTGCCGGGGAGCATAGCAATATTTACAAGTCTACTTGAGGTATCCTACCTGCTGCACTTTATTCACTATGGGTAAGAAAGGTGACCCCAAGGTTCCGATCTTACTATCCACTACAAGAAGAGGTACTGCTCTGAGCACTAGTGCTACGCTTGATTCACCTTCTGTTATGAGTAAGTTTGCCTCACCACCACCACATGATGCTCCTGCTGAATCTGTTATTATGTCTGATACTCTTGATGATGCTTCTACTACTTTTGATGATGATATTAGTTCGCTTGGTTATGCTCTTGAGAAACAAATTACTGTTGCTGCTGAAAAATATGGAATTGAACTTCCTGTTGCTCGCTACCCTATTGGTGAAACTTATGATTATCCTGATTTGAGTAAACTCCAGGAGAGGCTCCTTGATGATGATTACTATATACTTGATGAAGATTTGTGCAGGGAACTGACAGAGTTTGCCGGCTCTGACCCTGAAGTTATTAAGAAAATATTTGAAAAACACTCTTTGAAAAACAAAACCGTTCCTAATCCTGAGTTTGCTACATCTCCTATATGCATTGATGATCCTGATTTTGTTTTCTCTGTTGATCTTTCACTTATACCTATGGTTGAAGCTGACCCCTTTTATGGCAGAGAAAATGATGATGCTATTGCACACCTAACTAAACTTGGTGAGCTAGGTAGCCTGTTTACCACAGATGAAAAGATACGCTACTTTTATGTGACCAAGCTTCTTCCTTTCTCCTTGAAGGAAGGTGCTAAAGCATGGTATGATTCACTCCCATGCGGTTCTATTAAGAGTCCTCAGGACTTAGCTCACTCTTTTGTTGATAAATACTTTCCTGCTCACATGCAACATGCTGCTTTACAAAGAATTTACAACTTTAAACAGTTGTAGGATGAGTCCCTCCCTAAAGCTTGGGGGAGGTACTGCGGTTTGATTCGGGCTAGACCAGGACATGAAATTCCTAAGAATGAATTAATTGATATATTCTATGCTGGTCTAACTGATGAATCTAGGTCCTATCTGGACAGTTGTGCTGGTTGTATTTTCAGGAAAAGAACACCGGACGACGCGGAAGATTTCATGGGCAGAATTGCCAAAAACCATGAAGATTGGTCCGTCCGTGAACCACCTCCACCACCAAAGAAGAGGGGCATGTTTGTTCTAAGCCCCGAAGATATGTGAGAAGCAAAGAAGTCTATTAAAGAGAAAGGTATTAAAGCTGAAGATGTGAAGAATCTACCCCCTATTGAGAAGCTGTGTGAGCCTACCACTCACCCTCCTATGGTAGAGGTACACTCTCTTTTAGATTTCAACGCAAGTGACATCCCTCATGGTAAACCTCCTGATCAATGTTTAGATGAGTTTGATAATTTTATTATGAAACAGAATCATTTTAATGAGAGGATAGAAAGTCAGTTGCATGATAATTCCCTTGCTATCAAAAAGTTGCTTGGTGTTTTAGATAGAACAGTTAATGATGTTCAATGTCTTGTGAAGCATTTTCATATGGTTCAAACTCAGCTCGATCAAATTTCTAATGTGCAAAGAAATTTACTTGCTAACAATGCCAAACAAGATAAATCGCAGGCTTTTGGGATTAAGACCCGAGGGGGAACTAGTACTCAAGATCCTCTTTATCCAGAAGGACATCCGAAGAGAATCGAGTAAGATTCTCAAATGCAGGAAGAAGAAATTGTTGTCTCTCCAAATAAGAAGAAGAAACATAAAGAGACTGACAATTCTAATGATCCTATTGCAGATGAAGAGCCAGCTATTGATCCCAACAGTGTATCTATTTCTGATGCGGAGACTGAAGACGGTGCTGAACCTGAAGGTAATGATAATGAGAAGAATGATCCGCCTGAAGTTCGAGAAGAAGAAGCACCTGACAAACGTAAGAGGTACACTAAAGAAGACTTCATCGCAAGAAAACATGGGAAGGAGAAAGAACCATGGGTACAGAAACCCATGCCCTTTCCAGGTAAGTCCATCAAATCTAAAGAAGAAGAGCATTACAATAAGTTTTGTGAATGGATTAAACCTCTTTTTCTTCAAATTCCTTTGACTGATGCTATTAAGTTACTCCCTTACTCAAAATATATGAAAGATATTGTCACTAACAAAAGAAAAGTTCCTAATGATGCAATATCTACTATGCTTGCTAACTATTCTTTCAGTGGAAAGATTCCTAAGAAGCTCGGTGATCCAGGTATACCCACCATTCCTTGCTCCATAAAGAATAATTATGTCAAATCTGCTTTATGTGATCTTGGAGCGGGAGTGAGTTTTATGCCTCTCTCTCTTTACGAGAGGCTTTGTTTAGAGAAACTAATTCCTACAGATATCTCCATTCAGATGGCTGACAAGTCAACCGCTGTTCCGATAGGTATTTGTGAGGATGTTCCAGTTGAAGTTGCTAATTGTTTAATTCTTACTGATTTTGTTGTGCTCGACATGCCCGAGGATGGGAGCATGTCCATTATTCTTGGTAGACCTTTCCTTAACACCGCAGGTGCTATTATTGATTGTAACAAAGGGAAGGTTACCTTTCATGTGAATGATAAAGAACACACGGTATATTTTCCGAAGAAGACCGACAGGAGGCATGCCCTCAACTCTATAGAGAATATCGAGACCGTGAAAATTGGAGAATGGGACTGTCCACTACATGTGCCTCACAAATACAAAACTATCATAGTAGGGACAATGTCCATCAAGGTAAAAGTTCAGTGATTACTTCGTAGGAGGTGAGACTTTTTGCTCTATATATCGCTTGTTTGTTGGTAAGACTTGATCAACCTTACTAGCGAACGTGTTTTATATGGATAAAAAGTTGAGCTTGCTATGTTTTCCTTTGTTTTTAGTATTGTCCTACTTGCTGTACCAAGTATCTATGTTTTTGAAGCTTCACAATACTACTAACTGCTTCAAGTTTTCAGAGAGTTTCGCAGCTTTTTGAACTTCGAAAAATTTTCAACAGTGAAGTTTTCAGAAAAATTCCAAAAAAATTATATTAAAAAATTTCCACAACGGGAGAGACCCGGAAAGTCCTGGGGCCAGCCAGGGGGGGCCACCAGTGGCCCAGGCGGACAGCTGGCGCGGCCCAGCCCCTGGCCGCGCCCACAGGGCGCCTGGGGCCCACGGGACCCCCCTCCAGGTACTTCTTCTTCCCCTCTCTCTCTCTTTTTCCAGAAACCCGAGTTCTGGTCTTGTTCTTGCTGTTCTTGGAGGCGATTCTTCGATCTCCCTCTACAACCCATCATTTGAGCTGAAATTTTGAGCAAATACTCCCTGGTATGTGACTCCTCCACCCCTCCAATTAGATTTTTGATTGGTGGCCTCATTTGTGAGTATTTAGTAGTTCTTGGTGCTGTAGAGATGAGCTTGCATGCATGTGTAGAAAGTTGTTTTCCAAGTTTTAATGCAAGTTTATGCCTTGGGCAAGTGAGTTGAGTAGTTTGCCTTAGCTCACTTTGTTTTAATCCTCGTTTTTGTAAATTGTAAAAAATTTCAGAAATGAGTTTGTTAGGAAGGGCAAAAGGGTGGCTTGAGAAGAGGAGGCCCGCACACTCGGATCGAGTCACTAGAGCCGCAGCTTCACCATCAACTGCTAGGGTTTGACACGACTCGTCACGAGCCGTGTTACTCAGTATCAGAAACTCACCTCCGGTTTCATTAACAGTTTTAGATATAATCCTGATTCAGGTGCTATTGAGTTTAAAATTTATAATGATCTGATCACCATGACTCTGGGAAATTTTTGTGAAGTAATAGGTGTGCCGAACGTTGGGAGGACGGCAAGGATGGCCACGCAGCCCTCCGAGCTGAAAACCGTCATCAACTCTCTCTACAGCATGGGTACGAGGGATATTCATCGGTCGAAGATCTCCAGCATCTTGTTTCCTCACCTCAGGTATTTTGCATATTATATCGCTAGAGGGGTGTTAGCTCGTGACAACACGAGCAGCATTTCTGCTCCAGATATTGCTATCCTGGCAGCAGCCCTCTCAGGGAGGTCTGATTATAATCTGGGTACCTTAATTGCTCGACGCCTTGCTATGAACGGCAACAAGGGGGACTTATATGGTGGCATTTATGCCACACTTATCTTAGAGCATCTTGGAGGCACCCCACACCCTGATGATACTCCTTTTACTTATTTAAGCTTTGATCTTGCTGCTATGAAAAGGCATAAGTTTGTTACCATGGGTTCTGAGCTTGATAACCTTGTTTATATCTTGCGTTTCGGAACTACCGCGGAACGCGAGATCCGTCTACCTGCACCTCTTTTGTTTGATTTTTCTCGTAGGAACGGATGGTCCTTTGATGTTGTCCAGTTCGATGAGTTCATGGTCCAGCATCAGTTCCATAACCCCATGGAGGGGGTTGTGCCCAACAAGGAGAGGCACGGTGAGATACCACATTTTCAGGAAGAGACCACCACCGAGTTTGGTGAAGGGTCTTCCTCTGTCTGGCGCTTGGAACCTTCCTCGTGGGAGACTCCGAGGAGTTCGGTGTACGCGCCATCATCCTTCTACGACCCTTGGTCTCACCACCATACCCCTGGAGCAGGAGGCTCCTGGGGGCAGTAGCTGCTACCAACTTGGGCCAAAAGCCTAAGCTTGGGGGAGTACGTGCCCTTCTCACTTTTCCGTTGTATTATCCGTTTTATTCACTTTGATCTTTTCGAAGTTTTTACCCGTTCTTCTTTATTCCTCTATTTGCAAAAACAACAAAAAGATTTTCTCTTTCTTTTGCTTTTTGTTCAACTTTTGAAAAACTCAAAAAGATTTCCTTTCTCTCTTTAGTTTGCTTTGTTTTCAGAGATCAGCTCGAGTCCGTGATGGCATTTGATTATATTTCCTACGTTCGATCGTGCAAGTGACAAGAAGTAATGACGAAGATCGACTGAAAGGAAGCAACAAGGAAGACCGGTATGAACTCTTTCTGTTTCTACTTTTGTACATATGCCTGTACTTATGATCTAGAGACCAGCTTGTAGCGACATAGTGCTATGTTTACAATGCTCTCTCAGTGGTTCATGCTTTCCTTGTGGCTAGTCCCGAATAACTAGAGTACATAATGTGTTATTGAAATGATCTACATGCATCGCACTGTTCATAGTCTGGCATACTAAGGTGGTATTTCCCTTTAGAGAATTTTTGGATTGACTTGGCACATGCTTACACATGTTTAAGACTAAAAAGTCTACCTTGCCTTGATGATCTTTGAGTTTTAGAATAGTTATATCACTTTCATGCCCGATTCAATGTTGCTTTGTCGCTCTGCATGATTATGACCGTTATTGCTCTCTAGTTGGTCGCTTCCCAGTCTTTTGCTAAACCTCCACCCGTACTAAGCGGAATGACTGCTTGTGCATCCAAAACCTCTAAACCTGTTATGCCATATGAGTCCACTATACCTTCCTATACATGGTATTTACCTGCCATTCCTAACGAAGACTTTCATGTACCATCTCGAAATTAATCAAAAGCATTTCTCCTTTTGTGCCTATGTTTTAGCTCATGAGGAAGTAGTAGTTAATTCATGATCTCTTTAAGTTGGACAAGTTTCACCCCTGGATTGCATGTATAATGTGCGAACCCCTAATATGAAAAGGAACTGGCATTGAGTGCGCCCGGCTCAAAAAGATAATATAACAAACGAACCCTCCTTCACGCTTTGTTCATGAGAAATCAGAAAACTTTGGCAGTGATAAACAAAGGAGATTAAGAGGATGTGATCGTCCTCATGCGGGAGCCGTTCCTCTAGACTTGTCTAGCTTAAAAAGTGATTGAGTTATCTGCTAGCATTCGTTGACGAAATATGCACCTCTCAAAAACATATTTACTTTTTTTTTTAAAACCAAGAGCTCTGGTACATGTTTCGTTTTTGTTTCCGATCACGGGTTTTCAACTTTGCCAATAAAAGCCACGGTTCGAGAGTCTCATCTTTTTTCTTCAAAGCACTGACTAGGAGAGCATAATTGTCATTCTGAGTGTAATGTGCATTGTCCCAAAGTATTACATTGTCTTCTGCATACTTGTGATATGATTTATTCTGAAATTCTTAGCTCTAGTCTCCTTTAAAACTCTGGAGGAGTCTCTGCATTTATGTTTTGCTTCACTCATGGAGGCTAGCGAGATACCACCTTAATATGCTCAAGCTATGTGCAATGTGATCTTGTCTTGATTCTCAGTAATATATTATCTACTCTTAATTATTTGTGACTGGTCACTTGAAAGAAGGATTGCTCCTTGCATTGTTCTCATAAGTACTGTTTTAATACTTGCTGAACTCTTTTCGTAGTACATGCTTATATACATCTAATGAAGCAAAAGAGTTTGTCAAAGTTTTCTTTGTCGCGTCCAGTTCGTTGAACTGAATTGCTTGAGGACAAGCAATATGCTAAGCTTGGGGGAGTTGATACGTCTCAAACGTATCTACTTTTCCAAACACTTTTGATATTGTTTTGACCTCATTCTTGCATGATTTGGACTAAACTAACCCGGACTGACGCCGTTTTCAGCAGAGCTGCCTGTATGGTTTATTTGTGTGTAGGAAAACAGATTTTTAAGCATCTCAGAAAAATCCACGAAAAATCACGAAAAATCCACGCACCCGAGGAAACCAAATGCCAAAAGTGGGGCCAGAAGGGGGCCAGGGGGTGCCCAGGCGCCCTGTGGGCGCGCCCCCCCTGGGCCACGCCGGGGGGGGGGGCGCCTGGGTGGGGCCAACACCCCTGGTGCCCTACTTTAGCCCGTATTTTTCCTCCCGACGCAGAAACCCCAGATCGGAAGTTCTTTCGCTGTTTTTCGTCGAGGAGCCGCCGCCACCCTCTGTTCTTCTTCGGGAGGGCTAATCTGGAGGCTGATTTAGCCTCCGGAGAGGGGAGATCGTCGCCATCGTCATCATCATCACCACTCCATCATCCCTCCATGACTTCCCCCTTCATGTGTGAGTAATTCCCCTGCTGTAGGCGAAGGGGATGGTAGGGATTGGATGAGTTAGATCATGTTATAGTTCGTCAGATTGTTGGGGGCATGTTGCCTATCATCTAGTATGGTGTTTATCATCTTTGCTACAACTTGTTATTCTTAATGCTTGACACTTAGGGCCCGAGTGCCATGATTTCAGATCTGAACCATATGTGTTTGCATGAATATATTTGTGTTCTTGATCCTATCTATGAGTTGTATGCACCTGTTACGGTTCGGAACCGGCGATCCCAAAAGTGACAGCTTGGGACGCCAAAGGGGATGGCCCGTAGTTTGAGGATTACATGTATCCAATGAGTTCATTGCTTTGTTCCGGTGCTCTTTGACAGGAGCACCTTAATATCCATTAGTTCCTTTTGGCCCCGTTCCTAGCGGGATGGTAGGACAAAAGATGTTGTGCAAGTTCTTATTGCAAGCACGTACAACTACCTACGGGATACATGCCTAATGTTTGATATTTGCCTAGATGATCATTACTTTTCCGTGTGCCGTGCCCCAAGTTAGAATCTATCTCATCCATGCAGCGCCCAACCATCCATCTCCCTAGCCTATAGTGTTTTAAACCTTGCCTGTCACTAGTTGCTACTTCTGCCATTTACTACTGCTATTTACTTTTGCTGTTTACTTTTACTATTACTATCATCACTATCATATCACTGTTACCACTTATCTTTTGTTGCAAGTTAGTATATTTCAGGTGCGGTTGAATTGACAACTCAACTATTAAAGCTTATAAATACTCTTTGGCTCCCCGTGTGTCGAATCAATAAATTGGGTTATTCTTACCCGCGAAGACTATCTCGATCCCTTACGGTTGAGGGTTATCAGTTAGTCCCAAAAATGATATAAAAGTGAATGATAAAGCTCATTAAACATCCAAGACTTCATAAATAATAGCATGGAACGATAAAAAATTATAGATACGTTGGAGACGTATCAAGCATCCCCAAGCTTAATTCCGGCTCGTCCTCGAGTAGGTAAATGATAAAGAAAGCATTTTTGATGTGGAATGCTAACCAATATAGTTTTTCAATGTAATTCTCTTAATTGTGGCATGAATGTGCAGATCCGAAAGATTCAAGATAAAAGTCTATATTGACATAAGAAATAACAATACTTCAAGCAATACTAACAGAGCAATCATGTCTTCTCAAAATACTATGGCGAAAGAAAGTTATCCCTACAAAATCATATAGTCTAGCTATGCTCCCTCTTAATCACACAAAATATTCATATCATGCACAACCCCGATTTCAGCCAAGCATTTGTTTTCATACTCTATCTTTTCAAACCTTTGAATTTTCACGCAATACATGAGCGTGAGCCATGGATATAGCACTATGGGTGAAATAGAGGTGGTTGTGGAGAAGACAAAAAGGAGGGAGATAGTCTCACATCGACTAGGCGTATCAACGGGCTATGGAGATGCACATCAATAGATATCAATGTGAGTGAGTAGGGATTGCCATGCAACGGATGCACTAGAGCTAAATATGAATGAAAGCTCAACAAAAGAAACTAGTGGGTGTGCTTCCAACTTGCTTGCTCACGAAGACCTAGGGCATTTGAGGAAGCTCATCGCTGGAATATACAAGCCAAGTTCTATAATGAAAATTCCCACTAGTATATGAAAGTGACTAAGCATGAGACTCTCTACAATGAAGAATATATTGCTACTTTGAAGCACAAGTGTGGAAAAAGATAGTAGCAATTGCCCCTTCTCTCTTTTCTCTCATTTTTTTGGAGGGGCTTCTTCTCTTTTTTTATTAGCCCCTCTCTATTTTTTTGGGCCATCTCCTTTTTTTATTGGCCTTTCCTCACATGGGACAATGCTCTAATAATGATGATCATCACACTTTTTGTTACAACTCGAAATTACAACTCGATACTACAGCAAGTATGACTCTACATGAATGCCTCCGGCGGTGTACCGGCATGAGCAATGAATCAAGAGCGACATATGAAAAATTATGCATGGTGGCTTTGCCACAACTACGATGTCAACTACATGATCATGCATGGCACTATGACAATATGATGCGTGTCATATAAACGGAACGATGGAAAGTTGCATGGCAATATATCTCGGAATGGCTATGGAAATGCCATGATTGGTAGGTATGGTGGCTGTTTTGAGGAACATTATGGTGGCTGTTTTGAGGAAGGATATATAGTGGGTTTATGGCACCAACGAAAGTTGCGCGGTATAAGAGAGGCTAGCAATGGTGGAAGGGTGAGAGTGCGCATAATCCATGGACTCAACATTAGTCATAAGAACTCATATACTTATTGCAAAAATCTACGAGTCATCAAAACAAAGCAATCAACGCATGCTCCTAGGGGGGAGCTTGGTAGGAGTTAACCATCGCGCGCCCCCGACCTCCACACAATGGTTGGCACTCTACAAATATCTCATGCTCTAACTTCGTCACATAGCGGTTCACCATACGTGCATGATACGGGAATCACTAACCTTAACACAAGTATTTCTCAATTTCATAATAACTCCACTAGCATGACTCTAATATCACTATCCTCATGTCTCAAAACAATTATCAAGTATCCAACATCTCATTCTATTCAATGCACTTGATGTGGAAATTTTTACTACATTGACATTGGATGTTTATCATGTGAAGACTAGTTTCTTTAGCCTAAACACATTACCATGCTGTTTTATTAGACTCTCAAATAGATATAAGTTAAGCATGAGAGTTCAACAATTTCTACAAAATATTACCACCACCATGCTCTAAAAGATATAAGTGAAGCACTAGAGCAAAAACTATTCAACTCAAAAGATATAAGTGAAGCACATAGAGTGTTCTAATAATTTCTAGGACATATTTAACTCTCTCAAATAGGTGTGTCCAGCAAGGATGATTGTGGCAAACTAACAAGCAAAGACTCAACTTATACAAGACGCTCCAAGCAAAACACATATCATGTTGCGAATAAAAATATAGCTCCAAGTATAGTTACCGATGGATGAAGACGAAAGAGGGGATGCCTTCCCGGGGCATCCCCAAGCTTAGGCTTTTGATTACCTTGAATTTACTTGGGGTGCCATGGGTATCCCCAAGCTTAGGCCTTTGCTACTCCTTGTTCCATAGTCCATCAAAGCAATACTCAAAACTTGAAAACTTCACAACACAAAACTTAGACAAAAATTCTCGTGAGTTCCGTTAGTATGAGAAAGCAAACCACTAATCAAAGGTACAGCAATGAATTCATTTTTTGTTTATATTGGTGTTAAACCTACTGTACTCCAACTTATCTATGGTTCATATCCTCCAATATTACTCATAGATGTATCGGAATAAGCAAACAACACACGAAAAACAGAATCTGTCAAAGATAGAACAGTCTGTAGTAATCTGCAGGGCTCGTCTACTTATGGAACTCCAAAAAATTTAAACTAAATTGGTAAATTTGCGCAATTTGTATACCAATCAGAAGCAAAAAGAATCAACTAAAAAGCATGCTCCAGTAAAATCCCACGACTACTTTAGCGAGTGCTAACGATTCTATTTTTCACAGCAAGATCATATAAACTTCACACAAGTCTTACCAAAGGTTCTACTTGGCACAAACACTAAACAAAACATGAAACGACATCTAATCAGAGGCTAGATGCAATATTTATTCTTTAACAGAAACGAAAACAAAAAACATAAAATTGGTTTGCCTCCCAACAAACGCTATCGTTTAACGCCCCTAGCTAGGCACGATACAAGATAGATGTAGGTATTGCCATCTTTGGAAGGCAATCCATAAGTGGCTCTCATGATAGATTCATATGGTAATTTGATTTTATTTCTAGGAAAGTGTTCCATGCCTTTCCTTAATGGAAATTGGAATCTAATATTTCCTTCCTTCATATCAATAATTGCACCAATCGTTCTAAGGAAAGGTCTACCAAGAATAATAGGACATGAAGGATTGCAATCTATATCAAGAACAATGAAATCTACGGGCACATAATTCCTATTGGAAACAATAAGAACATCATAAATTCTTCCCATAGGTTTCTTAATAGTGGAATCCGCAAGATGCAAATTTAAAGAACAATCATCAAGCTCATGGAACCCTAGCAAATCACACAATGTTTTTGGGATAGTGGAGACACTTGCACCCAAATCACACAAAGCATAGCATTCATGATCTTTTATTTTTATTTTATAGTAGGTTCCACTCATCATAAAGCTTTCTAGGTATAGAAACTTCCAACTCAAGTTTTTCTTCATAAGATTGCATCAAAGCATCAACTATATGTTTAATGAAAGCTTTATTTTGACTATAAGCATGCGGAGAATTTAGCACGGATTGCAACAAAGAAATACAATCAATCAAAGAGAAATTATCATAATTGAATCCCTTGAAATCTAAGGTAGTGGGTTCATCACTATGCAAGGTTTTAATCTCTTCGTTCCCACTTTTAGCAATTTTAGCATCAAGATCTAAAAACTCCGAATCATTGGGACACCTTAAAGCAGAATCATCTCCAATCCTATTATCATCAAGATTAATACTAGAAAACAAGGATCTAATAGGAGACACATCAATAACTTTCAGATCTTCATCTTTATTTTCATGATAACTAGAATAACACGATTTAATATAATCTTCTCTTTTAGCACGCATTCTAGCGGTTCTTTCTTTGCATTCATCAATGGAAATTCTCATGGCTTTGAGAGACTCATTGATATCATGCTTAGGTGGGATAGATCTAAGTTTCAAAGAATGAACATCAAGAGTAATTCTATCCACACTTCCATCCAATTCATCAACCTTAAGCAATTTCTCTTCAAGCATAGCATTGAAATTCTTTTGCGAGATCATAAACTCCTTAACACTAGTTTCAAATTCAGAAGGTGTCGGGGGAAACTGTCCACCACGAGCACCTATGGGACCGGAGCCCCTTGTTCGTGCGGTGAGGGAGCGGAGGGAGCACAAAGAGCAGATCGAGGTGAGCACGCGGGCAGTTTACCCAGGTTCGGGCCGCGACGGACGCGTAAAACCCTACTCCTGCTTGGTTTGTATTGAGTTGGGGAGCTCGGGAGCTTGAAGAACTAGCTACACCGAGCGAATGAGCGATCTAGGTTCCGAACCCTTTCTACGTTGTGCATGGGCCTCCTTTTATAGTTCAAGGGGTCACCGACAGGTGTCAACGTAGGAGAAAGGGCAAAAATGTAATTGTGGTGGTAGTTGTAACAGTGCGGGAACAGTGGATGAACAGTGCATGAACAGTGGTCATCACCTACTTTGACAGTGGGGGACAAGAGCATTAAATGCCCATCGCCGTCGACCCCAAAAGCGCCCGCCCTTGCGTCTCCGTTTGCCACGGCGATTGCTTTATCACCGTGGAGTGCCACCGTGTCCCCCAGGCTGCACAGCCATCCGCCACGCGTCCCTGGAATGGCCCCAGGGCGACGCGTGGTTCGATGAGCTGGAGCGCGGGCACACTGCGTAACTCTCCCCGGCAAGCACCTTGCCGGGGTCTTGACCTTGCCGGGCCCTGGAGCTTGCCGCTCCTCGGGCCCTGCCGGGGCGCACGTTGCGCCGAGGCGTGTCTTCTGAAGCGTAATCTTCTGGTCTTCCTGGCAAGCTCCTCTTGCTAGGGTCTTGTGCTAGTGAGGTAATCTTGAGCCTGGGACGGCCTTCCCGGCAAGCTCCACTTGCCGGGGCCTCGATCTTCTGTCTTGTATACTTTGTTTTTGAATGGCTTTATATGGAGCAGAAAGGTCTCCGGCAAGCACGTGGTAGGCCCTGCCGCAGGAAGCTGCTACTGCCCGTGCACAAGTCGGGGTACTGAGGTACCCCTACCTTAGTACACCGACAGGAGCCCCCGGGCCTGGGCCACACACGGCGCCGAGCGCTGTTGGGCCAGGCCCAAAACAGTGCACGGGCACGCGCGGCCCACGGCACGCCGAATCCCCTTCCGCATCCGCCGCGTCCCTCCGTAACGGCACGCGTCGATTGCGGCATCGTGGGAGAGAACGTGGCCACGTTCTTTAATGGGAAATGCGGAGCGTCCCCCACTTCCCCCTTAAAAGCAGAGGAAGCAGGGGCCGTTACCTTACTTCGCCTTCATTGCTTCTTCCATCTCCAGAAATTCCCCTCTGCGCCCCGCCTCCACACCTCCTCCGCCGTCTCTTGCATCTGCGGCGCCGCCGGACTCCTCGCTCCCCTTCCCTCGCCGCCTCCGCCATGGCCCCGAAGACCGAGAAGGCGAAGGCGGAGAAGACCAAGAAGGAGAAATCCGAGCAGGCGGCGAGGCTTGCTCTCCTGCGGAAGAGGAATGTCGTCTTCGCGCCGAGGCTCGGCGCGCAGGAGCTCTGGAACAAGTACTACTTGTTCTGGGCCAAGAAGACCAAGGCGCATCCTCGGACCAGAGTTTATCCCGCCGCCGCCAAGGATTTGTACCCCGGCGGGTATTTCTTCTTCGCTGTTTTCTTCCACTGCGGCCTTTGTCCTCCCTTCTCTGAATTTTTCTGCGATATCATGAACACCTACAACCTCCACCTTTTAGACTTCACCCCCAACGCCATCCTCACGATGGCGGTTTTCGCACATCTGTGCGAAAACTATATAGGGATCTATCCAAATGTAGCGCTTTTTAGGCATTTCTTTACGCCTAGAGTAGAGGCCGGCGCTCCCCTCTCCGGGGGGATCTCTTGGGTCTTCCGCTTGAACAAGAAGGAATCCTATCTGCAAGGGGAACTCCGCGGCAAGTGGGAGGAGTGGCGCACGGATTGGTGCTGGGTAGTAGAGGAGGAGCCGCAGCCCTTCACCGCGCCGCGCACAACTGCCATAGTGCGTGGCAGGGACTGGAGCGACCTGGACTCGGACGACATCAAGCTCAACGTCGTCCTTGTCAGAATTCTTCGTCTCCGGGTAGCCAAGTTGACCATCAGAGAGGTAGGACCAGACTTCCTCCACCGCCGCATTGCCCCTCTACAGGAGAGGAAGAGGCCAGCATGGGAGTACGGCAACGCGGCGGACATTATGAGACTGCGCCCAGGACTGAACTTCAACTTCACGTCGCTGGAGCTGAAGGGGATGGTCCGGGAACTTTTTAAGCACGACCCGGCCCACCCAGAGTGGTTTAGAGCTCCCCGGGGAGTGGTGCCCCTATGCAACAGCACGGCCCGGGACCCCTTGCGCGCGATGATGCCCGCATGCGACTCGCACGGCGTCGACCCAACATGGATAGCGCCCAAGCCGAATGCCATCATGAGCTTCTTCGACAACTTGGTGGAGGTGCCGAAGAACAAGGAGGAGATCAAGGGTCTCACCCGGGCCACCACTGATCGGGAGATTGCTTATATAGCTTCTCGGGTAGAAGAGGCCGCCGCAGCCGCAGCGGCAGGAGAGTTCGGGTTCACAGTCGAAGAGGCAGAGGCTGCGGAAGCGTCGTGCCAAGCAGAGGAGGCGGAGATCCGCAGGCTGCTTAAGCTTCCGCCCGACGAGCTCGCCGGGGTCCCCTCTCTGAGGTATGCTGGGATCCCCGGGATCGTGACCGAGGCCGCCGCGAGGGGCGACGTTGCCGGAGGGAGCGGAGGCGCCGGAGGGAGCGGAGGTGCCGGAGGGAGCACGGCCGCAGGGCAGGGCGCTGGGCCCAGCGAGCCGGCCGAGGAGGAGGAGGAGGAGGACGCCGGGGCCGGCGAGGACTCCGGTGGGTCCCTGGGGCTCAACGACGACGCCTCTTCGTCATCGGAGACCTCCCCGCCTCGGGCAAGTCCCAGGCGATCTCCGCTGAAGCGCCTCCGCAAGGCGACGACGGCGATGAGGGCGCAGGCGCCCCGACAACAACCAGCTCGCCGGGCGGCGCGAGCTACCCGGGGGAGCCAAGCCGCGACAGGAGCGCCCGACGCACCAACCGCGGCGGAGGCGCCCCGCACACAGGCTACGACGGAGGCGCCCCGTACGTCAGCGCCAAGTGGAGGAGGGTCTTCTCAGAGCGGAGCAGCTGCTCCGCCTGCTCCCCGGGCCTCGGCGCCCACAGGGGCTGGGTCTTCGCAGCCCCCAGCCCCGGGGACCGCCAACGCCCGAGGGAGCCTTCTCCTCCCGCTCCTCGCGCGGACGCGCCCCAGGTGGAGTTCGACTTCTCCGCCCTGAGCGACGACGACGACGAGGAACAGGAGTAAGGGCTTGAAGTTTTGTATCTTCTTTAATTTTGTCTTGATTCTTTCTTGAATGATTCTGATCTTGCTTCTTGCTTTGATTTCAGGACCCTGGCCCAACGAGCGGCGAAGAAGGCCAAGGTTCCCGTAGTCGAGGTCGAGGACGACTCGCCCGTCGCGGCGACAGGAGACGCGCCGGCAACAAGCTTGCCGGACCCAGGCGCTGCTCCGAGGAGCAGCCCCCAGCGCAGCCCCCAGCGTAAGTCTGGTTTTGAACTTTCCGCTCGTCGGGCGCGCTTGAAGATTTTGTCTTGTACTAACATCTTGTGGTTTTGTTTTGCCTTGATTGTCTTGTGCAGAGGTGGAGCCGCAGCCACAGGGGCGCCCGGAGACCACTCCCGGGGAGCCGCAGGCCCCGCCGTCCCCTCCAAGGACGAACTCTCCGGCGAGGGAGAGCGCTCCGCCAAGGGCGGGTACTCCGTCGAGGGCGAGTACCCCGCCAAGGGCGAGCAGCCCGGCGAGGGCGGCCACCCCGCCAAGGGAGAGCTCCCCGGCGAGGGAGCCTGTCGTAGACGAAGTCCGCCAAGGTAAGTCTTGCAACCTCGTCTTCTTGGACTTGTCTTTTTTGGATATTTGCTTGAACTTCTTCTTTTTCTTCTTCTTCTAGATCCTCCTCCCCCAGAGCAGATGGAGACGGAAATCGTCGTCGAGGAGGAGGGCGCGCAGGGCGACGGCGGCAACGCCCCTGTCGTCGAAGACACGGCGGGAGCCACCGAGCCTGCCGCGGAGGAGACTGCTCCGACCGCAGACGCAGCGGCCGGGGAGGGGGACGGCGGCCATACTGCCGGCCCGGAGGCGGCAGGAGCGTCAAGCGCTGCGCCGGCCGCCGACCCCTCCACCGAGAAGGAGCAGTCCGCCTACTATCTTGAGGCTCCCAACGGCGTCTTCATCCAAGTGCCGTGGGGATCCTCGTCGCGAGCCCCCGAGGAGGGAGAGACCTTCGATGGGGAGGTTCTCGCCTCCGCGGGGCTGAAGATCGTCGAGGCGCCTGGCGGGAGCGACGAGCCCGAGGAGGAGAAGTTGCTCCACCGGCTCCTGGCCCTTTACCGGGCCAGGCAGGCGAAGCTTGAGTCTCGAGAAGCCCTCACCGCCAAGGCCGCAGCTGACATGGAGAAACGCGCGGCGGAGCTCCGCGCCGCCAACCAGGCGGCCCTCCGCGACTTGGCGGAGGAGCGCGAGAGGCTTGCCGGGGAGTACGAGGAGTGGCTCTTGGAGAAGGCCGAGGCCGAGGAGCAGCACCGACTCGCCGGGGAAGCGCTGTCTCGGCGAGAAGGAGAGCTCACCCAACGGAAGATCAACCTCGACGCTCACGAGGAAGACCTTACCGCCCGGGAGCAGGCCCTTGGCGGGGAACTGAAAGAAGCGAAAGCTGCCGCAGCCACCGCGGAGACCGCCAAGAAAGACCTCGAGGCCAAGGTGGCGCAGCTGGAGGAGTACCTAAAGGCGAGCACGGATAGGGTCACCGCGCTCAACATAGAGCGCGAGAAGGATGCCCACACTAACTCTGAACTCCAGGTGCGCCTTTCCAAGCAAGGCGACGAGCTGAAGGCCGCCAAGGACTCGATTGCAGATCTGGAGCTGAAGGTTTCCACGCTGAAGGACTCTCTTGACGCCGTCCGGGACCGCGAAACCAAGCTGAAGGACGAGCTCCGCAAGGAGCGAGGCTTGGTGGAGAGCGCCACCACTGCGGCCAACAACTTCCGCCAGACCGTCGAGGTATGGACTGAAGACCTGGTGGCTTCTGCAGCTAGCATCGACAAGGAGCTGATGGCGCTGAGGGTTGAGCATCTCATATACTCTCCGGATCCAAACCTCCCCCACAGCACCAAGCTCAGTCTCTTCTTCAGAGGGATCGCGCCGGCACTTGAAAATCTACAGAAGAAGCTCCCCGCGCAGCTGGCCGAGGAGTCGCGCCGGCTCTGCACGGGAACCTTGGAGCGCGTCCTGACGAAGATAGTGTACCGCAATCCTGGTATAAATCTCGTCAACGTCCTCCGCAGCTTGCCGGCCGACGCGGATATGGAGGCGCTGAAGGCGCAGGTCGCCCACATCATCGCCAAGGTGAACAAGATCTCTAGGGTCGAAGGCGACCGCGTGGATTAGGCCTCCTTTTCTTTATCTCCTTTGTTGCTGCATAGTGTGCCATGAACTTATTAGTCATTGCGACAAGTTATCCCTTGTAATATATTATCTTATTTTGATCAACCGATGCGGTGCTATCTTCCTTGCTTTGGTCCTCTACTTTGTATGTTTTCAACCCTACACTTCTAGGGAACTTGCCGGCAAGGGGCCCTTGCCGCGAGCGCTGAGTACTGGACTCCGAGCAGCCTGCTGGCCAAGGTCTCACCGGCAAGCAACCTTGCCGCAGCTAGTCGCAACGCACTTAGCTTGCTGAGCGAACTCGAAAACGAAGCAAGGGTGCGACACTTGTCGCAGCTCACTTAAGTCGTTGAGCGTACTCGAAAACAAGATAAGGGTGCGGCTAACCACGGGTAGGTTCCTCCGCGCGCAGGTTTTCCATACAAAGTGTGGTTGTTCAAGGAAGATAACTTAAAATTTAAAAATTTGAATTGCTCAAATTCTGGTAACTTAACTTTCATAGTCTGTTCGTTCTCCGGTAAGCTTCTCTTTCTTGAACAGCACTTGGTTCATCCTCCATATCCTTCCCCCCCGGCAAACATGTGCGCGAGGAACATTCCTTCTGCTTAAAAGGAAAAGAGAAAGAAGAGGGAAACAAGTATATGGCCTTTCGGCGAGCTAGTGCTTACCGGATACGTGGGTTGCACAAGATGCCAAACAATGCATGCAAATAGCGAAGAAAAGCATGGAAAAGGCAAATAGTGCGAAAACACAAAGCTTTACTGATGCACGGGATCTGCGCCCGGCTTTGTACAAAGGTTTACATGCAACAGCGGCAAGACTCGTACAAAAGGTGGTTGCCGGAGCGGATCACGGCAACCGCGCCTTATGGGTGAAACTTGCGAAGATGCTCTATGTTCCAGGAGTTGCTCACCGGTAAGCCTTCTTCGGTCTCAAGGCGGACAGCGCCGGGCCTTGTGACTTGTCTCACCCGATAAGGGCCTTCCCCCTTCGGCGTCAATTTGTTGGAATTCTTGGCGGACTGAACACGCCGAAGAACAAGGTCGCCTTCCTCGAGACTCCTGGCCTTAACCTTGCGGCTATGATAGCGGCGCAAGGCTTGCTGGTATCGAGCAGCTCGTACAGCAGCCTGGAGACGTTCCTCCTCGAGGAGCAATGCATCATCTTGTCGCAGTTGCTCTTGCTCGAGCTCATCATAAGCGAGCACTCGAGGAGATCCGTATACGAGTTCCGTGGGGAGAACTGCCTCTGCTCCATAGACTAGAGCAAAGGGTGTCTGTCCGGTGGCTCGACTTGGTGTCGTTCTGATTGACCAAAGAGCCGCCGGTAGCTCCTCTATCCAGTTTCTTCCGCACTTGCGCAGCCTGTCAAAGGTCCTTGTCTTGTGTCCGCGCAGCACTTCAGCATTGGCCCTCTCCGCTTGACCATTGCTCCTCGGGTGAGCAACAGAAGCGAAACAGACCTTGGCGCCAAGGTCTTGGACGTATTGCATGAAGGTGCGACTAGTGAATTGTGTACCGTTGTCGGTGATGATCCTGTTAGGGATCCCGAAACGGCAAACAATCGACCTGAAGAACCTGACTGCTGACTGTGCTATCACCTTTCTCACTGGTTCCACTTCTGGCCACTTTGTGAACTTGTCGATTGCAACGTACAAGTACTCAAAGCCCCCGACAGCACGGGGGAAGGGGCCGAGGATATCGAGCCCCCAGACCGAGAAGGGCCAGGACAAAGGGATCGTCTGGAGAGCTTGAGCTGGCTGATGAATTTGTTTTGCATGGAACTGGCACGCTTCACACTTGGTTACTAGTGCAGTTGCATCTTGGAGGGCTTCTTGCCAAAAGAACCCTTGCCGGAAAGCTTTCCCGACAAGTGCCCTTGCGCCAATGTGGTGGCCACATATGCCTCCATGTATCTCTGCCAACAGCTTCTGTCCATCTTCCCTGGAGATGCACTTCAACCTGACACCATTGAGTCTTCTTCTGTACAGCTCGTTATCCACGAACTGGTACATACTTGATTGCCTGGTTATCTTCTCTATCTCTTCTGGGTCGTCGGGAAGTTCTCCAGTTTGCAGAAAACGAACGATCTGCTGCGCCCATGCCGGAGCCCGAGGCTCAACGGCAAGGACTAAAGGCTCGAGGGCTGCTGCGGGAACCCCAGCTTCCACGGCAAGAACCTCTGGTTCTGCCGGAGCGGACGGTCCCCCGGCAAGCTCGCCGGGGCGAGGCTTGTCGGGAACGCTTGCTTCAACTATACAAATCCGAGGATCTGCAGGAGCAAACTGTTCCTCAGCATTCTGATTGTTGATCTTGGGGACCTTGGCGGCGGCCTCGGGAAGATCCGCCGGCAAGTAGTCGCCGGAGACCAACTTTCTCTTCTTGGGCTGCCCAATTGATGGTGTAACGGATGGCTGAGTTAGCTTGAGCAGGAAGGTCCCTGGTTCCACAGGTAACTTCATTGCAGCACACTTTGAAAGGCCATCTGCAATGTCATTCTGAGCTCTTGGAACGTGCTCCATTTGCAGACCTTCAAAGTGTTCTTCAAGCTTCCTCACTTCATCTACATAAGCTTCCATCA
Source organism: Secale cereale (assembly GCA_902687465.1). Taxonomy (NCBI): domain Eukaryota; kingdom Viridiplantae; phylum Streptophyta; class Magnoliopsida; order Poales; family Poaceae; genus Secale; species Secale cereale. The sequence continues at coordinate 774,514,692 of LR738712.1, forward strand.
AAGGGCTCTGGTAACTCTTGTTGACTTGCCGGACCACCAACTGAGAATCTCCCCGCACAATTAGCTTCCTGATCCCAAGTTCGGCCGCAATCCTGAGGCCGGCAAGCAGACCTTCATACTCAGCAGTATTGTTTGTCGCTTGTTCCCTGGGAAAGTGCATCTGGATAACATACTTGAGGTGTTCTCCGGTGGGTGCTATGAGCACCACACCGGCTCCAGCGCCTTGCAGGGAGAAGGCACCATCAAAGTACATTATCCATTGACTTGTCGCTTCTTGTATGGGTACACTTGTCTCTGGAACTTCTTCATCGGGAGTTGGGGTCCATTCAGCTATGAATTCTGCCAAAGCTCGGCTCTGGATAGTTGAAGTACTTTCAAACTTGAGTCCGAAGCTCAACAGCTCCAGTGCCCACTCAACGATCCTGCCTGTTGCTTCTGGGTTGTGCAATATCCTCTTCAGCGGAAAGAGAGTGACCACTGTTATCTCATGCGCTTGGAAGTAATGGCGCAGCTTTCTCGAGGCCATAAGGAGGCCGAAAAGCAACTTCTGCACCCCGGAGTACCTTGATCTAGCCCCCTGCAAGAGGGAACTCACGAAATACACCGGGCGCTGCACCATCTTCTTCCGCACTTCTCCTTGATCCTGCGCAGAGTTGTCCTTGTCGGGGCCAGAGCTTGCCGGAGCAGCTCCCTGCTTGTCGCTGGATTCGCTTGCCGGTGATGTAGACTCCTCGTCGGCCTCCCTCTCCGCTACTAACGCAGCACTAACCACCTGGTTGGTTGCCGCTAGGTACAGCAGCAACTTCTCCTGTGGCTTAGGTGCGACAAGTATTGGAGTGGAGGATAGGTACCGTTTCAAGTCTTGCAGCGCTGCCTCCGCTTCCGGAGTCCATTTCATAGGACCTGCCTTCTTCAAAATTTTGAAGAAAGGAAGGGCGCGTTCTGCAGACTTTGAAATGAACCTACTGAGGGCAGCCATACAACCTGCAAGTCTTCTCACATCCTTGACGCGCTTCGGGGCTTCTATCTGCTCGATGGCTTTTATCTTGTCGGGGTTAGCTTCAATCCCCCTCTGTGACACAAAGAACCCGAGAAGCTTGCCGGAGGGGACTCCAAAGACGCACTTCTCGGGGTTCAACTTAAGCTGGATCTTGCGCAGATTCTCAAATGTCTCTTCCAAATCTTGGATCAGTGTGTCCTTGCTCTTGCTCTTGACCACGATATCATCCATGTAAGCTTCTACATTTCTGTGGATCTGTGGCTCAAAAGCAGTGTACACTACTCTTGCAAATGTAGAGCCTGCATTCTTCAATCCGAAAGGCATGCGTATGAAGCAATATGTGCCACATGGAGTGATAAATGCAGTCTTCTCTTGATCTTCCTTGGCCATGAAAATCTGGTGGTAGCCTGAATATGCATCAAGAAAAGAGAGCAGCTCACATCCGGCAGTGGAGTCAACAATCTGATCAATGCGCGGCAAGGGAAATGGATCCTTGGGACATGCTTTATTCACATCGGTGAAGTCTATACACAGTCTCCACTTCCCGTTGGCCTTACGCACGACGACTGGGTTTGCTAACCACGTCGGATGGATCACGCCTCTAACTAGGCCCGCTGCTTCTAGCTTCTTGATCTCTTCGGCAATGAATTCTTGGCGCTCCACGGCTTGCTTCCTGACCTTCTGCTTGATGGGCCGCGCATGAGGACAAACAGCAAGCTTGTGCTCAATTACCTTCCTGGGAACACCGGGGATGTCAGGTGGTTGCCATGCAAACACATCGACATTCGCCCGCAGGAAGGCAACGAGCGCGCTTTCCTATTTGCTGTCAAGTGTGGCACTGATGGTGAAGGTACCACCAGTGCCGTCCTCCTTGGCGGACACCTTCTTGGTTGCCGGAGGAGCGGCCATCCCCTTCTTGCACTTGCCGGTGGAGCTCGATGGAGCGCCTCGACGGCAGCGCAGCACTCCAAAGAGGTGCGGTTGCCGGAGTGGGCCCCAGAGCACTTGTCGGACTTGGTCTTGGTCTTCTTCCCCCCGGGAGCTTCAGCGGCAAGTGTGTCCTTCTCTGCTGCGGCTGCTGCGTCCCGGTATATCTTGTCGGCGCAGATAAGCGCGTCCTTCTTGTCGCCATGGACAGAGATGACGCTTATCGGCCCCGGCATCTTGAGTACATTGTAGGCGTAGTGGGAAGCTGCCATGAACTTGGCGAGGGCAGGACGTCCAAGTATCCCATTGTATGGCAAAGGGATATCAGCAACATCGAAGGTTATCCTCTCCGTCCTGAAGTTCAGCTCCCCGCCAAAGGTCACTGGCAGAGTGATCTTCCCCTTGGGCTTGCTCCTCCCCGGGTTTATTCCTTAGAACGAACCGGTCTCTTCGATCTCGCCGTCTGGGATTTGGAGTTTCTTGATCACAGCTGAGGAGATCAAGTTCAGCCCGGCCCCGCCGTCAACCAACATTTTGGTGACCTTGAGGTTGCGGATGGTGGGTGAGACCAGCATCGGCAAGCACCCGACCGCAGTGGTGCGGTCAGGGTGATCCTCAAGATCAAAAATGATGGGCGTGCTGGACCATTTGAGGAGCCTGCGCGACTCCACGGGCGGCTCTGCCGCATTTACTTCCCGCACCCACTGCTTGAGTTGGCGGTGGGAAGTGTGCAGAGAGGCGCCGCCGTCGACGCACAGGACTTCCGTGGCCTTCTGGAACTCCTGCTCCCTGTTATCCTCTTCCTCCATGTCATCGTCGTCGTCTTCTTCGTCCTTGTCGCGGCCCCGGGGAGGCCTATCACCTTGCCGCTGCTTGGCCTTGCCGCGGCGTCCTCCCCGGCCATTGAATGGCCGCTTCTTGCTTGGCTCTCCTCCGCCACCTTGGGCCTTCTCCTTGTCGCGCCGCTCGTACTCAGCTTTCTGCTGCTCGACGAGGTACTCGACGCGTTTGCAGTTGGAGAGGTCGTGGACCTTGGTGCGGTGGATCTTACAGTATTGCTTGTCGGAGCTGTCCTGCTTGTCGGCTGCCGCTACAGGGGCAGGCTCCTTGCCGGAGCCGCCAGTCTGTGTTTGCTTGGCGGGAGCCTCCTTGCCGGACTTCTCGACGGCAAGCACCTCCTTCTTGGTTTTCCTTCTATTGTTCCGCCGCCGGCTCTTCTTTGTCGGGGCGGCATCCTCGCTGTCGCTTCCCCCCGCGCCAGCATCCTCCCCGGGGAGTCTCCTCCCCTCTTCGGCACGCGCGCACTTATCAGCTAGAGCATAGAGCTCGCTGACATCCCGTATCTTGGTCATGGCCATCTCCTCACGCATGCGGCGGTTACGTACATTCTGGTGGAACGCACTGATAACCGCAGCGGGGTGGACGTCGGGGATGTTGTGCTGCACGCGGCTGAAGCGCTGGATGTACTTGCGCAGAGGTTCTCCTTCCTTCTGGGCCAAGATGTGGAGATCACTCTCCTGGCCGTGGGGTTTGTGGCCGCCCGTGAAGGCGCCGACAAACTGGTGGCAAAGATCTGCCCAAGAAGAAATGGAGCCTTCCGGCAAGTGCATAAGCCAAGAACGGACATTTGGCTTAAGCACCAGCGGGAAGTAGTTCGCCAGTATCTTCTCGTCGCGCCCCCGGCAGCCTGCACCGCGATGGTGTAGATGCTGAGAAATTCCGAGGGGTGCGTCTTGTCGTCGTACTTCTCCGGTACGTCGGGCTTGAAGTTCTTCATGCTGGGCCACTGGACACGCCGCAGCTCACGGGTAAACGCAGGGCAACCTGCCGCGTACGGCAAGTCGCCTGGCTCACCGGGCGCGTGTGTGTCAAAAGCGGTCCCAGCTCGCTGATCTGATTGTCGCCGAGCTTCTCGGCGGCGCTCGATCGTTGTTTGAGCGTCTTCTTGTCGCCGGTCGTCAAGGACCTGGCGCTGGTCCCGACGAGCCCGCGGATCCAACGACGCCGTGGAGTCATCGTCGACGTTGATCCGGCGGGGCGGCGTCTTCTGCTTCCGCGGTGGGGAGTGCACGGTGGTTGCACCCTCGGCGGTCTTGTCGCCGTCGGCCTTCGTCTTCTCGACTTGCCGTGGCCGCGAGGTCGCCGGCTGCTGCGGCGTGTCGTTGTTGGCGAAGGCGATCAGGCTCTGGATGGTGGCCCTCCAGTCTTCGGCCTTGTCTGCCGCTGGAGGGAAGTCGAGGAGCAGTTGCGCTCTTCCGAGCGCTTCTGCTGGAGAGGAGGGGAGCGGGGGCGAGCGGTGCGAGGAGCGGGATATGCTCGGACTTCTAACGGGGTTAGAAGGAGCAGTTTCCCGCGCCGGTGACCGCACCTTGCTCGTGCCCGGACGGTGGTCTGGAGCATCCCGCGATCCTCCGGTTTGCCCTTGCCCCAGCAAGCGGATGGTACCTCCTGTACCACGGCGCTGCTGGGTTGTCGTTTGCTGAGATGGACGTGGCGCATCCACGGAGACCGAGGCTCGGTCGTCCGTCTTGTCCTTGGATTTGGTGGCGCCGCGAGTTTCCTCGCCGGCGACCACCCTTCCGCCGACGTCTCCTCCACCCACCGTTGGTTCCGGTGACGGCGGATGAGACGCAGACGGGCCTGCGACCTCCGAAGCCTTCTTCTTCGGGGCCATGCTATTGTTGCTGCTGAAGTTGATGAAGTGGCTGGAGAGGTTGATGAAGAATGCGCCCGCGTGAACGCCGGATCAGGTTCACACAACCTCGACGCCCCCTACCTGGTGCGCCAAAGATGTCGGGGGAAATTGTCCACCACGAGCACCTATGGGACCGGAGCCCCTTGTTCGTGCGGTGAGGGAGCGGAGGGAGCACAAAGAGCAGATCGAGGTGAGCACGCGGGCAGTTTACCCAGGTTCGGGCCGCGACGGACGCGTAAAACCCTACTCCTGCTTGGTTTGTATTGAGTTGGGGAGCTCGGGAGCTTGAAGAACTAACTACACCGAGCGAATGAGCGATCTAGGTTCCGAACCCTTTCTACGTTGTGCATGGGCCTCCTTTTATAGCTCAAGGGGTCACCGACAGGTGTCAACGTAGGAGAAAGGGCAAAAATGTAATTGTGGTGGTAGTTGTAACAGTGCGGGAACAGTGGATGAACAGTGCATGAACAGTGGTCATCACCTACTTTGACAGTGGGGGACAATAGCATTAAATGCCCATCGCCGTCGACCCCAAAAGCGCCCGCCCTTGCGTCTCCGTTTGCCACGGCGATGGCTTTATCACCGTGGAGTGCCACCGTGTCCCCCAGGCTGCACAGCCATCCGCCACGCGTCCCTGGAATGGCCCCAGGGCGACGCGTGGTTCGATGAGCTGGAGCGCGGGCACACAGCGTAACTCTCCCCGGCAAGCACCTTGCCGGGGTCTTGACCTTGCCGGGCCCTGGAGCTTGCCGCTCCTCGGGCCCTGCTGGGGCGCACGTTGCGTCGAGGCATGTCTTCTGAAGCGTAATCTTCTGGTCTTCCTGGCAAGCTCCTCTTGCCAGGGTCTTGTGCTAGTGAGGTAATCTTGAGCCTGGGACGGCCTTCCCGGCAAGCTCCACTTGCCGGGGCCTCGATCTTCTGTCTTGTATACTTTGTTTTTGAATGGCTTTATATGGAGCAGAAAGGTCTCCGGCAAGCACGTGGTAGGCCCTGCCGCGGGAAGCTGCTACTGCCCGTGCACAAGTCGGGGTACTGAGGTACCCCTACCTTAGTACACCGACAGAAGGCATCTTTCCATAAGAGTTGTTGTAGGAATTACCAAAATTATTAGAGGAATTACTAGGAAAAGGCCTAGGATTAAAATTACCTCTATAAGCATTGTTACCAAAATTATTCCTACCAACAAAATTCACATCCAAAGATTCATTGTTATTCTCAATCAAAGTGGACAAATGCATATCATTAGGATCAGAATAAGCACTCTTAGCAGCAAATAATTTCATAAGTTCATCCATCTTTCCACTCAAAACACTAATTTCTTTGATAGCATGCACTTTTTTACTAGTAGATATTTCGGTGTGCCATTGAGAATAATTAACCATAATATTATCTAGGAGTTTGGTAGCTTCTCCTAAGGTGGTTTCCATGAAAGTGCCTCCGGCGGCCGAATCTAAAAGATTTCTAGATGCAAAATTCAAGCCAGCATAAAAGTTCTGAATAATCATCCATAGATTAAAACCATGTGTAGGGCAATTACGTATCATCAATTTCATTCTCTCCCAAGCTTGTGCAACATGCTCATGATCTAGTTGCTTAAAATTCATAATATCGTTTCTAAGAGAGATGATCTTAGCAGGTGGGAAATACTTCGAGATAAAAGCATCTTTGCACTTATTCCATGAATCAATACTATTTCTAGGCAAAGAGGAGAACCAAGTTTTAGCACAATCTCTAAGTGAAAACGGAAATAACTTCAATTTAACAATATCGGTATCCGTATCCCTTTTCTTTTGCATATCACACAAATCAACAACGTTGTTTAGATGGGTAGCGGCATCTTCACTAGGAAGGCCGGAGAATTGATCTTTCATGACAAGATTCAACAAAGCAGCATTGATCTCACAAGATTCAGCGTCGGTAATAGGAGCAATCAGAGTGCTAATAAAGTCATTATTGTTGGTATTGGAGAAGTCACACAATTTCATATTGTTCCGAGCCATAGTGACAAGCAAGCAATCCAACACACACAAGCAAACGAGAAGCAAGCGAACGATAAACACACGGCGGAAGAAGGGCAAATAAAACGGCAAGGGTGAAGTGGGGGAGAGGAAAACGAGAGGCAAATAAATGTAATGCGAAGGATAAGGTTTTGTGCTAGGTACTTGGTATATGACTTTTGCGTAAGCCTCCCTTGCAACGGCGCCAGAAATTCTTCTTGCTACCTCTTGAGCTTGCGTTGTATTCCCTCGAAGAGGAAAGGGAGATGCAACACAATAGCGTAAGTATTTCCCTCAGTTTTTGAGAACCAAGGTATTAATCCAGTAGGAGACCACGCGCGAGTCCCTCGCACCTGCACAAACAAATAAGAACTTCGCAGCCAACGCGATAAGGGGTTGTCAATCTCTTTACGGTCAATTACGAGAGTGAGATCTGATAGAGATGATAGTTTATATATTTTTGGTATTTTTGGTTTAATAAAACAGCAAATAAAAGCAATAAAAGTAAAGTAGATGTAGATTGATATGTTGAGAATAGACCCGGGGGCCATATTTTACTCTAGTGGCTTCTCTCATGATAGCGATATTCTACGTCGGGTAAACAAATTACTGTCGAGCAATTGATAGAAAAGTGAATAATTATGAGACTATCTAGGCATGATCATTGTATATAGGCATCACGTCTGAGACAAGTAGACCGAAACGATTCTGCATCTACTACTATTACTCCACACATCGACCGCTATCCAGCATGCATCTAGTGTATTGAGTTCATACGAACAGAGTAACGCCTTAAGCAAGATGACATGATGTAGTGGGATAAACTCAAGAAATATGATGTAAACCCCATCTTTTTATCCTCGATGGCAACAATACGATACATGCCTTGCTGCCCCTACTGTCACTAGGAAAGGACACCGCAAGATTGAACCCAAAGCCAAGCACTTCTCCCATTGCAAGAACTATAGATCTAGTAGGCCAAACCAAACTGATAATTCGAAGAGACTTGCAAGGATATTATGAGCACACATAAAAAGTTCAGAGAAGAACCAAATATCTTTCATAGATAACCTTGATCATAAACTCACAATTCATCGGATCTCGACAAACACACCGCAAAAAGAGATTACATCGAATAGATCTCCTCGAAGACCGAGGAGAACTTTGTATTGAGATCCAGAGAGAGAGAAGAAGCCATCTAGATAGTAGCTATGGACCCGAAGGTCTGTGATAAACTACTCACAACTCATGGGCTGTCCCTTCGTCCATGGGAGCGCCCCCACCCTCGAGGGCTGGCCCTTCGTCCCCTGACTTGGTCCTGACGTTTCCCGAGCGTGATTTCCTCCAAAAATATCTCTCGCGAAGGTTTCATTCCGTTTGGACTCCGTTTGATATTTCTTTTCTACAAAACCCTGAAACAGGCAAAAAACAGCAATCTGGACTGGGCCTTTGTTTCAGGCCCAAGATGCGATTCTATCCCGATCACGTGACACTTACGTGATCGGGATAGAGTCGCATCTTGGGCCTGACAAGTTGGTATCAGAGCCTCGACCGACCATAGGAGCCCCCTTGATTGATCGTAGTATGGCCGTTGTTGAGTCTAGTAGAAAACCTTTTCGGAGTCTATTTATATCGGAGAGTAGGAATTCTTTTTACTCCCCCGCCCCTTCGTTGCTCTGGTGAGGAATCTTGACGTAGGTGTTTTGAATTACTTCTCTTCCCCTTCAATTTTTTTCGGATCTCGTGGTTAGTTTTTCGTTCGTTGCGTTGTTAGTTCTTTCATCTGGTGCATCTCTCGTCAAGTGGATTCAACCCTCTTCTTCTTTGCAAGTTCACCCCCAGTTCTTTTCAACCGACGGTGTTTTCCCCGTCCGAAGTGGTTTTTCTTTTTCCCACCCGCCCACCCTTTTGCTTCTCGGAGCCGGAGTCCTTAAATCGAGTAACCGTCTTACTCGTGTGAATCCTTTGCATTGTTTCCTCAGTTATTTTTTCAACTGGTGAATTCTCGTCTAGTTCGTCATCATTAATCTCCTTTATTCTTCAGTGAATTCTCCTCTCGTTTGATATTATTAATCTATTTTCTTTCCGGTGGTTCCAATTCAATTAGTATTCGGTGTTCATCATATTCTTTTTCCTCGGCTCAATTGCTTCACTTTTCTCGTTTACCTCTCGCCATCTAATTGTTCCGGTGTTCCAAAGACATTCTCAAGAGGTTTGTCTGTGTTCCAATTAATTCGAGGTTGTCACCTCATTCGAGTTTTCAATTGTTCCGGTGCATCTTCTCCTTTCAATCCTTTCCAACGAAGTTTTCTATTCGGTGGGCTCATAACCCACAGGTCTTTTCCCAGGATCTTACCTAACTCTTTTATTTCCCGGAGTGTTTCATAATTCTTTTCAAGTGTGACATAATTATGGATTCCATCAGTCACGTGCCTTCTGAAGTTCGTTTGCAATTCTTTTCATGTGTGGTTCAACCCTTCTTCTTTTCATTCACCCGGAGTATTTTCATGAATTCTTTTCTTTGTGTTCCTCCGAAGGCCATCATTTTAGAAGATTTCTTCGTTCTCAATTTTCAACCTCGCCCTCCAAATATTCTTCATCGATGCCTCTTCGTTCGTCTCACATTCTTCCGGTGCTTGTTCAAGTATTCTTTAATCAGTTCACAATCTCTTCGTTCTCGTCATTCAAATTGTCCTCAAGTGCTTTATTCTTCCCGGAGATTCATTCTCTTGTGTTCACTCAATTTCAATTCTTACGGTGGTTTGTTCTCGTTCTTCACTCGATTTTAATTCTTCCCGGTGGTTAGTTCCTTTTTCGTCACTCGGCTTAATTCTTTACGGTGGTTCCGCTCAAGAATTCTTTTCCGGTGTTATCATATCAATCCATTCATTTCTTTTATTCCAATCCTACCGGTGCTTCATGAAGATTCTCGCAAGTTCGCGATATATCCCTCTTTAATCTTTTCATCAAGAATAAGTAGTATGCGAATACATTGTTAATCAATTTAATTGATGGAGGAGAAGCATAGCATAATTCTTATTCTTTCCATCAAGTTGATTAATTCCTCCCTTTGGAGTTTATTCTTCATGAATAAATTCTAGTTCCTAGTCCTTTTATCTTTCTTTCCGGAGTTCAAGTTTTCCTCGGCCATCTCGTCGGAACCCCGACTAATCGTCGCAAGGCTTTAATCTTATTCTTTTCGTCCGTCATTTCTATTCCATCATCATCCTTTCATGTTACCGGAGTTCTTCATGGTGGTTCTCCATCATTTAATTCATTCTTCAAGCGTTCAGCTAATTCTTCCGGAGCAGCTCAAGCATTCTTATTCTTGTCTCTCAAGTGCAAATAATTCTTCGTATTCTTTTGGAGTGGAGTTTTGCATTCTTCGCTTTTCTCAGCTCATCAATATTTTGGTTGCGGCATGATATCACCTCAAGTTTCGGGATGATTTCTATAAGTCCACAATAAGCTTATTCTTTTGTTGTTGATTTTCTCAACAATTTTTGTTCATGCAACTCTCTCAATTCTTCCGGAGGCAATTTCTTGTTCGTCTCGTCATGTTTTCGTTTCATCTTCTCAGGTCCTTGTCCTATTCCATGCATGTTCAACCGGTGTGCCATTTCTTTCAGTTTCAGCCAGGGTGCTGCCTGAATTCCTTCGTTCAAATTCCTTTCTATCTCTTTTTAACCGGAGTGGTTTCGAATTCATTCTCGTTGCTTCAGCTCGTGTTTCGTGCCTTTCAACCTCCTTGATTCTCGTTGTATTCCTTGTTCCTCTTGCCTAACGAAGTGTTTGCAACTTCGTTCTTCTTCGTTGCATTCTTCTTTTTGAGTGGCTCAACCTCTCAAGGTCCTTTGGTTTCACTCTTTTATTCTCGAAGAACTTTGTTCTTCCTTTTTCTCTTCCGTCTCGTTCCTAAGATCTCGGGACGAGATCTCTTGTTAGTAGGGGAGTGTTGTGACACCCCGAGACCGGTGCGCCAGGTGTCAGCCAGTTATTCGTCCTCGTTGCCATGTCATCTGCTTGCGTGTTGCATCTTGCCATGTCATCGTGTGCATTGCATCATGATACGTCCAAAACGTATCTATAATTTCTGCTTGCTCCATGCCTCTTTTGGATGATATTGCTATGATATTTATACACTTCCATACACTTTTGATCATATTTGGACTAACCTATTAACTCAGTGCACCCCAGTGCCAGTTTCTGTTTTCGGCTGTTTTTGTATTTCAGGTTTTCACGTTACGAGAACTGTCAGGAAAAATCCAGAAAAAATATATAAAAAATCAGCGTTCCAGAACCTACCGTGCGCCCGAAGGACAGCCGGGGGGGGGGGGGGG
>LR738712.1:774538710-774552275 GCA_902687465.1 Secale cereale
GGGGGGGCACCAGGGCTCCAGGCGCCCTGGCGGCGCGCCCCCCTGGGCCGCGCCGGGGGGGCGCCTGGGCCCCCCGAGGCTCCTCCGATGCCCCCCTTTGGCATATATTTAAAGTGTCTCCCGAAACCCTCGAAACAGAAACTCTTTTCGCGATCCCATCTCTGTTCCGCCGCCGCCGCCGCTTCCAAGATCGGGAGCACCAGGAGAACTCTTCCCGGCACCCTGCCGGAGGGGAGGATCACCACCGGGAGCCTCTCCACCACCATGGACGCCTCCCAGATGAGTTGTGAGTAGTCTCCCTTGGACCATGAGTCCACGACCAGTAGCTATGTGATGTTCTCCTCCCGTTCTTGTGCTTCACTAATTAGTCCTCGTGAGCTGCCCTACATGATCGAGGCACATATGTAATCCTTATGCTGTTGCTATGATGAGTTTGCTGGGATCCGATGGATTATGAGATTATGTTCAGATTGTGTTTGAGTAATATATTTGATTCACCTCTTTTATGTTTATGTTCGTAAGTAATTCTTGCATGTTCTCCGTTGTTATTTATTGCTTTGGCCAAGTAGTAGGTAGTGACTCCAAGAGGGAACATTATGCTCGATTGTGGGTTCATGCCCCTCGATGACTAGTTTGAGTGACAGAAACATGAGTCTAGGGGATGTGCTGTTGCCACAAGGGGGAAAACAACGGTGCTTGTGCCCGCGGGTGCAAGGATTGTTTACTTTACGCAAAGTTCTTTTAATGCAGTTGTCTGTTGCTTTGAGTTTACACTATGGGTGGGGCTCGCAACTTAATACCAGCGAGATGTTCTGGATAGATATCTCAAGGTGGATGATTAGTAGTAGATATTGATGGATTTCGGTCTACTTACTTTGGCGTACCGCCCATGCTTTGAACCTCAACCTTTCTTGCAATGTAGTCAGCATTGGTTTGCGCACATGGTCCTGTCAATTGCCTAGCTGTAATTCGTTTACCTCACATAGCTGTTTTATCGTCTTTTGGGAGAGAGACATCACTAGTGAACATCATGAGACTCCGGTCCATATTACCATCATTGGTCACATCCGCTATTTACTTTTGCGCTATTTACTTACTATTGCAATTATATCTATTACTACTATCACTTGCGTTTAATCCTTTGTGAACTACAAGGCCGGAGGGATTGACAACCTCTCTGTACTCGTTGGGAGCAAAGTTATTTGTATCTGTGTGCAGGTCCACGTTGATTGCTAATATCCGGCGCCGTTAGTAGTTGACACCTTCTTGTTGAAACTGGGAGTCTCTGGGAAATCGATCCTTGGTATTACCAAGGGAAAACTTTTGCTACACTGCATCTCAAACCTTCCACTTGGGGTAACCAATGAGGGGTGAGAAGCCACCTAGAACATCATCATGTTTTCAAAACTTGCATCCGCCCGAGTCCCCTCGTCCTTTCCGTTGTCCGTTCCGAGCCCAGACACACTTGCCCGTGCCCGCGGTGCCTCCGAATATTTATTTTTATGAGTGGCCGAAAAACATTCTCGGAATGGGTTGAAACTTGGCGTGTGGTCTTATTATAGCATAGGTAGACCGCCTGTCAATTTTTGTCACATTCGGAGTTCGTTTGATGGCCCAACGGATATATATAGCGGCACTAGTCGCCGGTCTAAATGTCGGACGTTTTCGGTCTCCGAAAACCCCGCGGGCCCCTTTTCCCTTCTCTCCTCTCAGCCCGAAGCCCCTCTAACACAGCCCACTAGGCCTGCCTAATTGGATCGTGATCCGGTGGCTCGAAACGGAGCTAAAAGCCCCAAACCCTAGGCTTTTCCCTATATAAACAACCCCCATGTCCATTTTGGGCATCCCCTAGGCCTTCCCTAACCTCCTAGCCCCCTCCTCCTCAAATTCTGCGCAGCCAGCCTCCCACCTCGCCACTTGGCGCCGCCACCGCCGAGCCTAGCGCGCAGCCGGCTCCCCTGAGCCATCCGGCGGCTCCCGAGCCGAGATCTGGACCGTCCGCGGCCAGATCGGACAGCCCGGAGTCCCTCGAGCCGGCTCCCGCAGCCAGCCGCGGCTCCCGCGCCCTGGCTGGATCCCCGCCGCCATGGCTCCTCTCTCCCCCGCGCCAGGCCCTGCGGGCCCAGTTCCGGCCCGCCAGGCCCGGCAGCCGCCGCCGCGCGCCCGAAAGCGCCCGCCCGGTCGCCCGCTCCCCGCAGGCCGGCGTCGCTCCTAGGGATGGCAATGGGGACAATCCCCTATGAGGATACCTACAACATCCCCATCCCCATCTATTCCCTATCATCCCACCCCCATCCCCGTTTACATGATCGGGGATGAAATTTCCCCATACCCATGCCCCACTGGGGAACGGGGCCCCATTAGGGTCCCCATCCCCATAAACAAATACTCATATATAGAATATGACACCCTATAATCAACATACATAAATGGTGTTGTCCTTGTCCTGCTAATGCATATCTAGGTCATACTAACTTCCTGGTCATGGTGGCAACTGAGATGAGGACGTGAGATAGGTTTAAGGTTTTTTTTTTCCAGAGCTTTTTTTTTTGTTTTCGCAAGTTTGTTTGTGAATATTTTAAGGTTGACCGCAGTGTCACAGTTACTAACCGGGTCCCCGATGGGTATTGGGTCTGGGGAATAGGATATCGTCCCCATCCCCATTGTACCCTATGGGGAATAAATTAGTTTGGTAAATATCCCCATGGGGATGTTTTTCGCCCATCCCCACCCCCTAATGGATGAAATCCCCATGGGTTTGGCGGGTATGGGGCCCCATTGCCATCCCTAGTCGCTCCTCCCTGCACCGATCCCAGACGCCGCCGCCCCTCCGAGCCGGCCGGCGAGCCGCCGCCGGTGGTCCTCTTCGCCGCCAGAAACGGATCCCCGAGGCCACCCCCGACCAGATCCGCCTCCTCCAACCGCCCGACGCCCAGTCCTTCGCCGCGCCTCGCCGTCGTCTACGGGATCTAGCGCCACCGCCCTCGGCCTGCGCTCGAGCGCGAGCCAAGCAGGAGCCTCGCCTGGGCCACGTCGCCCCGCCTCCTGCGCGTGGTGGGCCAGCCGCCGGCCCAGGTCCAGCCAGCTCCGCCTGGGCCTCTGAGCCTCCCCCGCGTGGGCCTCCCTCAGCCCCGGCCCGCGGCCCAGCCACCCTCAGGCCTACTGCATCCTCTACAAACGGGCCAAGCCCAGTGGTAAGAGCCCACTATGCCCCGCCCAGTGCGCCATATAGTTAATCTGCGCGCACCTTTCGTTGTTAAAATATGGCTAAGTCCTTTTCTGTCAGTATTATGTTGCTATGTTTGCATAGTGATAACTTTGTGTGTACTTGTCCAAATTGAGTGAATGATATGTCAAAATGATCGTGGTGATATGCTCTACACTTTGTTCCATTGTGCCATGCTTGTTTGAGTTCATCTAGATGCTCTAATATCTGTTGCAAGAGTGCTACTTGATATAAACTGCTGCTACTTGTTATTTTCATGCCATGTTTGAGATGTGATAACTTGGTGCATGTTTATCCAAATGATGCAAATGTTATGTCAAAATGTTCATCATGAGATGCTCTACATGTTGGTTGCTATACCATGCTTGTTAGAGTTCATCTTGCCATGTTAATCTCTGTTGCAAAAGTGCATTTGGCTGTTATGTTCTGAAACTTATTATGAGATGCTTATTTCACATGCTCTTTGCTATTGTTGTGTTTGTCCCCTTGTCACATGCCCATATGTTTTAGATTCCCCATGATGTGGTCTTTGATGTGGTGCATTTAACTTTCCATGATATGTCTTGTGTTGACTTAAACATGCTCGCAAACATGCCATGCTAATGTTACTGTTTTAACACTTGGTGAAATTTCACTAAGTCTGGAATCTGTAATATCCTGATGCTATGTTTGCTTGATGCCCTAGGTAAATCCATGTTAGTTTTGGGGTGGCCATTGATCATTCCTTGTTGTATATGTTGTTGTCTATCCATTAATGTCCTCACTTGCTCATTTGGATTGCTGTAGCTTATTTAATTCTTGCTCACAAGTTGCTATAAAATATTGCTGTCTGGTTTTTATTGTCATGATCAAAATGTTGTAGCTTGTTGCTGTTGATCCATGCCTCCTATGGAGTTGCTCCAATGGAGTTGTTTGCTGTAGGTTATGTCTAATTCATGTCCATGCTTCTTATCACCATGTTTGAGTGCTGTAGAGTATATATTTCTTGCTCCAAAGTTGCTATGTGGCTGTTAACTTCATCTTGTTGTTATATATTGTTTCATGTGTATCTTTTAGCATGTTGCTCCGTTTTGGGTGTGCCTTATATGAAACTTGTGTGGTTTTGCATGTAGAATCATAATATCATATTGTTTTCATGTTTGGAGTGAGTTTTCTTGATGTTTGGGTGCATCTTGCACCGTTGCCATGTTTGACTTGTTTTGCTCATATCTTCTAGGCCGTAGCTCCGAATTAAACAAACTTTATATGAAACTTGACTAGAATTTCTTGTAGATCATGATGGTGCATGTTAACTTGCTGTTTAACAACTTGAACATAAGGTTTGTGCAGATCTGGACTAATTTCAAACTATGCATATGAAGACTTACCGGTTTTGTAATAGGTAGTTTCCGGCCTCATTTAAACTTGTTGACTTGTGTTGTTTTTGAGTGCTTCCTACCTTTTCATGTTTTGCAACATATATAGACTTGTTTTGCATCATACTTGCTTGAGCATATTGTCATGTTTCTTGTGTTGTTTTTATGTGCTTCCTACCTTGCCATGTATTGCTTCCTGTATAGACTTGTCATGCATCATACGTTGCCATGTATTGCATCATATATAGATTGTGTTGTTTTTCTGTGCTTCCTACCTTGCCATGTATTGCATCATATATAGATTGTGTTGTTTTTCTGTGCTTCCTACCTTGCCATGTATTGCTTCCTATATAGACTTGTCATGCATCATACCTTGCCATGTATTGCATCATATATAGACTTGTGTTGTTTTACTATGCTTCCTACCTTGCCATGTTTTGCTTCCTGTATGGACTTGTAGTGCATCCTATGTAGAACTGTCTTGCATCATACTTGCTTGAGCATATTGTCATGTCTTGTGTGGTGTGTTTACCGTATTGCTTGCTTCTTCTCGTTAGTGCTTGTTCTGTTGCGATCGTGAGGATTCGTTCGTCTACCCGTGGTTCTTCTTCAAGGCTTCTTCTTCGTTTTCTTCATGGATCCGTTCTTCTTCCTTGCGGGATCTCAGGCAAGATGACCATACCCTTGGATACCTTTACTATCATTGCCTTTGCTTAGTTGTCTCGATGCTATCGTTATATGTCGCGCTACCCATCTTGTTGTCAGCCCCTCTCCTTGTTGCCATGAAACCTCTAACCTTTGAAACCTTCCTAGCAAAAACCGTTGTTTGGCTATGTTACCCGCTTGCTCAGCCCCTCTTATGGCGTTGTTAGTTGCAGGTGAAGATGAAGATCGTTCCAGGTGGGAACTTGTTGTTGGAATATCCCAATATCTATTATTATTATTAACACACCTATATACTGGGCATGGGTGGAAGGCTTGGCCTTTTGCTCGGTGTTTTGTTCCACTCATGGCACCTTAGGCGCCGATAAACCGGCATTATGTTCCTTGATTTTGTGTTCCTTACACGGTTGGGTATATGGGGACCCCTTGACACTTCGTCTTTGAATAAAACTCCTCCAGCAAGGCCCAACATTGGTTTTGATTTGCTCATAATAACAACTTAATTAATTAATTAATTGCATAGGGGGTCATGTCCCCGGGTTCTTAATTCTACTCCCTCCGTCCCATAATATAAGAACGTTTTTGACACTACATTAGTGTCAAAAACGTTCTTATATTATGGGACGGAGGGAGTACATAACAGGGGGGCCAGTGCTGATGGTGTTGGTCCCAAACGGGCGGACTGCGGGGCCACCACGGGGAAACTCGAGGATTGGCTCCCGTAGGATGTCCCATCCGGTCGTGGCCTGAGACGAGATACGCGCGGCTACTATCAGGGTGTCGGCATGCCGGGAGGTCTTGCTAGACTTGTTTTACCATTGTCGAAATGTCTTGTGCACCGAGATGCCGAGCCTGATCGGATTTCCCTAAGATAAGGGGTGATGATATTATATTTATCACTTCAGTTGATCGTGAGAGCTTGTGATGGGCTAAGTTGGGACACCCCTGCAGGGTTATGATCTTTCGAAAGCCGTGCCCGCGGTTATGTGGTAGATTGGAATTTGTTAATGTCCGGTTGTAGAAAACTTGATAGAGGATCCGAAGTAAAACACACAACTGCGCGAGTAACCGTGACTGTCTCTTTTCACTTTGAGAAGAGAACACGGTGGGGTTATGTTTGCCTCGTAAGTAGTTCAGGATCTTTAGCGATCACTACTAGTTTGCGACCGTTTGCCTAGATGCTCATCTTATTCTTGTACTCGTAAGTTAGCCACCATATATTATTGCTTAGCCGCTACTGCAACCTCACCAATTTACCTCTTCCTACCTATTAAGCTTTGATAGTCTTGTTACCCATGGTTATGGGATTGCTGAGTCCTCATGGCTCACAGATACTACAACAACAGTTGCAGGTGCAGGTTTCCGATGCCTCCGGAAGAATTGAGAGAGTTGCATGAACAAAAATTGTTGAGAAAATCAATAACAAAAGAATAAGCTTATTGTGGACTTATAGAAATCATCCCGAAACTTGAGGTGATATCATGCCGCAACCAAAATATTGATGAGCTGAGAAGAGGGAAGAATGCAAAACTCCACTCCAAAAGAATACGGAGAATTATTTGCACTTGAGAGGCAAGAATAAGAATGCTTGAGCTGCTCCGGAAGAATTAGCTGAACGCTTGAAGAATGAATTAAATGACGGAGAACCACCATGAAGAACTCCGGTAACATGAAAGGATGATGATGGAATAGAAATGACGGACGAAAAGAATAAGATTAAAGCCTTGCGACGATTAGTCGGGGTTCCGACGAGATGGCCGAGGAAAACTTGAACTCCGGAAAGAAAGATAAAAGGACTAGGAACTAGAATTTATTCATGAAGAATAAACTCCGAAGGAAGGAATTAATCAACTTGATGGAAAGAATAAGAATTATGCTATGCTTCTCCTCCATCAATTAAATTGATTAACAATGGATTTGCATACTACTTATTCTTGATGAAAAGATTAAAGAGGGATATATCGCGAACTTGCGAGAATCTTCATGAAGCACCGGTAGGATTGGAATAAAAGAAATGAATGGATTGATATGATAACACCGAAAAAGAATTCTTGAGCGGAACCACCGTAAAGAATTAAGCCGAGTGACGAAAAAGGAACTAACCACCGGGAAGAATTAAAATCGAGTGAAGAACGAGAACAAACCACCGTAAGAATTGAAATTGAGTGAAAACAAGAGAATGAATCTCCGGGAAGAATAAAGCACTTGAGGACAATTCGAATGACGAGAACGAAGAGATTGTGAACTGATTAAAGAATACTTGAACAAGCACCGGAAGAATGTGAGATGAACGAAGAGGCATCGATGAAGAATATTTGGAGGGCGAGGTTGAAAACTGAGAACGAAGAAATCTTCTAAAATGATGGCCTTCGGAGGAACACAAAGAAAAGAATTCATGAAAATACTCCGGATGAATGAAAAGAAGAAGGGTTGAACCACACATGAAAAGAATTGCAAACGAACTTCGGAAGGCACGTGACTGATGGAATCCATACTTACGTCACACTTGAAAAGAATTACGAAACACTCCGGGAAATAAAAGAGTTAGGTAAGATCCTGGGAAAAGACCTATGGGTTATGAGTGGTAGGTATGGTGGCTGTTTTGAGGAACAATATGGTGGCTGTTTTGAGGAAGGATATATAGTGGGTTTATGGCTATGGCTATGGAAATGCCATGATAGGTAGGTATGATGGCTGTTTTGAGGAACAATATGATGGCTGTTTTGAGGAAGAATATATAGTGGGTTTATGGCACCGGCGAAAGTTGCGCGGTACAAGAGAGGCTAGCAATGGTGGAAGGGTGAGAGTGCATATAATCCATGGACTCAACATTAGTCATAAGAACTCATATACTTATTGCAAAAATTTACGAGTCATCAAAACAAAACAATCAACGCATGCCCCTAGGGGGGAGGTTGGTAGGAGTTAACCATCGCGCGCCCCCGACCTCCACACAAAGGTTGACACTCTACAAATACATCATGCTTTAACTTAGTCACACAACGGTTCACTATACGTGCATGCTACGGGAATCACTAACCTTAACACAAATATTTCTCAATTTCATAATCACTCCACTAGCATGACTTTAATATCACTATCCTCATGTCTCAAAACAATTATCAAGCATCCAACATCTCTTTCTATTCAATGCACTTGATGTGATTTTTTTTACTACATTGGCATTGGATGTTTATTATGTGAAGACTAGTTTCTTTAGCCTAAACAATTTACCATGCTGTTTTAATAGACTCTCAAATAGATATAAGTGAAGCATGAGAGTTCAACAAATTCTACAAAATATTATTACCACCGTGCTCTAAAAGATATAAGTGAAGCACTAGAGCAAAAACTATTCAACTCAAAAGATATAAGTGAAGCACATAGAGTGTTCTAACAATTTCTAGGCCATATTTAACTCTCTCAAATAGGTGTGTCCAGCAAGGATGATTGTGGCAAACTAACAAGCAAAGACTCAAATTATACAAGACGCTCCAAGCGAAACACATAACATGTTGCGAATAAAAATATAGCTCCAAGTATAGTTACCGACGGATGAAGACGAAAAAGGGATGCCTTCCCGGGGCATCCCCAAGTTTAGGCTTTTGATTATCTTGAATTTTCTTGGGGTGCCATGGGCATCCCCAAGCTTAGGCCTTTGCTACTCCTTGTTCCATAGTCCATCAAAGCAATACTCAAAACTTGAAAACTTCACAACACAAAACTTAGACAAAAATTCTCGTGAGCTCCGTTAGTAAGAGAAAGCAAACCACCACTCAAAGGTACAACAAGGAATTCATTATTTGTTTATATTGGTGTTAAACCTACTGTACTCCAAGTTCTCTATGGTTCATATCCTCCAATATTACTCATAGATGCATCGGAATAAGCAAACAACGCACGAAAAACAGAACAGTCTGTAATAATCTGCTGGGTTCGCCTACTTCTGGAACTCCAAAAAATTCAAACTAAATTGTTAAATTTGCGCAATTTGTCTACCAAACGGCAGCAAAAAGAATCAACTAAAAAGCACGCTCCAGTAAAATTTGAACTCTACTTTATCGAGCGCTAACGATTCTGTTTTTCACAGCAAGATCGTATAAACTTCACACAAATCCTACCAAAGGTTCTACTTGGCACAAACACTAAACAAAACATGAAAACACATCTAATCAGAGGCTAGATGCAATATTTATTCCCTAACAGCAACAAAAACAAAAAACATAAAATTGGGTTGCCTCCCAACAAGCGCTATCGTTTTACGCCCCTAGCTAGGCACTATTAATTAAATGATGCTCACATGAAAGATAAGAATTGAAGCACACAAAGAGCATCATAAGGCATTTGAAAATCACATCTAAGTCTAACATACTTCCTATGCATATGCATTTTATAGGAAAACAAATTACCAAGACAAGCAAGATCTAGCATATGCAAGAAAGAAGAAAGAGCCAATAGCAATCTCAACATAACGAGAGGTAATTTAGTAACATGAAAATTTCTACAACCATATTTCCCTCTCTCATAATAATTACATGTAGGATCATGCTCAAATTCAACAAAATAGCTATCACATAACATATTCTCAACACGATCCACATGCATGCAAAGTTGACACTCTTCCAAAATAGTGGGATCTAAAGTTGACAATCTTCCAAACCCACTTTCAATATTATTGCAAACATTATTATCAATCTCATATTCATCATGGGGATTAAATAAATTTTCAAAATCATAAGAAGAATTACCCCAATCATGATCATTGCAATCAAGCTTTTCATCGAAGGAACTATCAAGTATGGGTGCAATAACAAGGATCTCATGTTTAACATAGGGAACTATAGCAAATTCATCTTCACAAATATTGGCATCATGGCCACAAGGATAGCAAGCATCATGTTCATCAAGGGATATTTCAATCAAATCGTCGGAATCATAATTATCTATAGATTCATGCATATCATTATTTTCCTTCAAAGCAGCGGTCATTCCTTGAATAAATTCTTTGACGTTAGCATTATGAGCATAGTTTTCATAGCAATATTTAACTATGTCAAAATTTTCAGATTCATAGAGAGTAATATCATACTTTTCAATCAAAGAAGCAACTTCATAAGCACCCTTAAAAGCAACGAATTCTTCAATTTGTTCGATATCATAGTAACTATAAACACCCTTTGCATAAGAAGATAAGATTTCATTATCATTAAACTCACATAGGTAGGGGAGGTGTTTTTCAGGGTTCTTAGAGCAACAAGTAAAATCACAAATTTCACAAAGATTCCCAGCATAACACAACAATCTGTTTATCTGATCCCATAAGAGTATCCCCTTTTCAGACAAACGGTGACGCACAAAATGAGCATGCTCATCTAAAGATTTTCCATCAACTAGGCTAGTTGGTGTTTCAGCACAAGCGCATAAGGATCGAAGATGATCCAAGTAGAACACTTTAAGGTGATCCATAACAATAGAATTTCAGCAAGCAAAGATGCAAGCACATAGAAGGCACATATCACACAAGCAAACGAGAGGCAAGCGAACGGTAAACACATGGCGGAAGAAGGGCGAATAAAACGGCAAGGGTGAAGTGGGGGAGAGGAAAACGGGAGGCAAATAAATGTAATGCGAAGGATAAGGGTTTGTTATAGGTACTTGGTATATGACTTTTGCGTAAGCCTCCCCGGCAACGGCGCCAGAAATTCTTCTTGCTACCTCTTGAGCTTGTGTTGTATTCCCTCGAAGAGGAAAGGGAGATGCAGCACAGTAGCGTAAGTATTTCCCTCAGTTTTTGAGAACCAAGGTATCAATCAGTAGGAGACCACGCGCCAGTCCCTCGCACCTGCACAAACAAATAAGAACTTCGCAGCCAACGCGATAAGGGGTTGTCAATCCCTTTACGGTCACTTACGAGAGTGAGATCTGATAGAGATGATAGTTTTATTTTTGGTATTTTTAGTTTAATAAAACAGCAAATGAAAGCAAGAAAAGTAAAGTAGATGTAGATTGATATGTTGAGAATAGACCCGGGGGCCATAGTTTTCTCTAGTGGCTTCTCTCATGATAGCGATATTCTACGGCGGGTAAACAAATTACTGTCGAGCAATTGATAGAAAAGCGAATAATTATGAGACTATCTAGGCATGGTCATTGTATATAGGCATCACGTCCGAGACAAGTAGACCGACTCCTGCCTGCATCTACTACTATTACTCCACACATCGACCGCTATCCAGCATGCATCTAGTGTATTGAGTTCATACGAACAGAGTAACGCTTTAAGCAAGATGACATGATGTAGAGGGATAAATTCAAGCAATATGATGTAAACCCCATCTTTTTATCCTCGATGGCAACAATACAATACGTGCCTTGCTGCCCGTACTGTCACTGGGAAAGGACACCGCAAGATTGAACCCAAAGCCAAGCACTTCTCCCATTGCAAGAACTATAGATCTAGTAGGCCAAACCAAACCAATAATTTGAAGAGACTTGCAAGGATATTATGAGCACACATAAAAAGTTCAGAGAAGAACCAAATATCTTTCATAGACAACCTTGATCATAAACTCACAATTCATCGGATCTCGACAAACACACCGCAAAAAGAGATTACATCGAATAAATCTCCTCGAAGACCGAGGAGAACTTTGTATTGAGATCCAGAGAGAGAGAGAGAAGAAGCCATCTAGATACTAGCTATGGACCCGAAGGTCTGTGGTAAACTACTCACAACTCATGGTGAGGGCGATGATGATGATGATGAAGGCCTCCGTGATGGATCCCCCTCCCGGAACAGGCTCCAAAATGGGATCTCCACGGGAACAGAAGCTACGGCGGTGGAATTAGGGTTTTCTCTCTGCGTATGGAGTTTCTGGGGTATGTAGGTATATATAGGAAGAAGGAGGGCACCGGGGGCTGTGTGGGCCAGCCTCGAGGTAGGGGGCGCGCCCTAGGAAGGGGGGCGCGCCCCCACCCTCGAGGGCTGGCCCTTCGTCCCCTGACTTGGTCCTGACGTTTCCCGAGCGCGATTTCCTCCAAAAATATCTCTCGCGAAGGTTTCATTCCGTTTGGACTCCGTTTGATATTCCTTTTCTGCAAAACCCTGAAACAGGCAAAAAACAACAATCTGGACTGGACCTTTGGGTTAGTAGGTTAGTCCCAAAAATGATATACAAGTGAATGATAAAGCCCATTAAGCATCCAAGACTTCATAAATAATAGCATGGAACAATAAAAAATTATAGATACGTTGGTGACGTATCACGGACGAGTGGAACGGCACACTAGGGTTATGGCGCTGGTGGGGGGCGGCTGGGCCGACCAGCTAGGCCGACTTCGGCCAACTGGGCTAGTCGGCCAATGGGGGTCTAGTGTGTTTTTATTTGCTTTGTTTAAGTTTTACTTTTTATTCATTTTTCCTTTTTCTGTTTTACTTTAGTTCCTGTTTATTTTAGCTTTAAGAAAATACCAAAGCGGTCCCTAAATTGATGTTACAAAATAGGTCATAGCCACAAAAGTTTTATTCCAAAATAAAAAATAGTTTAGTATTTGATAATAATAAAAGGCATTTAATTAATGGTTTTAGCTACTGTTTTAATTAGTTTAGCGCATTTAAACATTTTATAAAGACGCAGTTTCTCCATCATAATTACTTATGCAATATTTGGCACAACCCGAACATTTTATTATTAATATTTGAAAACATTTATCGTTTGTCTTAAATTCAAATTTGAGTTTGGATCGGTTTTGAACTAACGTGAGATTAACAACAGTAATCATGGTGATGTGGCATCGTTAACGTGGGATTACTGTAGCCTAATTATCCAGGCGTCACAAGAAAATACCTTGCTGAAAACCGCTTGCCATTTTCTTCTGCTCCTCGTTGGGTTCAGCACTCTTACTTATTGAAAGGACTACGATAAATCTCCTATACTCGTGGGTCATCACTCGGCTATGTATACCTCGTTGGTGTGCATCACGTCAATCAGCTCGAAGGCCTCCGAATTCTCTCGCAACTCGTGGCACAATACTATTTACTTATTTAGGCCTTCGAGCTGAGAGGGAAGTTTATCTTTGCCCAATTGCGTGCGCGTCATAAGCTCTCGCTCCATGCTCTACCAACCAGGAAGAGTCGATCCAGTACAGGCGACCCATGTCCTCGTATTCTATCTCGGAAACCACACCCCCACGGCCGATGTCCCAGGCCATGTTACTTCTTCTTCGACGGTGGTGGAGGCAGGTCAAAGAAGAAGGAGGAGGCGCACCCGCTACATCATCAGTGGCAGCGAACCCTGATGGCTAGATCATGACATTTGGGG
>LR738712.1:774552414-774575092 GCA_902687465.1 Secale cereale
TCAGGGTCGGCACCAGTCGATTGGAGGTGTCGGTGTGGCATTGATGCGCGCGGGACTACCAATGTGTGGGGCACATGTGGAATTGGGCAGCATTAGAGTGGAATGCAGGGAGATCCATGGACGCAAGGAAAGCAAGTTTATCATGAGAACGAGCAGCTTCTCCTCAAATATAAGCGGCGACCGATGAGGAACTTAATTCTTTTGAGGAGTCAAACCCAGATAACGGTACGACTAGGATCGCTGGGAGATGCTTTAAGGACATCTCTAACCTAAGACTAAAATGGATCTAGCTCCTCAACTATTTCTTTTCAAAGAGTTAAGCCATGCGTAGCTGATTTTTTTATACTTTATCTGCTATTTTTTTGGGAGAAGTCTCCACCAGCTCTCATTCTTTTAGCGGCCAAAGCCACTTCCGAGCAAAAGATCTCGGGAGGCCGCCTCTTCTTGTTTGGTCGTCTCACCGCCGGCGCCGCACCAGCTGCCTTCCTTGCCTCTGATCTCCGGCCAACAAATTCAACCGAGAATCCAACGAACAATCGAGAATCCAACAAATTCAACCCTTCTTAGGTTTTTCCGTCGCCTCCGGCCATGGTGGCACTCCTCCTCCTTGTCCCGCCAACGAGGAAAACTGCATGCATGGACGAAAATCTACGCAGTAAAATCTTACCCAGGGGCAAAAAACTCTACACGAAAAACTGGTCACTGGACGCCATCGCCCATTTCAGTGAATCCTTGTGTGTTGGACCACGCGGGCGTACCACAAGGAGAAGCTCCCAAGCCATGGCTTGTGGAGGACAAATTTCAACTACTTTGTCGCACTGAACCAACCTATGGTTGCATGGTTAGAGAGACATCGATATCCTCCCCAGCCCACCAGGGTTCAAGTCCCGGTGCTCGCTGATATGTCTTCGTTGTATCTACTTTTACGAACACTTTTGATTCTGTTTTGGACTCTAATTTGCATGATTTGAATGAAACTAATCCGGGCTGATGTTGTTTTCAGCATTTTTTGGGTAGAAATAAAAGTTCTCGAAATTGGACGAAACTTTTTGAAGATTTTTTTATGAAATAAATAGAAAATACTGGAGCCAAGATCCACTAGAGGGGGCCTCGTGCTGCCCATGAGGCACCAGGACGTGCCCACCCCCCTTAGACACGCCCCAGTGGATTGTGGGGACCATGTGGCTCCGCTGACCCTAATCTCAAACCTATAAATTTATAATTTCCAAGAAAAAATAAAAGAGGAAGCTTCATCGTGTTTTACGACACGAAGCCGTTGCCACCTCCTGTTTTCATCGGGAAGCTAGATCTGGAGTCCGTTCGAGGCTCCGGAGAGGGGAATCCTTCATCATTGTCATCATCAGCCATCCTCCACCACTAATTTCATGATGCTCACCGCCGGAAGTGAGTAATTCCTTCGTATTGAGAAGTCACTTTCTTGTGAAGAAGAAGGGGCCCTGGAAAACTTTTAACAGCGTATTTTGGTCTGATATTAGATAATTGCCAATGCTTGTGGTTCTTTTTGGAACGAAGACGCTAGAAGCGTCCGTCTTTAAATTAATAAAGCCCTCAGGCAACCGATTCAGTAGGTTACAGCTAGAAGTTTAACAAAAGAAAAGCGCTCGGTCCATGACCGACAGCGGAACGACAACAAAAAGTTCAAACGCACGAGCACCAGTACAAGCCACCGAGATCACGACACTAATGAACTAACGAAACAGGTAACTATCCGTACTGGGCTCCAAAAACTTCAACGACTTGGCGGATCTTGTCTTGCCATCACCTGGATATTCTTGATGCGCATCATGGCCTCCGTCATGCGTTCAGCATCGCGCTCCTTCCCCAGAGGAGTCCACGTCTGTAAAAAAAGATGACATTTGAAGATCACGTCCGCGGGATGGTTAGGAAAATTTTTCTAAATCGTAATTTTATTAAGCATCGTCCAAATAGCCCAAAGCAACGCCCCTACGCAGCGCCAGGCGATTCTACCACTAGTCCCTTTCGTGGCTTTGAGGATAGAGATCAAGTCATTCCCCGAGGCAGGGTTCCAGTTCGTGTGGAATGCTTCCCTAACTGAACTCCACGCGAACCTGGCTAGGTGACATCTGAAAAAAACATGGTTTGCGTCTTCGCCTAGGCCACACACGGTGCAAGAACCATCTGCCGGACCGTTACGCTTGGCAACATTATCCGAAGTGGGCAGCCTGTTCCTGAACAATTGCCACAGGAAGATTTTAATCTTCAAGGGCAGGCCTGCCTTCCACAACCCCCTAGCTATATCTAACGTTGTCCCTGCAGTAAGTTTTTTGTATAGGGACTTGACCGAAAAATTTCTGGAAGCTGTCAGGCTCCACTCTACCGTGTCCTCGCCCGTCCCGAGTCGGTTGGCACCAAGCTGCTGTACCAAACCGTCCCATGACTCACGTTCGTCATTTGAAAGGGCCCGCAGGAAATGAACCGCTGGAGGGATAGCACCTACTACCTCCCCCACTAAGATGTTGGTATTTGAGGCGATCCGGAATAAGTTGGGGTGGCTTTGCCATAGGGGAGAGGCACCCAGCCAATGATCAAGCCAAAACCGGGTGGATTGGCCATTGTTGATCTTGAATTTGGCCCCTAGGTCAAAAGCTGGCCGGACCACTTGAATCCCTTTCCAAAATATGGAGCCGGTGGCCGAAGCCATGAAGGGATTCCCATTCGGGAAATATTTAGCTTGCAACAACTGAGCCTTGAGACCCGTCTCGTTTATTTGGGCCAGCCGCCACCACCATTTGGAAAGGAGGGCGACATTCAGAAGTTTGGAGTTTAGGATACCCAATCCTCCAAATTTTCTTGGCCTACAAACAGCCGCCCACCTTACTAGGTGGTATTTCCGCTTGACTCCAGTTCCTTCCCAAAAGAAACGGGATCTAGGAGTGTCTAGCTTAGCGTGCATGCCGTCAGCTAGCAAGAACATCCCCATAGTGAATATGGGAAGGGATGAGAGGCTCGAGTTAGTTAGAATGAGTCTCGCCGCCGAGGACATATAACGTCCTCGCCACGGGCTTACCTTGTTGGCCACTTTCCCGTAAAGTGGCTCCCACTCGAGAATCGAAATTTTGCGGCAAGATATAGGTAACCCAAGGTACTTAATTGGGAAGCTCCCACGCTTACAATTAAGGAAATTTGTGACCATTAAGCTTTGCTGGTCTTCCATCCCCATGGTAATGACCTCACTTTTAAGAAAGTTTATTTTGAGACCGGAAAGGATCTCGAAAGCAAGTAGCAGAAGCTTAATTGATGCGATACTATGGTCATCAGGCTCAAACAACAGCAAGGTGTCGTCAGCATATTGAGGATGTGTCACACCGCCCGGGATTAGGTGTGGGACGAGCCTCGTGATATGCCCGGCTTCCCTAGCCTTGGACATCACCGCTGCCAAAGCATCTGCCACAAAGTTAAAAACTAGTGGGGAGATGGGATCGCCTTGCCTCAAACCTTTTATGTTACGGAAAAACTTCCCCATTTCGCCGTTAACAATAACCGAGGTGTTGCCGCACGAGATCAGATGCATGATCTGGTGGACGAACCCTGCCTCAAAACCCTATTTGAGTAGGACCTCCCGCACAAACTCCCAATTTACGCGGTCGTAAGCTTTTTCAAAGTCTAATTTGAGGATTACACCCTGCCCTCGAGTAAGCTCATGGATAATCTCCGTGAGTGCAATCGGCCCTTCTAGAATGCTTCTACCCTTAAGGAAGGCGGTTTGGCTCTTATGTATGACACGGTGAGCTACCGGCGCTAATCTAGCGGCGTAAGCTTTGGCGCAGATCTTGAAAGGGACGTTGATGAGCGTGATCGGGCGAAACAGCTTGATTGAGTCAGCCCCTTTGACCTTAGGGATTAGACAGATCGCCCCGAAATTGAGGCGCGCGAGATCTACCGTACCAAGGGCAAAGCCGTTAATGATGGCTAGGAAAAGGTCTGTGAGGATTGGCCAAAACTTTTTGAAGAACTCCACCGGCCAGCCATCTGGGCCTGGTGCCATGTCGTTCTTCATTCCAGCTAGCGCAAGATCAAACTCTTGAGGCAAAAAGGACACCATCAGGGCGTCATTTTATTGTTGAGACACGCGCTCATCCGGTCCCCATAAGTCTTCCCTTAGACTTAAAATTTTCGCTTCGGCTGTTCCCAACAGCTCTACGAAGAATTCGAAGATGTGGTTAACGATTTCTGATTGGGTAACCAGAATCCCTCTATCCGACTAGAGTCGAGGGATTGTGCTTCTGCGTTTACGCCCGTTGGCATACGCATGAAAGTAGCCTGTGTTGGCGTCGCCTTTCACAACCCACTTGACGCCACCCCTACGGCGCCAGTACTCTTCCTCTGCCCTAAGGATAGCCAAGACTTGGTTTTCCAGGGAGTAACGGTGCTCCCATTCATCACCAGAAAAAGATCTAGTATCTGCCTGCGCGTCGAGGCGCGCGATCTCGTCCACAATGCGTTCCCTTTCTCTTTTGGACTCGCTACCATGGTTGGCCCCCCAGCCCCTGAGGAACGCGCGCAGGGACGCAGCCGTGGCTGACCAGAGCTCTACAGGACCTCTTTGGCACCCTAGCTGGTTGCCTATCAAGGCCCATCGGTCCGTGACCAATTGGCAGAACCCCTCGTGTTCGAACCAAGCTGTCTCAAAGAAAAATCTACGGCTGCGTCGCACCCTGTCCTCCCCTGACGACAGAATAAGAGGAACGTGATCGGATCCAATGCACGTCTCGGCCATTAAGGTACAAAGGAGGAACAGTGCCTCCCAATCACTTGAACAGAAGACATGGTTGAGGACGCAACGGACTGGCTCCCGCTGTTTGTTAGTCCAAGTGAATCTAGCCCCTGTACGCGCAATCTCCCGGAGAGCAGCGGCCGCGATGGCATTGTTAAAAAGGGGCACCCTAGCCCGATCAATGTTGCTATTGTTCTTGTCCGCCCCCGAGCGGATCAAGTTAAAATCCCCGCCCACAACTACTGGCAGGTTGGACACACGTTTGGCCCCAACCAGATCTGTGATTTCCCCCAAGCAATCTTCAGATCTCGCGTGGTCCGCTGGCCCATACACACTTACAATCACCTAGATAGCCAGGGAAGTCCGGTGACGAACGGTAGAAGCAATATAGAATCTACCATACTCCCACAAAATAACATCACAAATGTCTTTATTACAGCCCAAAAGTTGACCACCTGAATGTCCCAAAGAAGGGGATCAGAACCACTCGAAACGTTGGAGAGGATCGTACGCCAAAATATCTCTAAAGGAAAAAATCTACCTTGATCGTTTCTTGAAGAGCTACAAAGTCAATGTGTTCTTTGGACATGTACTCTCTAAGCTGCGTACGCCGCCCCCATGGCCGCAGCCTCGGATATTCCAAAAGATGTAACGCATTATATAATTCGATTACAAAGGCACACTCCACGGGAGCACACCGCCTTGGCCACACGCTTCCTTGCCGGCGCACGGCTGGAAGAAGGCAGACCCGAGACCACCACGGCCTCGTCTCCCTTGATGGGCAGAGGAACGGCACCAGCCCCTACTGGTACAGTGACCAGGCCATCCGCGGGCTGCTCATCCACACAGCGGGCGGCCGCAGCCGCGAGAGCGGCCTGAGCCTCTTCACACGCATGAACTAATAACGAAATAATATCCAAAGGTGAGGAATCGAGCGCAACTCCACTGTCGTGAAGAATCTCAGCGAGATGGGCGTCTGAGAAAGCATTTAGAATCTTAAAAGAGGGGGTTGGGTTACCTGTTACATCCATGTTTTTGTCCGCAGCCCGCATCTTGGCGCTTTCCAGAAAAGTCATGTCCCCAAGCTTGGCCTTGGCACGCACACTCGGAGCCCGGGTCGCCACCGGGGTTGCCCTTGTACGCTTGGCCATGGCCGCCGGCCCTGGCGCCTCCAAAGCCGCTCCCGGTTCACCTCCCAGCGCCTCCGCCGATCCCACCTTATCCTTGGCCACCGTCTTGTTCCCGGGCTTCCTCCCCGCAGTCTTCTTGGCCTGCCAGTCAAAGCCGCTCGACATGCGCCTGCCCGAGGCCGGGGTCAGGTCCGAATCCACGTTAAGAACGCAGGCCGGCCCCGGACCCCAACCACGCATTGGGGAAACACGCAAGGTACCATTCTCCAACGGCGCCAACGTCAGAGGCACTGGACCGTATTGGGCAGGCAGGTTGAAACCGAGCTCGTCGAAGGACGGGTCCAGGGAGCGAGCAAGAGGAGGCAAGCTGACACCCGTGTCTTGAGTAGCAATCACACCCAGCTTTTCCCACGTCTCTATGTCTATTGATGCTGTCGTCGAGCTCCTCGTCCTGCCCTCCCATCACCACGTCATGACCGGCCAAGGCCGCACCGGAGACAGGCATCGTCTTCTGGGGCGCCGCAGCCGCAGACTTGTCCCCATTCACACCATTGGAAGCAGCCTTAGGAGGGAAGCCCGCGGCAGCACCAAGCTTGAGCGCCCCGCCCTTGCCTTGCTGGTCCTCTAGAGGAGGAGCGGAGGGACCTGCCCCAAGAGCACCGCCGCCGTCCCCCAACCGCCGCGACAGCCGCTCCAGTTCCACCTGAATTTGGTACCCCTCTTGATTGAACCAAACCTCGACCGAGCCATTCAGCTTTGCCGACGTCTTGCACGCCAGTTTCATCTGCACCGGGCCCATCTTGATGAGGGATAATTCGTCGACCACAATTGGACGCCCCAGCATTTTGAACGCCTCCTTAATGCGCTCAATCTTACGGTGTTTCTCCGGGATCCCGTGAAGCCGCACCCAAGCTTCTGGCATCACCATAGGGGGAATCACCTCAGGAACCACATCACGCACCCTAGCAGTGATGTCATGGATCGAAAGGAACAACTTGCCACTAGTCCGAGCCATATGAAGGAGATCAACGGATGGAAACACAACCATGAAATCATCCTCTCCCACTTGAGAGACTTGCCAATCCCAGTCCCCTGTGACCATGTGTTTGAGCTCCTGTTTGAGGACCCTTAGGTTCAGGCAGCCCGGCTCTGTAGAAATGATTGCAGCGTTGCCAGCAGAGAGCTGCGACAGACCCTCGGGTTCCTCCTCATCTTCGAACTGCAGGCAGTAAAAACCTTCCCCTGAAATAGCACTGCCCATAATCTGCAAGCAAGACTGCCGACCCCTCGTCGGGTAGTGCGCAGATGCATGACCCTCTTCCTTACACAGCACACACAAGGGCTGGAACTTGCACTTAGACTGGAAGTGCCCAAGTCTCACACACTTGAAACACTCCACGTCCGGTGCCTCCGGCGCATCCTCCATCGGGATGGGTTCGCCCGCCGTGCCCTTCGAGCTAGGAGGGAGCGACACCGCCAGAGGAGCGGCAGCCGCCCTGGGTCTCTTGGCCAGAGGATCCCCGTGGCCACAACCAAAGTTGGGGAGGTCGAACGGCTTGCGCTCAAGCTCACGGCGACGCGCCATCTCCTTCTTCTTCTTACGCTCCTGCTGCTGGATCCACCACGGGGGAGGAGGACCCCAATCCCCCTCGCGCCCCTTTTGCTCTTGTGAGCGCTCAGATCTGCCACCTTGCCTCGCGCGCATCTCCTACTTGGCCTTCTCCCTCAGATCTCGCTCCCGCCGCCGCTCGCCATCCTGGTCCGGGGCCTCCATTGGCCTCTTCTCCGCTCGCCGACCGCTCATCACCGCCGCCGCAAAGGAAATGGAAAGAGGAGGGGGAGGAGGAATGGGGCGAATGAATCTGTCTAGATGCGCGAAACGCCGCACCTCTTTTTGGTTGCGGGTAACCCTAGCGAGGGGTCGGGGCAACCGCGGCGGAGCCATAAATAGGCGCCGGCTCTGGGCCAAGGCCGGGGCAGGCCCGGCGTGGGCCGAGCCAGGCCATCCCGCCCTATGGGAGCCAGCACGCAGCCACCGAGGTTCTCACTGGGCCCCGCAGGCCGAGCCACACCACCACCCAGCGGCCCATTCACGCGTACAAGCCCACGGCCCATAATCCCTTTCTCTGCAACGGGCCCATTGGAGCCAACCCTAGCCTCAGGGGAGGCAGAGCCGGCCACCGCCGGCGGCGGCAGCGGCCCCCCCGCCCCACCACCGTTAGGGGGGCAGCGGCCACCAAAGCCGGCAGGCTCGGCCACTCTGTCTCCGAGACCACCGGCGCGACAAGCGCAGCCGCCGTCCACGATCTGATCTCCCGCGCGGCAACACCAGGAGAGACCGAGGCCCTGCCAGGGGACAACGAAGACTGCGAGGCGCGACGACGACGCACCCGCGGCGAAGCGACGACGCACCCCAGCGGTGCCGCTCCCCTCAGCTTGCGCAAAGGCGACGAAATCCCCAAACGATGGCCCTGCCGGCGCCGGACGCTCAGCCTCCTCCGCCAGATCTGCTGCGCCCTCATCCTCCGACTCCGCGTCGGCTAGCGCCCAGAACCTACCTCCCACAGGCGCCGCCGCCGAGACCGACCCCGCAGCTATCCGCGCGCTCGCCGGGGAGGAGCCCACCCCTCGCCTGACCACCGTCCAGCCCTCGCTGGCTGGAGCCCGAGGCACCCAGGGCGAGGCGCCAGACTCGTCGCCAGAGGGAGCGCCTAACGGTCCGCACATTTCGATGTTGTTCGAACCTTGGCCATGCTTGTGGTTCTTCATCCATCCGAAGAGTGTAGTTGCAAGAATGCAATATCATGGCACGCTTCAGTCCACGCTTGATGCTTTGCTGTAAGCAGACTCGCCATTCGTCTTACTGATTGCAACTTCCATCTAAATTGTGATGATGTTGGGCGAACGCGCGAACTCAAGATTTGCTCCAATCGTTTCGAGAACTTCCATGGGTTTCACTGTGAGAGGGGTTGTGGCCTTTCAACTGTGGGTATGTCGGTTCACCATTGACATGGTGATTTAGTCCGTGTCCCCTTTAACATGCGCCGTCATACCCGCTGGAGGGGACGACCATTCGCCATAGCTCAACCGATGGGACAAAGATCGGCGAAGCTTGTGTCTGACCGTGCAGTGACATAGCGGACTCCCTCGTCGGTGCAGTGGATCCTCACCGGAGTATGATTTTCTCGATATGGATTGTCCTGCATTTTTGCAAGTACATGTGCAGCAAAGAGAAGATATGTTCAGCACAAGCATACTTTGGGTATACCATTTATACTAGAATCATACATGACCAAAGGCAAATTATTTTCAGGGTAACTGAAGCTGCAAAACTACAGTTCGAACTTCGAACCAAGACAAACATTCATTTGTAAATACTACGAGCGATGTTTGGTCCTCAAAAATGAAGAAGGAAGACAGTGCTGTGGCGGGCTGTTGCCACCAATAGCCGGAAGTCACCTAGCTGGGCCACCGCATCCCAGGGCACTGAAAGCTGCACACAGTCAGGCGGTGAACACATAATAATATAGTAGTCTAATCTTTTGTGAGGCTTAAAAGCACAGCGTAAGTAGCACAAGAAAGAAGGTGAATACAGCAGACATCCACGGTATGCTTCTTGTTCTTCAGTAGCTCAAAGAGGCGGTATCTTCTCTCAGCTGCAAATTGTTTTCGAACTGCAAATAATTGCATTTATTCTCCTTAACATGCCATCGTACTTGTGGGTCCTTTGTCATCAGCATTATTCTCGGGATAAGTCCTGATTATAGAGGGAAAGCGTGCTCAGATATGACAACTAAAAAATGTATTAAAGCCTCTGTATTTTTCATAAAAAGAAAGAAATGTATTTGACTGAAAATACTAATGGGAATGAGGATTTTAACTTGCGATAATACAAACTTTTCATGAATACTTGTAGGCAATGAAAACATCTACTTTTGGAGAGTCAATTACACCACTAGTGGAAAAATTTGGCGTGAAAAATCACTTTAGTGCCAAAACTTGCGACATACATTTAGTTAGTGCTACAACTTGGCTTTGACGTGTATATACGATGCAAATCACATTTATATACAGACATGGTCCTAACTGGGCGCGCCATGTGGCGTGGGGCCAGCTATCAGCCAGTGGACGGCAGAGATAGGGCGTGTGGCCTGGTATTTTATGGGAAACCCCTCGGAATCCGTTTTTTCTTATGGTAAAGTCCCTGACACGTGTTTGTCCATCTGTAGCAAACTATGTGCAAAAATGATAGCCTATGGAATGCGAACCCGTGACCTGCAGCGTGAAGGGGCGTGTGGCTAACCAATGCACACACAAGCGCTTGACATTGCAGGTACAAACGCGAGAGGGCACTATCTGAACCCATGGGCATATGCATCCACTTTTCAAAAAACTAGCAAAGTGGCCCGCTCGATGCGCGGGCTAGAACTTTAGAAAGTGCAATAATGAGAATATATTTATTGTTTGTTTTAAAGACACATTGACACCGAATGTGTTGACATTTACAAATATATGTCCTTTTTAACATTTTTCTTAGGTGTATTTTCTTCTCATGTACATTTAAATATATATGTTACCCCTTTGTCATTTACTTTCTTATTATGCAAACCGTTCTAAATTTATTTTTAATTATGAATCACATTTGGAAATTTATATTTCATATCATATTTTTGGCATTACCATTTTTCTATTTTTAATTTATTTTTTTGGTAATTCACCTTTTTATGGAGAAATGGTTGTATCATCTCTTAGTTAACTACAGTTTATCAAGTCGGAAGGAAGAAAAAATGTGATTGTCCGTATATAAATAATTTGGTAGATAACATGTTTCAGTTTGGTTGTCGTATTTCAATTAGAGAATCCTTATATATGAAATCTTTTCCATGCTACAACTAATTTGAATTATAATTCGTTGCATAGCAGATCCCGAAGGAAAAAAGGCAATTTATTTATTCTACTTATTTCCCTTATTCGGTATGCATCCAATACTGGGATGAAAATGCATGTAGTTATTTCGCACATCGATGATCATGTAGCGACTTAGGCAAAACACAAGTTGTGAAGAACTAAATTATTCTTTAGAGGCACGTCGTATACTCTTAGATACAACAAAGCTATTAATAAACCAAAGGAATACAAATATTTACTAATATAAATTACGTCAAAACATGTGATTGGAGAACAGGTATAAAACCCAAGTGTTGACACGATGACAATATATTACTATTGAATGTTAATAATGACAACAAATATGATCCTGCATACC
Organism: Secale cereale; assembly: GCA_902687465.1. Classification (NCBI taxonomy): domain Eukaryota; kingdom Viridiplantae; phylum Streptophyta; class Magnoliopsida; order Poales; family Poaceae; genus Secale; species Secale cereale. The sequence continues at coordinate 774,563,567 of LR738712.1, forward strand.
CATCTAAACAGGAGTAGCGATATTTTTCCTCTAATTATATCCAAAAGTTTCAACCTCAATCACTACACGGGCTCACAAATTTAGTATTCATCATTAATAGGGTGACTATATGACGTACCGAGACAAAAGCAATAGATTATCAAGCATGATTATGGGATTACGTCCATAAGAGAGGGAATTTAAGGTAGGTATGTCATATGATGGCCTTGGGTAACAGTAAAGTGATTCAATAACACCATCTTTCTTGGGAACATTACTGCGAATACCATTGTCTAGTCATGATGAAGGGGATTGGTAAAGCAAAGATGAGTCCAAGCCTTCAGAGCTTACCACGGAGGGGGGTCATTCATGGGAACGGGCATTTGGTTTGATGATGGCCGATTGAACAGTTCATTCATTGGGATGAAGGAAACATTGTACCAATGTATTATTCAGGATTATGACCCATGACACACAATGTGTTATTTATCTTTTATTGCATGCAATGCTGGTTTAAGCCTCCTATTCAGGAGAGCAGTAATCAAGTGCAATTATAAACTAAAATAATCTATCCACCCAAATAAAAAAGTCAAAGAATCAATCTAGGAAGCACATATTAGAGAATGTGCATTTTTAGAGATAATGCATGCAGCACCTCAACTTCAATAGTCTTGTTGGAAGCACACATGATTTATTATCTGTTTGTACGCACAATATATATTTGTATGGATTAGCCGACAAATGGTATATGGTGAATACCCAGAAGTCGAGGCTTGACTTGTCCTTGGATTTTTTGTATGATTGCTGTAGCTAAAATCACATAAATAATAACAAAGAAGATTCTTAATCCATTTTTAACTGGGGTAAATAATTAGGTTACTGCCTAAATCTCTAAATATTCATACACGTGTGATGTATCAAACAAAATAATTTCATGAAAACTTTTTTATCTAAGATTATACTTCCCTTAGCTACGTAGACAGCTCACCGTTGTAGCTTATGCAAACGTCTCCGAATGGTCATCTGTGCATGGCGAAAGACATAAACTTAATTGGTGAAAAATAATCTAACTGACGTTAGATGACTTCAAAATATTTTCGTTCCGCAAAAAGGGAAATTTGGGCTTCATAGTTATCAATAATTGTGAGCAGGAGACGACATGATTATTTGATTTTATATAGGTTGTGATACTTAATAGATGATGAGATATATGTTGTGAAAAACATAGGCCATATACCCAGATTTTCAGACAACTTATACTTATGATACAAATTTTGCATGTGACAAATTCACAGTGCGTCGATATTAGGTTGTTGATCTTGTCTCATGTGCACTAAAAAAACAGAGTTAGTTTTGTTGGTTTTATTAACCTAGACGGCTCTTATTCCATAAAAGAAAGCCTTAATACAATGGGATCATATGTGCCATGGTGGGCGTGCAATGTCGTGAGTTGCCTCTCTATCCAGCAACACACGGTCCTTTGATGCTATTGATTTTCCAAAAAATAATATATTATACTTTATGGCCTTGTTACTCAGTGGCGCCACCTCGGATCAGTCCGGACCTTGAGAGCCTACTACTCAAGGAAGAAGCAGGATCCAAGGAACCCGAATGGCTCATCACACATCATGCATGCATATATGAAGGGAGCATCTCCAAATGTTTATCTGTGCATGACGAAAGACATAATTTAATAGGTGAAAAATGATCTCGCTAATGTTAGGTGACTTAAAAGAATTGTTCCGGAGAAGGGGAGATTTTGGCTTCATAGTTATCAATAATGGTGAGGACGAGACGACATGATTGTATGATTATATATAGGTTGTGGTGCTTATTAGATTATGAGATATATGTTGTGACAAACGTAGGCCATACACACAGATTGTCAGACAATTTACACTTGTGATAGAATTTTTGGATGCGACAAACTCACACTGCATTGATCTTAGATTGTTGCTCTTGTCTCATGTGCACCAAAAAAATCTGAGTTAATTTTCTCGGTATTAACCTAGGCAGCTCTTATACCAGAAAAGAAAGCCATAATACAAACTTTACGTGCTTCCAAGTTCAGTATTAATTACCGATTGGTTTTTCATGACAGTGCATCAACTATAAGGTTGCAAATGAATTTCTTTGTCCACAAGGCAAGGAGCTAAAGAAATTTCCACATGCAGCTGTACGTTGATTGTGAGGCACTAAGGCCGCCAGTGAACTGCTCTATCACGAAGCGAGGACCTCAAGAATTTTCTAACTGTACCTTGATCATGAGGCCGCCAATGAACTGCACGTCCATGAGCCGAGGACCTATCGAATTTGGCGTGTCCATGGGATCTCTTGGCTCCTAGGGTACTGATATGAACGTCTAAAATCTTCAATCAAGATATACGACAACGGAATGGATAAGATATGTGCAACCACAGGCAAGCATATATCAAGGGTACACATGCACAATTTTTGGTTCCAGCTAAATGCATGCATGTATATAGCAAGCTAGTCATGCATTCATGCATAAGTGAAGTGCACACTTGCACGATTTTTTTTTTGTTTCTGCTAATTGCATGCATGCATAAAGCAACGAAGCAAACCACGTCCTTTTCCTTTGAACTGATGAACAACTAACTCAGGTCGATTTTTTAAAGCTGGATCAGGGCACGTCCTTTTCAAAACTGGAAATCAATGCATGTCCTAATTTTTTATTGATCACCGAACGTCCTAGCTTCAGCTGGCAGGAGCGGTGCATGTCCTTTCCTTTAAACTGTAATTAATTGTAGGTCCTTTTCTTTAATATATATATGGAATCAGCGCATATCCCAAAAAAAAAACAGCGCACGCCCAATTTCTTTTTTTACCAACGCGTCCTACGTTGGCTGCTTGAGCGAAACGTTATCTTGAAATATAACTATAATGGCATTAGTGGGTAATTTTAGTGACTTAGAGTTTTATCTAATGGCTATAAAAATTTAGTCTATTAAATTAACGGTTGGATATTTCTAATTTTTGTAGTAATTTCTAGCTTATTTCTCTTCTTCCTGATTAACCCATCAAGCGCTTTTTATATATAATAGATGTATTTTAAGCATGTTTTAAAATACATAAAAAATTCAAAAGAAAATATCACGCATACATGTTCACAAATGTGTATGTGGCGCAAACTTTTATGAAAAAATGTCTTTTTGTTTTGCCTCCGCAAAAAAGACAAATTTCAGTGCTTCTAAATAGTGTTCCACGACATAATTTTTTGTCTTTTTGCACAGGCCACAATAAAAGTTATTTTTCCGTGAAACTTTACGCACGCACATAGAACATGGAGACGTACCCCTGTGATTTTTTTCAGATTTTTTTAGGATTTAGAAATGTGTTTTCCAAAGTGGGTGCATATGCCCATGAATTCATCCATGCACTTCTCGTACAAACGCACGTTATATACCATGTGGACGTTTGCTAGCTGGAGACCCTTCACCATTCTGCAGTTTTTTCTGTACCGGGTGAAGAATTAATTATTCTTCACCCAGGGTCTTAAATAGACGTTCATAATTTTTTTTATTTTTCTATATATTTTAATAAATGTGTAGCTAAGTTTCAATTTTTCATAGTTTTAACAAGATATTAATGTAGAGTGTTCATGATTTAAGAACTTTTCTACATACTTTTATAAATGCTTATATAAGTTTAAAATGTCCATTGTTTAAAAAAATACTCATGTTGTTCATGATGTAATGAACATATATTCATATAATGTAAAAATAGTTGGTTGGGATTCGAACCAACAAATTGTAGTATATATAAGGTCCAAAGAATATATACGATCTGTATCCTCACGTAACAAAAAACAGTTATGGGTGCAATGGCTAGGCAGACACCCCTTCATGCTACAGATCACTGGTTCAAATAACATCAGGCGCCACTTTTGCATATAATTTGCTCGCTGGCAGATGGACCTAATACGTGTCAGGCGACTTTTCGTTAGAAAAAATATTTCCAACCGGTTTTCCACAAAATAACCGGCCACACGTCCTACCTCTACCGTACCGTTCAGTGGATGACATAGGGTCCCATGCCATGTGGCATGCCTAATCAGCACTGTGTCCGTATACAAATGCATTTTGCATCGTATATGTATGCCAACCCAAGTTGTAGTACCAGTTCAATGTATGCCATAAGTTTTGGCACTAAAGTGATTTTTCATGCCAAGTTATGGCACTAGTGGTGTAATTGACAAACTTTTGGAGGGTCACTAAAGTCATTATGCCAAACAGGCCAGCATCGAATTTGATTGAAACGCTCAAAGTTGACCTTCATTTGCGAAACAACACAAACATGTTTCTAAAGTTATCTGACCATGAAACATGTATTTGCAGCTCAAGACCAGAAATATTACTGGGCATAAGCATTACGGCATCTGAATTCATATAGGTGTTATCAGAGCTATTTTCTATATAAAACGTGACATTCCCAACTGACCGAACACAAATTTAACATGCTACCTCATGCACCCTCAGCTGAACCGATTCTCACCTGCCAAAAGGAGTAAAATGCATAGAACCACCACATTCGTGTCACACTGCAAATCCAACAACATTTGGAATAGGAGGTGCAGAGTGCCATTCTTTTAATAGATAGTGGTGCTTGGTGCTACTAATGTCACCACACTAGGTTCTGTATGCAATTTGACGAGTGCATCTCACCACAAAGCAACCAACTAAAGAAATGAACCGGCAATGAGAAGCTGAAGGACCCTAGCAGAAGCAAACGGTTTAACAAGTAACTAAAAATGATGAAAAAATTAAGTAAGAAAAAACCAGTCAAGGGAAAGTAGCAAACACATGTCCAAATCCAGCTTAATGTGTGCATGAGAAAAGTAGCAAACACTGCGATGCTAATTACTACTCCCTCCGTTCGGATTTACTCGTCATGGTTTTAGTTCAAATTTGAACTAAAACCATGATGAGTAAATCGGAACGGAGGGAGTATTTCTCTATGATACTCAAAATGATGACAGTCATATTCACAAGACGAGAAACAGATACTTCTTGCACACATGTACTAGCCAGTAGAGCAGCACCTAAATACCGACAAGCAATATGAGTGAGTACTATAAAGGGTGGAAAGTAACTTGGTCAGATCAGCGTTAATTCAGGACCGTTTGCCAAAGTAGAATGATAATGCACACTACCAAAAAACTATCAGCTGAATCATATATAGAGCAATGTCATATGCAAACAGAATAAGTGGTTAAAGATGGAGAGCAAGCTTACCACTTCAAATAGATGGTGTGGTCAAGGACGGCGCGAAATCGGCATACAGGTGGCCAACTATGGCATAGTTATCAGTCTGAAAGATCCAATCAATCTGGAAAGTCTGGAGATTCAGTGAAAAATAGTCTACTATTGGCCTGTAGTCTTCTGGAAACCCAGTTAGGAGTAAGTATCCACCAGCTACACCCATGATGCCATATTGACGATATTCCGGCAAAGCGATCACGGACTTGGATTGCCACTGGTTTGCGCCATTCCCGTCCTTACACTGCTCTTCATACATGAGATGGTAAACACTAGGCTTAGTAGAGACAGTAAGCATCCCAAGCCTTCCTTCTCCTGCCTCCACAATGGCCATCTGACGCAGAAAAGGCATAGGTGGAGGCGGGAGGTCGACAGTGGAGAATTCCATCATTCGTGCATCGAACACGAGCAGCATGTCTTCCCGATTAACCTCCCAACAGAAGCACCCATGGGCGTAGTAGCGGTGTGACGCAGCGCCTCCAACTCCAACCACGCCGAACGTAACGGGATCAGCTAGCCATTGCCCGGCGCAGGAAGAGAAGACGAAGAGGACAAATTTGGTTGTGCACCGCACGAAGCACATGACTCTGAAGTCTGTGAATGACGAGTCCTCATCGTCGCCAGGGGGGGCAAGGAAGGTCTCGCACTCCACGATGTCCGGCGGATGGACTTGATCGGCGAGATGGTCGGGGAGCACAGGCAGCAGGAGGTAGCGGTGGTGCAGGGGGTCGCAGACAGCAAGCTCTCTGGCCAGGTACCGGGGGTTGTAATCTTCATGGGTCCCTTCGAGGGCGGGGTAGAAAAGGGCGCGGCCGTTGCGGACGTCGAGGCGGCACCAGCGGTCCCGGGACGGGGGGAGAAAGGAGCAGGAGAAGTCGGTGTCGGCAAAGGTGGCTGCTGCGGCGGCTGAAGGGTGGGGCGGCTTGGCCGGGATGAGGCCGCCGGAAAGGATGCCGAGGAGAGGAGGCGGGTGGAGGGTGCGGAATCGGCGGAGGAAGGTGTGGGCGGTGACAACGCGGCGGAAGGAGACGCAGGTTGTGCAGGCGCGCGCGAGGTCGGCGGCCGCGGGGAGGCGGAGGAAGATCTCCTCTAGGAGTTCGTCTGGGAGCGCCGGCTGCGCCATTAGGGTAGGGCAGAGGACAAGGTGGGATTCAGATTCGGTCACAACCGAAACAAAATTAAAAGACTGACCAGAATTGTCTGTGGGCGGCTGTAAAATCATGCCAGGCCACGCTGTAACTGCCCAGGGTATTCACGAGCAAGGGGGTGTTTATTTTTGGCGGCTCCTAGTACAAACCAATCGAGGAAATCAGTCAGTTCCATAGCCCTCTGATTCAGCCGTAGATCGGGTTAATGCATCAGCCCGGTCCCGTCTTTCTCCTCCCGAATCAACAAATCCAAATATCACACGCAGCGGCCCGACATGCCCCTGGCCGACCTCTCCGTCGCCGCCAACCAACGTCACCGCTTCAGCACTGCTGCAGAGTAGGAGAACGACCCTGTGGCCGGCGACGACGTGACTTCAATGCAGCGCCAGTGCCCAGGGGTGTGGCTTCGTTGCAACATCGGTGGCCGGCGACGAGGGCTTCATTGCAGCCACGGTGGAGCTCCAATGACCCGGACGACGCTTCATTGCAGCCCTGGGGGCGCTTCATTTTAGCGCATGCGACAACGGAGGATGTTGCTACGCAACATGCGACGGCCATGGCGGATGCTATGACTCAGCGTACGGCGACAACGAGGAACCTGCGATGCAGGGAGGGGGGGTGTTGTGGTGTAGCTTTGGCGGCGCTTCAAAGTAGCCATGGTGGAACTTCAACGACCTAGAGTGGTGCTCCAGCAAGGATGAATCGGGTTACGCCGACGGTCGCCCCCTCCTCTGCTGTGACGCGGCATGCGACGACGATGAGGGAAGCTGCGATGCAACGCGGGAATCCTGTGATGCAGCTCCGCCGGCGCTTCAAAGCAGCCATGGTGGAGCTTCAACGACTTCGCGCGGTGCTCCAGCGAGGATGAATCGAGTTACGCCGATGGTCAGCCCCTTCTCTGTTGTGATGCAGCATGCGACGGCGACGAGGGAAGCTGCGATGCAACGTGGGAATGTTGTGATGCAGCTCCGTCGGTGCTTCAAAGCAGCCATGGCGGAGCTTCAACGACCTCGCGCGGTGCTCCGGCGAGGATGAATCAGGTGAGGACGACGGTCGTCCCCTCCTCCACTGTGGTGGTGCAGCTTGCTCTGCTCTGCCACGTGACGAACGAACGAAAATGGATAAGAAAAGAAACAAGTGAAGGATATGCTTTTTTTGTGGGGGAGATGAGGTGGAGGGGATGCATGGGAGTGGTGGGCGGGCCCCACAGCGACACGTGGTACCCCCAAAGAGCGACTTATGCGAGAAACTTTTCATTCGACTGAATCTAAACATTTTCCTTTATTTTTTACCACCCCTTTTCTTGCATTCAGACGATTTTCCCTAGTTTCTTATGGACATGGGTAGTTTCCCATCACGAGCAAGGGCCTGTTCATTCTTATTTTGCGGGTACCTGTTTGATTATTTGTGTCATTTTTTGCCTGTTGCATGTGTGTCTAGTTGGGCCTACTGGAGCAAATGCATGGCAAAAATCATGTTGTGCAGTTGTGCACATCGTTTAGTCCATAGGTTGGTTGCATTAGGGAAGCAATTTTTGTCTCATGTTTGATGTCGTGGGTTGGCTAGGCTAATGCGTAGGCACGGTGTTTGCTTGCATACAATGAACGTGATTACGAGTTAACAACTATACATGACACACATAGTTATACTAGAATGGCTCGATGACTGTTGTGGACGGTGGCCGCGGCGCCGCGTCCGACGCGACAAGCACAGAGTCGCGGACGAGCGATCCCGTCAATGGCGCGGCGAGCTAGTTGGTAGCGTCGTTGCCGCAAGGAAAATCTGCGGAGAGAAACGAGGAAGATGGCGCTGAGGCAGAGGACGGAGATGATAAATGCAATATGCGAGCCATGCGTGGTGTCAGTGTAGTAGGACGCGAGAGAGGTGGCCAAAAGGAACGATACCGATGACAACACCAATGTAGAAGGACGTGGAAGATGAAGCCGAGAGGAATAACACTGGCGGCGGCGCCAGTGTAGTAGGGCGCGAAGGAGAGGAGGCTGAGAGGAACAACGCTGACGATGACGCTGGTGTAGTAGGACGCAGAGAGAAGGCCAAGTGAAATAATTAGAAAGGTGAAGAAGATTAAGGCGTGTCATGAAACATACCACATATGTACACATGTAAGTCATGTATAGTCCACGAGGGATATGTAGATCTACTTGTGTACAGTTATCGAAACAAAAAACGTACAACACGTCTTAAACTGCAAGATGAATCTAGCTAGTGGTGAAAGAAAATTTCAAATGGCCGATCTGGCGCGATGATTTTGCCAAAATTCGTTCAACAAACCTCCAATTATTATCACGAAATTAAAGATTTACAGTCCATAAAATTGGGAATTGATCGTCTAAGTGGAACTACAATGTTGATATGCATCTTTTTCATGCAGAGCATATTGCGAATCCAAGTATCGTTGTCTAGATTATAAGCAAAAGCGATTACAGGTTGATTAGAACAGAACACATGAAAAACCAAGTACACCCACGTGCACCTATGCACGTTAACCTGAGAATGGTTATTAAAAAACTAGGTGAAACGATTCGGTTCTTACTTTGGGTTTGATTTGTTCAGATTTTATTGGGCTGAATCTTTTTTAGTTTGGTTTTGGTTTGGGTATGTGAAGAAACCAATTTGGGTATACTTGGTTATGGGCTTAAATTTTTTGGTTATTAACGTCTATAAACTATGGGTCCAAACCGGTTTCTGGGCATTGGTTATATGCAATAAGCAAGGACGCATCGACAACGAGTATCTTTTATCTGTGTACATGCTGTGATGCACTATGTAATTCCGTATTATGGGGAAACACCACATGCAAATCGAATGTGTTTGCTTGTGCTTTAGCTAAGCAATTGGTTTTAATACACTTGTCAGTGAGCTTTTCAGTCGTGGGCATTGTCTTTTTGACTTTTGTTGTGTGTTGACCGTATCTCAACGATAACTTTGTTACCAAACTATTGTAGATGCACTTATGCCTTTTCTATGTCATTTGCTTCTTAGCACGTCGATTTGTGCAATTATATATACATTGAAGCAAACCCATACTTATGTATTGGGTTTAAACCCACGGTTATGTATTGGGTTTAAATTGGTTTGGGTGGAAGAAATAAAGGGTTTAGTTTTGGTTGGGCTGAAAATGACATTAAACGGATATGGTTCAAGTATGGTTTTGAAAGATACATGTGCGGGTATTGTTCAAGTATGGTTTAAGTATGAAACCATTCTCAGATTTATATGCACGACAGGTGCACGAGCTTGCATAGGCCATGCATTGCGAGAGCCCTACACATGGGCTTTATTGCATTCGTCGGTCCTAGCGAGCATTTCTCCAGAGCGAGGCCTCTGTCGTGTTGCAGCGATGCAACTCCTCCTTGGATTTGAGGGCGTCCTCCTCCTTCGCTCGCTGTTTGTCTAGGATCCACTTCTCGTCCAAAAGCGACACCCAGTCCGAATGTGGCATGAGCCGGTACTAGAGGTTGCCCATGAACTGGTACTAATGATCTCCGCCCGCCTAGCCGTTCGAACCGGCACTAATGGTCACATTAGTGCCGGTTCTGTTACAAACCGGGACTAATGTGCTTCACATTACACCCTTTTTCTACAAGTGATGGTGGAAAACTCATATTGAGAAGTCACTTTGTGGAGAAGAAGGGGCCCTTGAAAACTTTTAACATCGTATTTTGGTCTAATATTAGATAATTGCCAATGCTTGTGGTTCTTCATCCATCCAAAGAGTGTAGTTGCAAGAATGCAATATCATGGCACGCTTCAGTCCACGCTAGATGCTTTGCTGTAAGCAGACTCGCCATTCGTCTTACTCATTGCAACTTCCATCTAAATTGTGATGATGTTGGGCGAACGAGCAAACTCAAGATTTGCTCCAATCGTTTCCAGAACTTCCATGGTTTTCACTGTGAGAGGGGTTGTGGCCTTTCAACTGTGGGTATGTCTGTTCACCATTGACATTACAAAGAAGCGGACTCCCTCGTCGGTGCAGTGGATCCTCACCGAAGTTCTGTAATACTTCCTCCGTTCTTAAATATTTGTCATTCTAGATATTTCAATAAGAAACTACATACGGAGCAAAATGAGTGAATCTACACTCTAAAATATGTCTACATACATCCGTATGTTGTAGTCCATTTAAAATATCCAGAAAGACAAATACGAGTAGTATTTAGGAACGAAGGGAGTATGATTTCCTCGATATGGATTGTCCTGCATTTTTGCAAGTACATGTGCAGCAAAGAGAAGATATGTTCAGCACAAGCATACTTTGGGTATAACAAGAATCATACATGACCAAAAGCAAATTATTTTCAGGGTAACTGAAGCTGCAAAACTATAGTTCGAACAAAGACAAACATCCATTTGTAAATACTACAAGCGATGTTTGGTCCTCAAAAATGAAGGAAGACAGTGCTGTGGCGGGCTGTCGCCACCAATAGCCGGAAGTCACCTAGCTGGGCCACCGCCTGAATACATTACTAAAGCGATTCTCAGGTTTTGCTTGCGGTATAGGCACTGAAAGCTGCACACAGTCAGGCGGTGAACACATAATAATATACTCCCTCCGTTCCAAAATATAAGTCTTTGTAGAGATTTCACTATCAACCACATACGGATGTATATAGATGCATTTTAGTGTGTAGATTCATTCATTTTGCTCCGTATGTGGTCCATAGTGCAATCTCTCCAAAGACTTATATTTAGGAACGGAGGGAGTAGTAGTCTAATCTTTTGTGAGGCTTAAAAGCACAGCGTAAATAGCACAAGAAAGAAGGTGAATGCAGCAGACATCCACTGCATGCTTCTTGTTCTTCAGTAGCTCAAAGAGGCGGTATCTTCTCTCAGCTGCAAATTGTTTTCGAACTGCAAATAATTGCATTTATTCTCCTTAACATGCCATCGTACTTGTGGGTCCTTTGTCATCAGCATTATTCTCGGGATAAGTCCTGATTATAGAGGGAAAGCGTGCTTATATATGACAACTAAAAAAATGTATTAAAGCCGAAAGAAATGTATTTGACTGAAAATACTAATGGGAATGAGGATTTTAACCTGCGATAATACAAACTTTTTCATGAATACTTGTAGGCAATAAAAACATCTACTTT
>LR738712.1:774578241-774596619 GCA_902687465.1 Secale cereale
CAACTTCTAGAGCTGTTCCCCTTGGTTAGAAAGGTTACGAAACACAGAAATCATCAAGAAACACATAATTATTGTAAATCAAACTATGCAATCGAGGCTTTTTCAAAGAGCTGCCAGGCTCAAAAACTGTTCAGGGAGCCGGGTCATCATTTGAACGTGGGCGATACCACTATTCAGGGAACCCAAAAATTCATAACATAGCCATTCAAGGGGTGTGTGGGTGATGCACTGTCCCCAGGGGCCGGGCCATCATTTGAACGTGGATTGATACCAACTTGTTCAGGGAACCCAAAAATTCATAACATAGCCATTCAAGCGGTGCGTGGGTGATGCACTGTCCCCAGGGGCCTCTGACATTCCTCCTAACCCGGCCGGGGTTTTTCCTTTTTATGAGTTTTTCCTCTTCTTGAACCGGATAAGATCTCATGTTCTTGAGAGTTTTATTGCTCTTTCACACACCCTGTAAAGATTAGTTTCTAAAAACCAGCTAACATTGAAATATGATTCTTTTATAACAAACTGACACGGATAGTTGCCGCAAATTTGATGTATATAGAAAAAGGGCTGAGCCCCCGGTTTACCGAGGGTGCCGGTTTATTCATTATTTATAATATATACATAGGATACATGGAGCCTATGGCTCAAGTGTAATATGGCCGTAGATGAGCAATGTTCCATGGCCTTTTCGTCTCCTCTTCTGATGTCCGTGAATCTTTGTGCTCTCGAATGTCCACCAAATAGTATGACCCGTTGCGTAAATTTTTGCTGATTACAAAGGGCCCTTCCCATGGCGGGGATAGCTTGTGCATGTCCGTTTGATCTTGGATAAGCCGGAGCACCAAGTCACCCTCCTGGAATGTCCTGGTTCTGATCCGGCGGCTGTGATATCTGCGCAGGTCTTGCTGATAAATCGCCGACCGTGCTGCAGCTATGTCACGCTCTTCATCCAACCGATCCAAACTATCCTGTCTGGACTCTTCGTTGATGGCTTCTACATAGGCCGCCACCCTTGGGGAATCATGGCGTATGTCACTTGGAAGAACTGCTTCTGCACCGTAAACCATGAAGAAAGGTGTATAACCTGTAGACCGGTTTGGTGTAGTGTTAATACTCCAAAGGACAGACGGTAACTCTTCCACCCAACACCCTGGGGTTCTCTGCAAAGGTGTCATAAGCCGGGGTTTGATTCCTCGCAAAATCTCCTGATTTGCCCTTTCTGCCTGACCATTGGATTGGGGGTGAGCCACAGAAGATACGTCCAAACGAATATGCTCTCGTTGACAGAACTCTTCCATCTCACCCTGAGATAGGTTGGTGCCATTATCGGTGATGATGCTGTGTGGAAAACCAAACCGGAATATTACTTTTTTGATGAACTTAACCGCTGTGGCCGCATCACACCTGCTTATAGGCTCTGCTTCAACCCACTTTGTAAACTTGTCCACTGCCACTAGTAGATGAGTTTTCTGATCTTGGGATCTCTTGAAAGGACCAACCATATCAAGCCCCCAAGTTGCAAAAGGCCAAGTTATTGGTATCATCCGTAGTTCCTGTGCCGGAACAAGTGCACGTCTTGAGAACTTCTGACAAGCGTCACACTTGCGAACCAGGTCTGCCACATCTGCATGTGCGGTTAACCAATAAAAGCCATGTCGGAAAGCTTTGGCCACTAAAGATTTTGATCCGGCATGATGACCACAATCCCCTTCATGAATTTCTCTTAGAATCTCACAACCTTCCTCAGCTGAAACACATCGTTGAAATACTCCAGAGGTGCTACGATGGTGCAGCTCTCCGTTGGCAACTGTCATAGACTTCGAACGCCGGATTATCTGTCGTGCTTCGTCTTCGTCGTCTGGTAATTCTCCTCGACTTAAGTACACCAAATAGGGTAACGTCCAATCCGGAATAACATGGGTTGCTGCAACCAACTGTGCCTCCGGACCCGGAACAGCTAGGTCGTTCTCTGAAGGTACTTGAACCGAAGGATTGTGCAATTCATCCAAAAAGGTGTTAGGTGGTACCGGTTTACGTTGCGACCCTAGCCGGCTTAAAGCGTCGGCTGCTTCGTTCTTCCGCCGGTCTATATGCTCCACCTGATATCCTTTGAAATGTCCTGCGACCGCTTCAACCTCTCGTCGATAAGCCGCCATGAGGGGATCCCTTGAATCCCACTTGCCCGAAACTTGCTGTGCCACCAGGTCTGAATCGCCTAGGCACTTAACCCGGCTCAAATTCATCTCTTTTGCCAATCGCAAACCATGAAGCAGCGCCTCATATTCTGCTGCATTATTAGCACAAGGAAATAATAACCGGAGTACATAACAAAATTTATCACCTCTGGGGGAAGTTAAGACAACTCCGGCCCCCGAGCCTTCCAACTGTCTTGAACCGTCGAAGTGGATCGTCCAATAAGTAAGATCCGGCTTCTCCTCAGGAGTCTGTAACTCCGTCCAGTCATTGATGAAGTCGACCAATGCCTGAGATTTTATAGCAGTACGTGGTACATACTTCAACTCACGCGGACTGAGCTCAATGGCCCACTTGGTTATTCTGCCTGTAGCTTCTCTATTCTGGATTATGTCTCCCAACGGAGCTGAACTAACCACAGTTATTGGATGCCCTTGGAAATAATGCTTCAGTTTCCGGTTTGCCATGAACACCCCATATACCAATTTCTGCCAATGAGGGTATCTTTGCTTAGATTCGATGAGTACTTCACTCACATAGTAAACCGGGCGCTGAACCGGATGTTCCTTCCCTGCTTCCTTGCGCTCAACCACAATCGCAACGCTGACAGCCCGTGTGTTTGCAGCAACATATAACAGCAAAGGCTCTTTATCGATAGGAGCAGCTAAAACCGGTGGTTTTGCTAATTGCTGTTTTAGATTCTCAAACGCTGTATTCGCTTCATCACTCCAAATGAACCGGTCCGTTTTCTTCAACATTTGATAAAGCGGGATCGCCTTTTCTCCTAAGCGACTGATAAACCGGCTCAACGCCGTGATCCGGCCAGCTATACGCTGAACATCATTAATGCAAGCCGGTTTTGCCAAAGATGTGATGGCCTTGATCTTCTCCGGGTTGGCTTCTATTCCCCTGTTCGAAACCAGGAATCCCAAAAGCTTACCGGCCGGGACACCAAAAGCACATTTCTCTGGATTAAGCATCATCTTGTAAGCCCGAAGATTATCAAAGGTTTCTCTGAGGTCTTCTATCATTGTCCGTTCCTCCTTTGATTTAACCACAATGTCATCCACGTATGCATGCACGTTCCTTCCTATCTGCCCCTTCAAACAATTCTGAACACAACGCTGATAAGTTGCCTGCGCACACTTGAGCCCAAAAGGCATAGATACATAGCAAAAAGCACCGAAGGGGGTTATGAATGCTGTCTTCTCTTGATCTTCAACTGCCATTTTGATCTGGTGATAACCTGAGTACGCATCCAGAAAACTCAGCCGCTCACACCCTGCTGTCGCATCAATAATCTGATCAATGCGAGGTAGAGCAAAAGGATCGGTCGGGCAAGCTTTATTGAGGTCAGTGTAGTCCACACACATCCTCCACGTCCCATTCTTCTTTAGGACCAGCACCAGATTAGCCAACCATTCCGGATGAAAAACTTCCACTATGAACCCTGCCGCCAAAAGCCTGGCCACTTCTTCTCCTATAGCTTTTCGTCTCTCTTCATTAAAGCGGCGCAGATATTGTTTTACCGGTTTAAACTTCGGATCAATATTCAACTTGTGCTCAGCGAGTTCCCTCGGTATACCTGGCATGTCAGACGGTTTCCATGCAAAGATATCCCGGTTCTCACGGATGAACTCGATGAGCGCGCTTTCCTATTTGGGGTCAAGGTTAGCGCTGATAGTGAACTGCTTGGACGAATCTCCTGGCACAAAATCAACTTGCTTGGTCTCCTCTGCCGATTTAAACTTCAATGCCGGATCATGCTCGGTCGTTGGTTTCTTCAGCGGAGTCATATCTGCCGGATCAACATTATCTTTATAAAACTTTAACTCTTCTGTGGCACACACCGCTTCTGCATAAGCTGCATCACCTTCCTCACACTCCACTGCTATCTTACGACTGCCATGCACCGTAATCGTGCCCTTATGACCCGGCATCTTAAGCTGTAAATAAACATAACATGGCCTAGCCATAAATTTAGCATAAACCGTCCTTCCAAACAAAGCATGATACGGACTTTTAATTTTGACAACTTCAAAGGTGATCATCTCTGATCTGGAGTCATGCTCATCTCCAAAGGTAACTTCTAAGTCAATCTTACCAACTGGATAAGCTGACTTACCTGGGACCACCCCGTGAAACACTGTGTTTGATGTCCTTAACTGTTTATCTGTCAGACCCATACGGCGAAAGGTCTCGTAATATAATATATTGATACTGCTACCTCCATCCATGAGGACTTTAGTGAACCTGTATCCTCCCACCTGAGGTGCCACCACCAAGGCTAGATGTCCCGGATTATCTATCCGTAACGGGTGGTCCTCTCTGCTCCAAACAATGGGCTGCTCTGACCATCGTAGAAATTGTGGCGTCGCCGGTTCTACCGCATTAACAGCCCGCTTTAAAACCTTCTGGTCTCTCTTGAATAAACTCGTGGTGAAAACATGATATTGACCGCTGCTCAACTCCTTCGGATTACTCTGGTATCCGGATTGCTGTTGTTGCTGCGGACGCTGCTGCTGCTGATTTCCTTGGTTACCGTGACTCCCTTGGCCCTGCTGCTGATTATTCTGATTGCTGTAACCACCTTGATGATACGATTGATTCCCCTGACCATGATAACCACCTTGATACTGATTTCCTTGACCATTGTAGTTTCCTTGAGTACCTTGGCCGCCCGGCCGGGGTTGATAACCACCGTTGTTCCCTTGATAACCGCTGTTGCCCCTATATCCTGAACCGGAGTTGTTCCCTTGGTAACCCGGACCATAAAACCCGGGCCCTGAACCACCATTTGGGGGCCGGCTAAGGGGATTAAAACGGCCATTCCCTGGGTTCATGCATTCTCTTCCAGTGTGCCGTGCAAACCCCTTTTTTCCGCTATGCTTTAGACAAGGCTGATCCGGATCCTGCTCCCAACCCGGGTTTCCTCCCCCGGTTTGGCGAGTGGGACCTTGCTGATTAACCTGAAAACCACCTTGAACCTGTGTATTAGCCACAAAATCGGAGCTATTTTCTGCCTTCCGTTTGCCCAAAAAGCTTGAAGTAACCGGATTAACCGGCGCCGGTTTACCAGACTTGCTGGCCTTCCCTGTTTTATCTCCTTCTGACTCTGGGTACTTGGTATTATCTGAGTCTCCGTACTTCACCAGGGAGCTCATCAAAGTCCCCATGTCATTGCACTCTCGTTTGAGCCGTCCGAGTTTTAATTTCAAAGATTCAAACCGGCAATTGTTCTCCAATGTTACAATTGCTGTGCTCGGATTAATGCCATTTGAGGAGTGCAAGATCTCTGCCACTCTGCGTATCCAAGCTGCTGTAGACTCCTGTTCTCCTTGCACACATGCTGCTAAATCTATCACCGACATAGGTTGCTTGCACGTGTCCTTGAAGTTTTTGATGAACTGACTGCGCAGCTCCCCCCATGATCCGATAGAATTCGGAGGTAGTGCCTTTAGCCAAGTCCGGGCCATGCCCTCAAGCATCATAGTGAAATATTTGGCACAAGCCGATTCATCCACGTCCAGCATCTCCATGGCCATCTCGTAACTCTCCACCCAAGCTTCGGGCGGTAAATCGGCTGTGTAATTAGGCACCTTGCGAGGTCCTTTGAAATCCTTGGGCAACTTAACACTCCGCAGGGCAGGGACGAGACATTGTATCCCAAAACAGCTCGCTGTAGCTCCTGTCCCTGTAGTGCCTGTGTGAACCAGCGTCGTCTGACGAACCTCCTCCCTGGCCCCCGATCTAGGCCGGTTTCGATCCGAGGCTGGCATCTCTGCCCTTGCCGGATTATCTTGCCTGTGCTGATGTCTCCTCCGCTCGCTGCTGGACACTTCTGGCTCCTCCCAATGTCTAGAGTAACTTCGGTTGGGACGCGGTGTTGAATGCAACCTTTCCCTGCTATGAGAGTACGCTTGATGCTGTATTAATGCCGTGTTAAGTAGCTTCTGAGCCCTGCGCGCCTCTATCGCCATCGGAGATGTTTCTTCCACAGGCAAAGCGGCCAACCGTGCTGCTGCTGCGGCAATATTGTCCACAGGGTTCGAGTAGTGTCCCGGGGGGATAGGAACATAAGGGGCCGACGTAATCCGTCGCTCCTGCTCTGCAGCAGGTTGCTGAACCGGCTCCCCTCGAGCCGGTGGGCTTCTCCGGTTTAAGATCGGATTGTTACTGGCCCCAGCCCCAGGTGTTCTGAACAAATTCGCAGATTCGTAACCCGGCGGCAGGCGGGATCGATATTTTCGCCCCCTCACTGCTTCCACCGAAGCCTGCTCCATCCTTAAGTGAAAAGCTTGATCATCCAACTCCGCTTGTCTGATGGCTAACATCTCTCCTTCTGCCTTTAAATCCTCCTTCAATTGATCGATCCGGGCCTTCAACTGAAGAAGCACTGCATCATGTTGCGCCTTGTCTGCTGGAGCCACGACCTCTACTGCCTTAGCTGCGAACTCCTCGATCAAGGTGGATAGAACTTCCGTAAGGGGGGGATTTGAACCGCTTCCCCCTGCACCGGCTTCTGCTGTTGTTCCGTTCACCGGGGGTTGTGAACCGGCCATGAAGACCGCCACCCGGTTTGGCGGGTCAAAGGGGTCCGTAATACTGTTTCCATCGGACTCGCCCTCAGACCGGCCGTCCCGCAACTGATACAGAGATTCAGTTTCCCCGGGTGAAGATTCGTCATCTGAGTAGACGACTGTTGCACCATCCGATTCCGAACCGTCCTCGGTTCGGCCTCCGTGAACTGCTCCAACGAAC
Organism: Secale cereale; assembly: GCA_902687465.1. NCBI lineage: Eukaryota > Viridiplantae > Streptophyta > Magnoliopsida > Poales > Poaceae > Secale > Secale cereale. The sequence continues at coordinate 774,585,193 of LR738712.1, forward strand.
ACATGCCTCCTGACAGGCTGAATCCGGGCCGATCTCGCACGCTGAGCCGGCTCGACGATGTTGGGGAGGGTGTCCGGCTCAGGTCCCGGTTCGCCAATTTTGCCGATGAAGACTTGGATGCTGCCGAAGGGGACCCGGTACCCGTATTCGATTGAGTCGGCCTCCGGTCCCCAACCCGCGTCGTCGATGTAGATCCGGCCGCGACGACTCTTGGTCATCCGGCCGACCGCGTAACCCTTTAACCCTTCGAGACCGCCTTTCAAGAACTCGAAACCATCGTGCGCGGGCCCCACGGTGGGCGCCAACTGTCGTGGAAATAACACGGCAGATGTCCGGTTTGACGGACTTGATGATGGAACCATCGCACGGGTTAGCTTGAAAGGGTTTATGGCACACAAAGGACACAAAGGATTTTATACTAGTTCGGCCCCTTTGAGAAGGTAAAAGCCTACGTCTAGTTGGTTTGGTATTGCTTGGGCGTCGGTTTACAGGGAGCGGAATCGCTTGCCTGCGTCTCGACGGATCGATTGTTGCTTGTCCCTGAACCGGTGCCGGGTCGTCCCTTTATATAGAGGTGACGCCTGGTCCGGTTTACAGAGTCCCGAGGCCGGCTCATAATCGTGTCCGCCTCGGTCTCTGCTCTTCCTTTCTTATTTCTCAAGTTACATCTCTTTGGCGGTTTACAAACCATATTTCTATACATGGGCCTTGAAATCTTATGGGCCGTAATCTCTGCTAATAATAAACCAAGTATGATATAACTAAGCCGGTTTACAATATCCGGTTTATACATATTAACCATATCCCTGACAGGTATACTTGGTTATGGGCTTAAATTTTTTGGTTATTAACGGCTATAAACTATGGGTCCAAACCGGTTTCTGGGCATTGGTTATATGCAATAAGCAAGGACGCATCGACAACGAGTATCTTTTATCTGTGTACATGCTGCGATGCACTATGTAATTCTGTATTATGGGGAAACACCACATGCAAATCGAATGTGTTTGCTTGTGCTTTAGCTAAGCAATTGGTTTTAATACACTTGTCAGTGAGCTTTTCAGTCGTGGGCATTGTCTTTTTGACTTTTGTTGTGTGTTGACCGTATCTCAACGATAACTTTGTTACCAAACTATTGTAGATGCACTTATGCCTTTTCTATGTCATTTGCTTCTTAGCACGTCGATTTGTGCAATTATATATACATTGAAGCAAACCCATACTTATGTATTGGGTTTAAACCCACGGTTATGTATTGGGTTTAAATTGGTTTGGGTGGAAGAAATAAAGGGTTTAGTTTTGGTTGGGCTGAAAATGACATTAAACGGATATGGTTCAAGTATGGTTTTGAAAGATACATGTGCGGGTATTGTTCAAGTATGGTTTAAGTATGAAACCATTCTCAGATTTATATGCACGACAGGTGCACGAGCTTGCATAGGCCATGCATTGCGAGAGCCCTACACATGGGCTTTATTGCATTCTCTCGGTCCTAGCGAGCATTTCTCCAGAGCGAGGCCTCTGTCGTGTTGCAGCGATGCAACTCCTCCTTGGATTTGAGGGCGTCCTCCTCCTTCGCTCGCTGTTTGTCTAGGATCCACTTCTCGTCCAAAAGCGACACCCAGTCCGAATGTGGCATGAGCCGGTACTAGAGGTTGCCCATGAACTGGTACTAATGATCTCCGCCCGCCTAGCCGTTCGAACCGGCACTAATGGTCACATTAGTGCCGGTTCTGTTACAAACCGGGACTAATGTGCTTCACATTACACCCTTTTTCTACAAGTGATGGTGGAAAACTCATATTGAGAAGTCACTTTGTGGAGAAGAAGGGGCCCTTGAAAACTTTTAACATCGTATTTTGGTCTAATATTAGATAATTGCCAATGCTTGTGGTTCTTCATCCATCCGAAGAGTGTAGTTGCAAGAATGCAATATCATGGCACGCTTCAGTCCACGCTAGATGCTTTGCTGTAAGCAGACTCGCCATTCGTCTTACTCATTGCAACTTCCATCTAAATTGTGATGATGTTGGGCGAACGAGCAAACTCAAGATTTGCTCCAATCGTTTCCAGAACTTCCATGGTTTTCACTGTGAGAGGGGTTGTGGCCTTTCAACTGTGGGTATGTCTGTTCACCATTGACATTACAAAGAAGCGGACTCCCTCGTCGGTGCAGTGGATCCTCACCGAAGTTCTGTAATACTTCCTCCGTTCTTAAATATTTGTCATTCTAGAGATTTCAATAAGAAACTACATACGGAGCAAAATGAGTGAATCTACACTCTAAAATATGTCTACATACATCCGTATGTTGTAGTCCATTTAAAATATCCAGAAAGACAAATACGAGTAGTATTTAGGAACGAAGGGAGTATGATTTCCTCGATATGGATTGTCCTGCATTTTTGCAAGTACATGTGCAGCAAAGAGAAGATATGTTCAGCACAAGCATACTTTGGGTATAACAAGAATCATACATGACCAAAAGCAAATTATTTTCAGGGTAACTGAAGCTGCAAAACTATAGTTCGAACAAAGACAAACATCCATTTGTAAATACTACAAGCGATGTTTGGTCCTCAAAAATGAAGGAAGACAGTGCTGTGGCGGGCTGTCGCCACCAATAGCCGGAAGTCACCTAGCTGGGCCACTGCCTGAATACATTACTAAAGCGATTCTCAGGTTTTGCTTGCGGTATAGGCACTGAAAGCTGCACACAGTCAGGCGGTGAACACATAATAATATACTCCCTCCGTTCCAAAATATAAGTCTTTGTAGAGATTTCACTATCAACCACATACGGATGTATATAGATGCATTTTAGTGTGTAGATTCATTCATTTTGCTCCGTATGTGGTCCATAGTGCAATCTCTCCAAAGACTTATATTTAGGAACGGAGGGAGTAGTAGTCTAATCTTTTGTGAGGCTTAAAAGCACAACGTAAATAGCACAAGAAAGAAGGTGAATGCAGCAGACATCCACTGCATGCTTCTTGTTCTTCAGTAGCTCAAAGAGGCGGTATCTTCTCTCAGCTGCAAATTGTTTTCGAACTGCAAATAATTGCATTTATTCTCCTTAACATGCCATCGTACTTGTGGGTCCTTTGTCATCAGCATTATTCTCGGGATAAGTCCTGCTTATAGAGGGAAAGCGTGCTTATATATGACAACTAAAAAAATGTATTAAAGCCGAAAGAAATGTATTTGACTGAAAATACTAATGGGAATGAGGATTTTAACCTGCGATAATACAAACTTTTTCATGAATACTTGTAGGCAATAAAAACATCTACTTTTGGAGGGTCACTAAAGTCATTATGCCAAACAGGCGAGCATCGAATTTGATTGAAACGCTCAGAGTTGACCTTCATTCGCGAAACAACACAAAAATGTTTCTAAAGTTATCTGACCATGAAACATGTATTTGCGGCTCAAGACCAGAAATATTACTGGGCATAAGCATTACCACGGCATCTGAATTCATATAGGTTATCAGCAAAGTTTTAAATAGCGCGCTAAGCCTCTTAGCGGCAGACCTCTTCTAAATGCTATAGCGTGCTATAGCGGTGCTATAGCGGGCTATTTAAAATGTTCGGTCATGTGGTTGGACAAAATACATTTAGCGCGGAACCTCTTCTAAAAGCTATAGCGTGCTATAGCGGCGCTATAGCGGGCTATTTAAAACTTTGGTTATCAGAGCTATTTTGTAAATAAAACGTGACAATCCCAACTGACCGAACACAAATTTAACATGCTACCTCATGCACCCTCAGCTGAACCAAGTCTCACCAGCCAAAAGGAGTAAAATGCATAGGACCACCACATTAGTGTCACACTGCAAATCCAACAAAATTTGGAATAGGAGGTGCAGAGTGCCATTCTTTTAATAGATAGTGGTGCTTGGTGCTACTAATGTCACAACACTAGGTTCTGTATGCAATTTGACGAGTGCATCTCACCACAAGCAACCAACTAAAGGAATGAACCGGCAATGAGAAGCTGAAGGACCCCAGCAGAAGCAAACGGTTTAACAAGTAACTAAAAATGATGAAAAAAATATGTAAGAAAAAACCAGTCAAGGGAAAGTAGCAAACACATGTCCAAATCCAGCTTAATGTGTGCATGAGAAAAGTAGCAAACAATGCGATGCTAAGTACTATTCCTCTATGATACTGAAAATGATGACAGTCATATTCACAAGACGAGAAACAGATACTTCTTGCACACATGTACTAGCCAGTAGAGCAGCACCTAAATACCGACAAGCAATATGAGTGAGTACTATAAAGGGTGGAAAGTAACTTGGTCAGATCAGCGTTAATTCAGGACCGTTTGCCAAAGTAGAATGATAATGCACACTACCAAAAAACTATCAGCTGAATCATATATAGAGCAATGTCATATGCAAACAGAATAAGTGGTTAAAGATGGAGAGCAAGCTTACCACTTCAAATAGATGGTGTGGTCAAGGACGGCGGGAAATCGGCATACAGGTGGCCAATTATGGCATAGTTATCAGTCTGAAAGATCCAATCAATCTGGAAAGTCTGGAGATTCAGTGAAAAATAGTCTACTATTGGCCTGTAGTCTTCTGCAAACCCAGTTAGGAGTAAGTATCCACCAGCTACACCCATGATGCCATATTGACGATATTCCGGCAAAGCGATCACGGACTTGGATTGCCACTGGTTTGCGCCATTCCCGTCCTTACACTGCTCTTCATACATGAGATGGTAAACACTAGGCTTAGTAGAGACAGTAAGCATCCCAAGCCTTCCTTCTCCTGCCTCCACAATGGCCATCTGACGCAGAAAAGGCATAGGTGGAGGCGGGAGGTCGACAGTGGAGAATTCCATCATTCGTGCATCGAACACGAGCAGCATGTCTTCCCGATTAACCTCCCAACAGAAGCACCCATGGGCGTAGTAGCGGTGTGACGCAGCGCCTCCAACTCCAACCACGCCGAACGTAACGGGATCAGGTAGCCATTGCCCGGCGCAGGAAGAGAAGACGAAGAGGACAAATTTGGTTGTGCACCGCACGAAGCACATGACTCTGAAGTCTGTGAATGACGAGTCCTCATCGTCGCCAGGGGGGGCAAGGAAGGTCTCGCACTCCACGATGTCCGGCGGATGGACTTGATCGGCGAGATGGTCGGGGAGCACAGGCAGCAGGAGGTAGCGGTGGTGCAGGGGATCGCAGACAGCAAGCTCTCTGGCCAGGTACCGAGGGTTGTAATCTTCATGGGTCCCTTCGAGGGCGGGGGAGAAAAGGGCGCGGCCGTCGCGGACGTCGCGGCGGCACCAGCGGTCCCGGGACGGGGGGAGAAAGGAGCAGGAGAAGTCGGTGTCAGCAAAGGTGGCTGCTGCGGCGGCTGAAGGGTGGGGCGGCTTGGCCGGGATGAGGCCGCCGGAAAGGATGCCGAGGAGAGGAGGCGGGTGGAGGGTGCGGAATCGGCGGAGGAAGGTGTGGGCGGTGACAACGCGGCGGAAGGAGACGCAGGTTGTGCAGGCGCGCGCGAGGTCGGCGGCCGCGGGGAGGCGGAGGAAGATCTCCTCTAGGAGTTCGTCTGGGAGCGCCGGCTGCGCCATTAGGGTAGGGCAGAGGACGAGGTGGGATTCAGATTCGGTCACAACGGAAACAAAATTAAAAGACTGACCAGAATTGTCTTTGGGCGGCTGTAAAATCATGCCAGGCCACGCTGTAACTGCCCAGGGTATGCACGAGCAAGGGGGTGTTTATTTTTGGCGGCTCCTAGTACAAACCAATCGAGGAAATCAGTCAGTTCCATAGCCCTCTGATTCAGCCGTAGATCGGGTTAATGCATCAGCCCGGTCCCGTCTTTCTCCTCCCGAATCAACAAATCCAAATATCACACGCAGCGGCCCGACATGCCCCTGGCCGACCTCTCCGTCGCCGCCAACCAACGTCACCGCTTCAGCACTGCTGCAGAGTAGGAGAACGACCCTGTGGCCGGCGACGACGTGACTTCAATGCAGCGCCAGTGCCCAGGGGTGTGGCTTCGTTGCAACATCGGTGGCCGGCGACGAGGGCTTCATTGCAGCCACGGTGGAGCTCCAATGACCCGGACGACGCTTCATTGCAGCCCTGGGGGCGCTTCATTTTAGCGCATGCGACAACGGAGGATGTTGCTACGCAACATGCGACGGCCGTGGCGGATGCTATGACTCAGCGTACGGCGACAACGAGGAACCTGCGATGCAGGGAGGGGGGGGTGTTGTGGTGTAGCTTTGGCGGCGCTTCAAAGTAGCCATGGTGGAACTTCAACGACCTAGAGTGGTGCTCCAGCAAGGATGAATCGGGTTACGCCGACGGTCGCCCCCTCCTCTGCTATGACGCGGCATGCGACGACGATGAGGGAAGCTACGATGCAACGCGGGAATCCTGTGATGCAGCTCCGCCGGCGCTTCAAAGCAGCCATGGTGGAGCTTCAACGACTTCGCGCGGTGCTCCAGCGAGGATGAATCGAGTTACGCCGATGGTCAGCCCCTTCTCTGTTGTGATGCAGCATGCGACGGCGACGAGGGAAGCTGCGATGCAACGTGGGAATGTTGTGATGCAGCTCCGTCGGTGCTTCAAAGCAGCCATGGCGGAGCTTCAACGACCTCGCGCGGTGCTCCGGCGAGGATGAATCAGGTGAGGACGACGGTCGTCCCCTCCTCCACTGTGGTGGTGCAGCTTGCTCTGCTCTGCCACGTGACGAACGAACGAAAATGGATAAGAAAAGAAACAAGTGAAGGATATGCTTTTTTGTGGGGGAGATGAGGTGGAGGGGATGCATGGGAGTGGTGGGCGGGCCCCACAGCGACACGTGGTACCCCCAAAGAGCGACTTATGCGAGAAACTTTTCATTCGACTGAATCTAAACATTTTCCTTTATTTTTTACCACCCCTTTTCTTGCATTCAGACGATTTTCCCTAGTTTCTTATGGACATGGGTAGTTTCCCATCACGAGCAAGGGCCTGTTCATTCTTATTTTGCGGGTACCTGTTTGATTATTTGTGTCATTTTTTGCCTGTTGCATGTGTGTCTAATTGGGCCTACTGGAGCAAATGCATGGCAAAAATCATGTTGTGCAGTTGTGCACATCGTTTAGTCCATAGGTTGGTTGCATTAGGGAAGCAATTTTTGTCTCATGTTTGATGTCGTGGGTTGGCTAGGCTAATGCGTAGGCACGGTGTTTGCTTGCATACAATGAACGTGATTACGAGTTAACAACTATACATGACACACATAGTTATACTAGAATGGCTCGATGACTGTTGTGGACGGTGGCCGCGGCGCCGCGTCCGACGCGACAAGCACAGAGTCGCGGACGAGCGATCCCGTCAATGGCGCCGCGAGCTAGTTGGTAGCGTCGTTGCCGCAAGGAAAATCTGCGGAGAGAAACGAGGAAGATGGCGCTGAGGCAGAGGACGGAGATGATAAATGCAATATGCGAGCCATGCGTGGTGTCAGTGTAGTAGGACGCGAGAGAGGTGGCCAAAAGGAACGATACCGATGACAACACCAATGTAGAAGGACGTGGAAGATGAAGCCGAGAGGAATAACACTGGCGGCGGCGCCAGTGTAGTAGGGCGCGAAGGAGAGGAGGCTGAGAGGAACAACGCTGACGATGACGCTGGTGTAGTAGGACGCAGAGAGAAGGCCAAGTGAAATAATTAGAAAGGTGAAGAAGATTAAGGCGTGTCATGAAACATACCACATATGTACACATGTAAGTCATGTATAGTCCACGAGGGATATGTAGATCTACTTGTGTACAGTTATCGAAACAAAAAACGTACAACACGTCTTAAACTGCAAGATGAATCTAGCTAGTGGTGAAAGAAAATTTCAAATGGCCGATCTGGCGCGATGATTTTGCCAAAATTCGTTCAACAAACCTCCAATTATTATCACGAAATTAAAGATTTACAGTCCATAAAATTGGGAATTGATCGTCTAAGTGGAACTACAATGTTGATATGCATCTTTTTCATGCAGAGCATATTGCGAATCCAAGTATCGTTGTCTAGATTATAAGCAAAAGCGATTACAGGTTGATTAGAACAGAACACATGAAAAACCAAGTACACCCACGTGCACCTATGCACGTTAACCTGAGAATGGTTATTAAAAAACTAGGTGAAACGATTCGGTTCTTACTTTGGGTTTGATTTGTTCAGATTTTATTGGGCTGAATCTTTTTTAGTTTGGTTTTGGTTTGGGTATGTGAAGAAACCAATTTGGGTATACTTGGTTATGGGCTTAAATTTTTTGGTTATTAACGGCTATAAACTATGGGTCCAAACCGGTTTCTGGGCATTGGTTATATGCAATAAGCAAGGACGCATCGACAACGAGTATCTTTTATCTGTGTACATGCTGCGATGCACTATGTAATTCCGTATTATGGGGAAACACCACATGCAAATCGAATGTGTTTGCTTGTGCTTTAGCTAAGCAATTGGTTTTAATACACTTGTCAGTGAGCTTTTCAGTCGTGGGCATTGTCTTTTTGACTTTTGTTGTGTGTTGACCGTATCTCAACGATAACTTTGTTACCAAACTATTGTAGATGCACTTATGCCTTTTCTATGTCATTTGCTTCTTAGCACGTCGATTTGTGCAATTATATATACATTGAAGCAAACCCATACTTATGTATTGGGTTTAAACCCACGGTTATGTATTGGGTTCAAATTGGTTTGGGTGGAAGAAATAAAGGGTTTAGTTTTGGTTGGGCTGAAAATGACATTAAACGGATATGGTTCAAGTATGGTTTTGAAAGATACATGTGCGGGTATTGTTCAAGTATGGTTTAAGTATGAAACCATTCTCAGATTTATATGCACGACAGGTGCACGAGCTTGCATAGGCCATGCATTGCGAGAGCCCTACACATGGGCTTTATTGCATTCGTCGGTCCTAGCGAGCATTTCTCCAGAGCGAGGCCTCTGTCGTGTTGCAGCGATGCAACTCCTCCTTGGATTTGAGGGCGTCCTCCTCCTTCGCTCGCTGTTTGTCTAGGATCCACTTCTCGTCCAAAAGCGACACCCAGTCCGAATGTGGCATGAGCCAGTACTAGAGGTTGCCCATGAACTGGTACTAATGATCTCCGCCCGCCTAGCCGTTCGAACCAGCACTAATGGTCACATTAGTGCCGGTTCTGTTACAAACCGGGACTAATGTGCTTCACATTACACCCTTTTTCTACAAGTGATGGTGGAAAACTCATATTGAGAAGTCACTTTGTGGAGAAGAAGGGGCCCTTGAAAACTTTTAACATCGTATTTTGGTCTAATATTAGATAATTGCCAATGCTTGTGGTTCTTCATCCATCCGAAGAGTATAGTTGCAAGAATGCAATATCATGGCACGCTTCAGTCCACGCTAGATGCTTTGCTGTAAGCAGACTCGCCATTCGTCTTACTCATTGCAACTTCCATCTAAATTGTGATGATGTTGGGCGAACGAGCAAACTCAAGATTTGCTCCAATCGTTTCCAGAACTTCCATGGTTTTCACTGTGAGAGGGGTTGTGGCCTTTCAACTGTGGGTATGTCTGTTCACCATTGACATTACAAAGAAGCGGACTCCCTCGTCGGTGCAGTGGATCCTCACCGAAGTTCTGTAATACTTCCTCCGTTCTTAAATATTTGTCATTCTAGAGATTTCAATAAGAAACTACATACGGAGCAAAATGAGTGAATCTACACTCTAAAATATGTCTACATACATCCGTATGTTGTAGTCCATTTAAAATATCCAGAAAGACAAATACGAGTAGTATTTAGGAACGAAGGGAGTATGATTTCCTCGATATGGATTGTCCTGCATTTTTGCAAGTACATGTGCAGCAAAGAGAAGATATGTTCAGCACAAGCATACTTTGGGTATAACAAGAATCATACATGACCAAAAGCAAATTATTTTCAGGGTAACTGAAGCTGCAAAACTATAGTTCGAACAAAGACAAACATCCATTTGTAAATACTACAAGCGATGTTTGGTCCTCAAAAATGAAGGAAGACAGTGCTGTGGCGGGCTGTCGCCACCAATAGCCGGAAGTCACCTAGCTGGGCCACTGCCTGAATACATTACTAAAGCGATTCTCAGGTTTTGCTTGCGGTATAGGCACTGAAAGCTGCACACAGTCAGGCGGTGAACACATAATAATATACTCCCTCCATTCCAAAATATAAGTCTTTGTAGAGATTTCACTATCAACCACATACGGATGTATATAGATGCATTTTAGTGTGTAGATTCATTCATTTTGCTCCGTATGTGGTCCATAGTGCAATCTCTCCAAAGACTTATATTTAGGAACGGAGGGAGTAGTAGTCTAATCTTTTGTGAGGCTTAAAAGCACAGCGTAAATAGCACAAGAAAGAAGGTGAATGCAGCAGACATCCACTGCATGCTTCTTGTTCTTCAGTAGCTCAAAGAGGCGGTATCTTCTCTCAGCTGCAAATTGTTTTCGAACTGCAAATAATTGCATTTATTCTCCTTAACATGCCATCGTACTTGTGGGTCCTTTGTCATCAGCATTATTCTCGGGATAAGTCCTGATTATAGAGGGAAAGCGTGCTTATATATGACAACTAAAAAAATGTATTAAAGCCGAAAGAAATGTATTTGACTGAAAATACTAATGGGAATGAGGATTTTAACCTGCGATAATACAAACTTTTTCATGAATACTTGTAGGCAATAAAAACATCTACTTTCGGAGGGTCACTAAAGTCATTATGCCAAACAGGCGAGCATCGAATTTGATTGAAACGCTCAGAGTTGACCTTCATTCGCGAAACAACACAAAAATGTTTCTAAAGTTATCTGACCATGAAACATGTATTTGCGGCTCAAGACCAGAAATATTACTGGGCATAAGCATTACCACGGCATCTGAATTCATATAGGTTATCAGCAAAGTTTTAAATAGCGCGCTAAGCCTCTTAGCGGCAGACCTCTTCTAAATGCTATAGCGTGCTATAGCGGTGCTATAGCGGGCTATTTAAAATGTTCGGTCATGTGGTTGGACAAAATACATTTAGCGCGGAACCTCTTCTAAAAGCTATAGCGTGCTATAGCGGCGCTATAGCGGGCTATTTAAAACTTTGGTTATCAGAGCTATTTTGTAAATAAAACGTGACAATCCCAACTGACCGAACACAAATTTAACATGCTACCTCATGCACCCTCAGCTGAACCAAGTCTCACCAGCCAAAAGGAGTAAAATGCATAGGACCACCACATTAGTGTCACACTGCAAATCCAACAAAATTTGGAATAGGAGGTGCAGAGTGCCATTCTTTTAATAGATAGTGGTGCTTGGTGCTACTAATGTCACAACACTAGGTTCTGTATGCAATTTGACGAGTGCATCTCACCACAAGCAACCAACTAAAGGAATGAACC
>LR738712.1:774608188-774637533 GCA_902687465.1 Secale cereale
GCGAGGATGAAGAGTTTGCTGCCAAGAGCAACAAGGCCCGGGCAAACCGTGGAAAAGACGGGACACATGCCCAAGGAAACAGGAACCACTGGGGCTTCAAGGCCATGAAGGTATATCTATATGCATGATGGATTTTTTCCTTCATCTTACCTTCATGTTCTTATGTATGGCTAACTTCTGTTTAACATTGCAGGAGGACAAGTTGAAGAGGCCGCTATCTGACATTGAGTCCTGGAAGATGGCCCGCGAGCGGAGTGATCGCAAGGAAGGCGAGAGCCAGTATTACGGCAACACCGAGGAGCACCTGGAGTCTTATACTCACGAGTTTCAGAGGTTGCATCCGGATGTTCCTGCTCCTGAAGTCGCCCTGTCTCAAATCGACGACACGGCGGTGGTGGCCATCCAGCCGAAGTTACATGGCCGCTACCCGTGTTTCGATTCCTTGATCACTCCTTCCTTCTCGTACACACGGCTTCGGGCTACCAATCCGAGCCCGTGTCAGAGTACGGGGCGTTCGCAGCCTCTCATTGCCCGCCAGCATGCTGTAAGTATTTCTCTCTTATCTTCTCTCTTTTTCACTTTCTGACTTTATTTTCAGCATTGCCCACTTACAAACAACCTAAATTTTGTAGGCCTATAAGGACTTTGTCGAGCACAAGAACATCGAGGTGCGGGAGTACTTGAAAAGAGTAAAGGCCCACGATGAGTACACCCGTGCGTTGATGGTGGTTAGTTTTGCCAACTTTGAACCAAGCTAAATTGTGCACTTTCATTTCTTCTTACCTTCATGTTTGCTTGGTTACCTAACATGCTGGCTATGATGTCGAATTGGTCCAACCGCGATGCGCCACCATCAGTGGGACCCGCACCACCACTACCTGGAGATCCCCCGCACGTGCCCACGTTCGATGAATGGGTGGCACTAGGCAGTCCGGCTCCGGTTAGTACATTTGCATAAGTATTGCCAAATTAGTTCTCACTCAGCACTATCATATCATGTTTAACCTTACAATCTCTTCTCAAACATGTAGGGGACCGGTAGCTCCACTCCTGGTTCAGAAAGCCCAGTCACACCGATCTGGCAAGGTGGTGCTGGTCTTGGCGGTGGCGGTCTCGGCGGTGGCGGTCTCGGCGGTGGCGGTCTCGGCCAATGATGATAGCTAGTTATTATCCATGTCTTGTAGCTAGTACTATCCATGTTCCATACTTGTTAGCGTTCTTTCAAAACTTATATTCATAAAGTTTCGATGATGATGATGATGATGGTCTTGAGTATGTTTGTATGATGAACTTGAGTATGTTTACATGATGATGATGAACTTGAGTCTATTTCTGTATATATATGCTCTCTGTCATATTTTGTGGAATTATATGCTGTTAATTTGAATGGAAATAAGAAAACAGAGAAAATTTAAAAAAAAACAGAACAAAACTATGTCGACGGCCTTGCCGTCGGCATATCTATGCCTAGGAGAAACCAGCAGCTGACACGTGGCATGTAAGCCGACGGCATGGCCGTCGGCATAGTTTGAAATCTATGCCGACGGCCTAGCCGTCGGCATATATTTCAAACTATGCCGACGGCCATGCCGTCGGCTTACACAGTTTCAGAACCGCCTCAGGAGCTGCCACGTGGCAAGGGTATGCCGATGGCCTAGCCGTCGGCATAGATTTCAAACTATGCCGACGGCCAGGCCGTCGGCTTACACAGCTGCAGAGACGCCTCAGGAGCTGACACGTGGCAATGTATGCCGACGGCTTGGCAGTCGGCATAGATTTAAATCTATGCCGACGGCCAAGCCGTCGGCATACCTGTGTCACGTGGCTGACGCTGGTTTGTTGTCGCTTTTGACGGCGCCGTCCGTTGCCGTCATGTGAGAATCGTTGCCGACGGCCAATATATGCCGACGGCCAACCAGAAGCCGTCGGCATATGCGCCTATGCCGACGGCTTTTCTATGCCGACGGTCTGACACAACTACGCTGACGTGATCTACGCCGACGGCTCTATGCCGACGGGTGCCGTCGGCATAGATCTAAGCTGACGGCAAAACGGCTATGCCGACGGCCTGAGGCCGTCGGCATTGTGTCGCAGTCCGGTAGTGGCGGCTTGGCCGGGATGAGGCCGCCGGAAAGGATGCCGAGGAGAGGAGGCGGGTGGAGGGTGCGGAATCGGCGGAGGAAGGTGTGGGCGGTGACAACGCGGCGGAAGGAGACGCAGGTTGTGCAGGCGCGCGCGAGGTCGGCGGCCGCGGGGAGGCGGAGGAAGATCTCCTCTAGGAGTTCGTCTGGGAGCGCCGGCTGCGCCATTAGGGTAGGGCAGAGGACGAGGTGGGATTCAGATTTGGTCACAACCGAAACAAAATTAAAAGACTGACCAGAATTGTCTTTGGGCGGCTGTAAAATCATGCCAGGCCACGCTGTAACTGCCCAGGGTATTCACGAGCAAGGGGGTGTTTATTTTTGGCGGCTCCTAGTACAAACCAATCGAGGAAATCAGTCAGTTCCATAGCCCTCTCATTCAGCCGTAGATCGGGTTAATGCATCAGCCCGGTCCCGTCTTTCTCCTCCCGAATCAACAAATCCAAATATCACACGCAGCGGCCCGACATGCCCCTGGCCGACCTCTCCGTCGCCGCCAACCAACGTCACCGCTTCAGCACTGCTGCAGAGTAGGAGAACGACCCTGTGGCCGGCGACGACGTGACTTCAATGCAGCGCCAGTGCCCAGGGGTGTGGCTTCGTTGCAACATCGGTGGCCGGCGACGAGGGCTTCATTGCAGCCACGGTGGAGCTCCAATGACCCGGACGACGCTTCATTGCAGCCCTGGGGGCGCTTCATTTTAGCGCATGCGACAACGGAGGATGTTGCTACGCAACATGCGACGGCCGTGGCGGATGCTATGACTCAGCATACGGCGACAACGAGGAACCTGCGATGCAGGGAGGGGGGGTGTTGTGGTGTAGCTTTGGCGGCGCTTCAAAGTAGCCATGGTGGAACTTCAACGACCTAGAGTGGTGCTCCAGCAAGGATGAATCGGGTTACGCCGACGGTCGCCCCCTCCTCTGTTGTGACGCGGCATGCGACAACGATGAGGGAAGCTGCGATGCAACGCGGGAATCCTGTGATGCAGCTCCGCCGGCGCTTCAAAGCAGCCATGGTGGAGCTTCAACGACTTCGCGCGGTGCTCCAGCGAGGATGAATCGAGTTACGCCGATGGTCAGCCCCTTCTCTGTTGTGATGCAGCATGCGACGGCGACGAGGGAAGCTGCGATGCAACGTGGGAATGTTGTGATGCAGCTCCGTCGGTGCTTCAAAGCAGCCATGGCGGAGCTTCAACGACCTCGCGCGGTGCTCCGGCGAGGATGAATCAGGTGAGGACGACGGTCGTCCCCTCCTCCACTGTGGTGGTGCAGCTTGCTCTGCTCTGCCACGTGACGAACGAACGAAAATGGATAAGAAAAGAAACAAGTGAAGGATATGCTTTTTTTGTGGGGGAGATGAGGTGGAGGGGATGCATGGGAGTGGTGGGCGGGCCCCACAGCGACACGTGGTACCCCCAAAGAGCGACTTATGCGAGAAACTTTTCATTCGACTGAATCTAAACATTTTCCTTTATTTTTTACCACCCATTTTCTTGCATTCAGACGATTTTCCCTAGTTTCTTATGGACATGGGTAGTTTCCCATCACGAGCAAGGGCCTGTTCATTCTTATTTTGCGGGTACCTGTTTGATTATTTGTGTCATTTTTTGCCTGTTGCATGTGTGTCTAGTTGGGCCTACTGGAGCAAATGCATGGCAAAAATCATGTTGTGCAGTTGTGCACATCGATTAGTCCATAGGTTGGTTGCATTAGGGAAGCAATTTTTGTCTCATGTTTGATGTCGTGGGTTGGCTAGGCTAATGCGTAGGCACGGTGTTTGCTTGCATACAATGAACGTGATTACGAGTTAACAACTATACATGACACACATAGTTATACTAGAATGGCTCGATGACTGTTGTGGACGGTGGCCGCGGCGCCGCGTCCGACGCGACAAGCACAGAGTCGCGGACGAGCGATCCCGTCAATGGCGCGGCGAGCTAGTTGGTAGCGTCGTTGCCGCAAGGAAAATCTGCGGAGAGAAACGAGGAAGATGGCGCTGAGGCAGAGGACGGAGATGATAAATGCAATATGCGAGCCATGCGTGGTGTCAGTGTAGTAGGACGCGAGAGAGGTGGCCAAAAGGAACGATACCGATGACAACACCAATGTAGAAGGACGTGGAAGATGAAGCCGAGAGGAATAACACTGGCGGCGGCGCCAGTGTAGTAGGGCGCGAAGGAGAGGAGGCTGAGAGGAACAACGCTGACGATGACGCTGGTGTAGTAGGACGCAGAGAGAAGGCCAAGTGAAATAATTAGAAAGGTGAAGAAGATTAAGGCGTGTCATGAAACATACCACATATGTACACATGTAAGTCATGTATAGTCCACGAGGGATATGTAGATCTACTTGTGTACAGTTATCGAAACAAAAAACGTACAACACGTCTTAAACTGCAAGATGAATCTAGCTAGTGGTGAAAGAAAATTTCAAATGGCCGATCTGGCGCGATGATTTTGCCAAAATTCGTTCAACAAACCTCCAATTATTATCACGAAATTAAAGATTTACAGTCCATAAAATTGGGAATTGATCGTCTAAGTGGAACTACAATGTTGATATGCATCTTTTTCATGCAGAGCATATTGCGAATCCAAGTATCGTTGTCTAGATTATAAGCAAAAGCGATTACAGGTTGATTAGAACAGAACACATGAAAAACCAAGTACACCCACGTGCACCTATGCACGTTAACCTGAGAATGGTTATTAAAAAACTAGGTGAAACGATTCGGTTCTTACTTTGGGTTTGATTTGTTCAGATTTTATTGGGCTGAATCTTTTTTAGTTTGGTTTTGGTTTGGGTATGTGAAGAAACCAATTTGGGTATACTTGGTTATGGGCTTAAATTTTTTGGTTATTAACGGCTATAAACTATGGGTCCAAACCGGTTTCTGGGCATTGGTTATATGCAATAAGCAAGGACGCATCGACAACGAGTATCTTTTATCTGTGTACATGCTGCGATGCACTATGTAATTCCGTATTATGGGGAAACACCACATGCAAATCGAATGTGTTTGCTTGTGCTTTAGCTAAGCAATTGGTTTTAATACACTTGTCAGTGAGCTTTTCAGTCGTGGGCATTGTCTTTTTGACTTTTGTTGTGTGTTGACCGTATCTCAACGATAACTTTGTTACCAAACTATTGTAGATGCACTTATGCCTTTTCTATGTCATTTGCTTCTTAGCACGTCGATTTGTGCAATTATATATACATTGAAGCAAACCCATACTTATGTATTGGGTTTAAACCCACGGTTATGTATTGGGTTTAAATTGGTTTGGGTGGAAGAAATAAAGGGTTTAGTTTTGGTTGGGCTGAAAATGACATTAAACGGATATGGTTCAAGTATGGTTTTGAAAGATACATGTGCGGGTATTGTTCAAGTATGGTTTAAGTATGAAACCATTCTCAGATTTATATGCACGACAGGTGCACGAGCTTGCATAGGCCATGCATTGCGAGAGCCCTACACATGGGCTTTATTGCATTCGTCGGTCCTAGCGAGCATTTCTCCAGAGCGAGGCCTCTGTCGTGTTGCAGCGATGCAACTCCTCCTTGGATTTGAGGGCGTCCACCTCCTTCGCTCGGTGTTTGTCTAGGATCCACTTCTCGTCCAAAAGCGACACCCAGTCCGAATGTGGCATGAGCCGGTACTAGAGGTTGCCCATGAACTGGTACTAATGATCTCCGCCCGCCTAGCCGTTCGAACCGGCACTAATGGTCACATTAGTGCCGGTTCTGTTACAAACCGGGACTAATGTGCTTCACATTACACCCTTTTTCTACAAGTGATGGTGGAAAACTCATATTGAGAAGTCACTTTGTGGAGAAGAAGGGGCCCTTGAAAACTTTTAACATCGTATTTTGGTCTAATATTAGATAATTGCCAATGCTTGTGGTTCTTCATCCATCCGAAGAGTGTAGTTGCAAGAATGCAATATCATGGCACGCTTCAGTCCACGCTAGATGCTTTGCTGTAAGCAGACTCGCCATTCGTCTTACTCATTGCAACTTCCATCTAAATTGTGATGATGTTGGGCGAACGAGCAAACTCAAGATTTGCTCCAATCGTTTCCAGAACTTCCATGGTTTTCACTGTGAGAGGGGTTGTGGCCTTTCAACTGTGGGTATGTCTGTTCACCATTGACATTACAAAGAAGCGGACTCCCTCGTCGGTGCAGTGGATCCTCACCGAAGTTCTGTAATACTTCCTTCGTTCTTAAATATTTGTCATTCTAGAGATTTCAATAAGAAACTACATACGGAGCAAAATGAGTGAATCTACACTCTAAAATATGTCTACATGCATCCGTATGTTGTAGTCCATTTAATATATCCAGAAAGACAAATACGAGTAGTATTTAGGAACGAAGGGAGTATGATTTCCTCGATATGGATTGTCCTGCATTTTTGCAAGTACATGTGCAGCAAAGAGAAGATATGTTCAGCACAAGCATACTTTGGGTATAACAAGAATCATACATGACCAAAAGCAAATTATTTTCAGGGTAACTGAAGCTGCAAAACTATAGTTCGAACAAAGACAAACATCCATTTGTAAATACTACAAGCGATGTTTGGTCCTCAAAAATGAAGGAAGACAGTGCTGTGGCGGGCTGTCGCCACCAATAGCCGGAAGTCACCTAGCTGGGCCACTGCCTGAATACATTACTAAAGCGATTCTCAGGTTTTGCTTGCGGTATAGGCACTGAAAGCTGCACACAGTCAGGCGGTGAACACATAATAATATACTCCCTCCGTTCCAAAATATAAGTCTTTGTAGAGATTTCACTATCAACCACATACGGATGTATATAGATGCATTTTAGTGTGTAGATTCATTCATTTTGCTCCGTATGTGGTCCATAGTGCAATCTCTCCAAAGACTTATATTTAGGAACGGAGGGAGTAGTAGTCTAATCTTTTGTGAGGCTTAAAAGCACAGCGTAAATAGCACAAGAAAGAAGGTGAATGCAGCAGACATCCACTGCATGCTTCTTGTTCTTCAGTAGCTCAAAGAGGCGGTATCTTCTCTCAGCTGCAAATTGTTTTCGAACTGCAAATAATTGCATTTATTCTCCTTAACATGCCATCGTACTTGTGGGTCCTTTGTCATCAGCATTATTCTCGGGATAAGTCCTGATTATAGAGGGAAAGCGTGCTTATATATGACAACTAAAAAAATGTATTAAAGCCGAAAGAAATGTATTTGACTGAAAATACTAATGGGAATGAGGATTTTAACCTGCGATAATACAAACTTTTTCATGAATACTTGTAGGCAATAAAAACATCTACTTTTGGAGGGTCACTAAAGTCATTATGCCAAACAGGCGAGCATCGAATTTGATTGAAACGCTCAGAGTTGACCTTCATTCGCGAAACAACACAAAAATGTTTCTAAAGTTATCTGACCATGAAACATGTATTTGCGGCTCAAGACCAGAAATATTACTGGGCATCAGCATTACCACGGCATCTGAATTCATATAGGTTATCAGCAAAGTTTTAAATAGCGCGCTAAGCCTCTTAGCGGCAGACCTCTTCTAAATGCTATAGCGTGCTATAGCGGTGCTATAGCGGGCTATTTAAAATGTTCGGTCATGTGGTTGGACAAAATACATTTAGCGCGGAACCTCTTCTAAAAGCTATAGCGTGCTATAGCGGCGCTATAGCGGGCTATTTAAAACTTTGGTTATCAGAGCTATTTTGTAAATAAAACGTGACAATCCCAACTGACCGAACACAAATTTAACATGCTACCTCATGCACCCTCAGCTGAACCAAGTCTCACCAGCCAAAAGGAGTAAAATGCATAGGACCACCACATTAGTGTCACACTGCAAATCCAACAAAATTTGGAATAGGAGGTGCAGAGTGCCATTCTTTTAATAGATAGTGGTGCTTGGTGCTACTAATGTCACAACACTAGGTTCTGTATGCAATTTGACGAGTGCATCTCACCACAAGCAACCAACTAAAGGAATGAACCAGCAATGAGAAGCTGAAGGACCCCAGCAGAAGCAAACGGTTTAACAAGTAACTAAAAATGATGAAAAATATATGTAAGAAAAAACCAGTCAAGGGAAAGTAGCAAACACATGTCCAAATCCAGCTTAATGTGTGCATGAGAAAAGTAGCAAACAATGCGATGCTAAGTACTATTCCTCTATGATACTGAAAATGATGACAGTCATATTCACAAGACGAGAAACAGATACTTCTTGCACACATGTACTAGCCAGTAGAGCAGCACCTAAATACCGACAAGCAATATGAGTGAGTACTATAAAGGGTGGAAAGTAACTTGGTCAGATCAGCGTTAATTCAGGACCGTTTGCCAAAGTAGAATGATAATGCACACTACCAAAAAACTATCAGCTGAATCATATATAGAGCAATGTCATATGCAAACAGAATAAGTGGTTAAAGATGGAGAGCAAGCTTACCACTTCAAATAGATGGTGTGGTCAAGGACGGCGGGAAATCGGCATACAGGTGGCCAATTATGGCATAGTTATCAGTCTGAAAGATCCAATCAATCTGGAAAGTCTGGAGATTCAGTGAAAAATAGTCTACTATTGGCCTGTAGTCTTCTGGAAACCCAGTTAGGAGTAAGTATCCACCAGCTACACCCATGATGCCATATTGACGATATTCCGGCAAAGCGATCACGGACTTGGATTGCCACTGGTTTGCGCCATTCCCGTCCTTACACTGCTCTTCATACATGAGATGATACACACTAGGATTAGTAGAGACAGTAAGCATCCCAAGCCTTCCTTCTCCTGCCTCCACAATGGCCATCTGACGCAGAAAAGGCATAGGTGGAGGCGGGAGGTCGACAGTGGAGAACTCCATCATTCGTGCATCGAACACGAGCAGCATGTCTTCCCGATTAACCTCCCAACAGAAGCACCCATGGGCGTAGTAGCGGTGTGACGCAGCGCCTCCAACTCCAACCACGCCGAACGTAACGGGATCAGCTAGCCATTGCCCGGCGCAGGAAGAGAAGACGAAGAGGATAAATTTTGTTGTGCACCGCACCAAGCACATGACTCTGAAGTCTGTGAATGACGAGTCCTCATCGTCGCCGGGGGGAGCAAGGAAGGTCTCGCACTCCACGATGTCCGGCGGATGGACTTGATCGGCGAGATGGTCGGGGAGCACAGGCAGCAGGAGGTTGCGGTGGTGCAGGAGGTCGCAGACAGCAAGCTCTCTGGCCAGGTACTGGGGGTTGTAATCTTCATGGGTCCCTTCGAGGGCGGGGGAGAAAAGGGCGCGGCCGTCGCGGACGTCGCGGCGGCACCAGCGGTCCCGGGACGGGGGGAGGAAGGAGCAGGAGAAGTCGGCGTCGGCATAGGTGGCTGCCGCGGCGGCTGAAGGGTGGGGCGGCTTGGCCGGGATGAGGCCGCCGGAAAGGATGCCGAGGAGAGGCGGCGGGTGGAGGGTGCGGAATCGGTGGAGGAAGGGGTGGGCGGTGATGAGGCGGCGGAAGGAGACGCAGGCCGTGCAGGCGCGCGCGAGGTCAGCGGCCGCGGGTAGGCGGAGAAAGATCTCCTCCAGGAGTTCGTCTGGGAGCGCCATTAGGGTAGGGCAGAGGACGAGGATGGGATTCAGATTCGGTCACAACCCAAACTAAATTAAAAGCCTGACCAGAATTGTCTTTGGGCTGTAAAATCATGCCAGGCCACGCTGTAACATACCAATCGAGAAATTTAGTCAGTTCCATAGCCCTCTGATTCAGCCGTAGATGGGGTTAATGCATCAGCCCGGTCCCGTCTTTCTCCTCCCGAATCAAGAAATCCAAATATCGCACGCAGCGGCGCGCCATGCCCCTGGCCGACCTCTGCGTCGCTGCCAACCAGCCAGGGGAGGAACCAGATTCGGTCGCAACCTGAGCATTTTTTCTTTTTTCGTAGATCCGTTTATTCAAAACGTTTTATCTCTTAAACATTTTATCTGGTTTTTTTCCTTTCCGAAAGAGGCACGGCCGTGACTCTCGCGAAAGCACAACCGTGCCTCTCGCTGAAGCAAAACCGTGACTCTCGCGAAAGATTTCTTCCCTTTTCGAAAGAGGCACGGCCGTGACTCTCGCGAAAGCACAACCATGCCTATTGCGGAAGCAAAACCGTGACTCTCGCGAAAGAAAAAAAAACAGAAAACGCGTTTTTTTCCCTTTCCGAGAGGCACGGCCGTGACTCTCACGAAAGCACAACTGTGCCTCTCGCGAAAGCAAAACCGTGACTCTCGCAAAAGCACAACCGTGCCTCTCGCGAAAAAAAATAATAAAAAACGCGTTTTTTCCTTTCCGAAAGAGGCACGGCCGTGACTCTCGCGAGAGCACAACCGTGCCTGTCGCGAAAAAAAAACAGAAAACGCGTTTTTTTCCTTTCCGAAAGAGGCACGGCCGTGACTCTCGCGAAAGCACAACCGTGCCTCTCGCGAAAAAGAAAAAAAAACAGAAAACACGTTTTTTTCCTTTCCGAGAGGCACAGCTGTGACTCTCGCGAAAGCACAACCGTGCCTCTCGCGGAAGCAAAACCGTGGCTCTCGCGAAAAAAAACGTGTTATTTCGCAGGAAATCGAAAAGCTAAGGAAGACCGGTGGAAAACCAAAACGTCAAAAAAAGAAGGGAAAAACCGTTCAATAAGCCGAAAACGCGTGCGGAAAAAAAATCCGGAGGGAGCGTCCAGAGCGCGACACGTGGCGAATGGCTGAAAGCGCGCCAAGTGGCGCTGATCGCTGCGAGGCTCCCAAAGGAGCGCTCGTTAACTAGTTGCTCTCCCAAATACATGTGTACGTGCGTTTTATCGCTAATTGCATACTAGATTTCCATGTTCGCTCTGTCGTTAGGGGGGTCAGGCCCCTGCTCGACCCCCCTTGGCTCCGCCACTGCAACCAGCGTCACCGCTTCAGCTCTGCTGCAGAGTAGGAGAACCACCTCGTGGCCGGCGAGGACGTGACTTCAATATAGCGCCGGTGGCCAACGATGTGGCTTCATTGCAGCATCGGTGGCCGGCGACGAGGGCTTTCATTGCAGCCGTGGCGGAGCTCCAACAACCCAGACGACACTTCATTTGAGGGCTTGTGCGGACTACGACTCAGCGCGCGGCGACGACACCGGGAACCTGTGATGCAGCGGGGGGTGGGGGTGTTGTGGTGCAGCTCTGGCGGCGCTTCAAAGTAGCCATGGTGGAACTTCAACGACCTCGAACCGGCGAGGATGAATCAGGTTACACGCGGATGGTCGCCCCCTCCTCTGATGTGACGCAACGCGCGGCGATGATGGGGAAGCTGCGATGCCGTTAGAGTTTTATCGAATATTATTGTACAAGTTAGGTTACAGTTGGACTTGGTTTTGGACTGTGTTTAGACAGAGTATGAGTTGTGTCCTAATAGAACACTTGTATCCTAGGCCTCTCATATATAGCGAGGGTAGACACACAATGTAACATATGCCAACATAATAGCACATGCACGCAGGGGGAGCCGGCGTGTGTGCCGGCGCCTGGACGGTGTGGTACGGTATTATAGCGGTGTCATGGAAAGGAGCGCCCATAGTCAGACCCTGGGGAAGTAGCCATGATGGTGAACCTCGTTAACAAATCTCGGTGTTGGGCTTATGTGATTGCTTGGTCCTTGGTAGATCGACGGAGCGTCTCGAACTTATTATAACAGATGCAACGCGGGAATGCGGTGATGCAGCTCCGTCGGCGCTTCAAAGCAGCCATGTGGAGCTTCAACGACCTCGCGCGGTGCTCCAGCAAGGATGAATCGGTTTAGGCCGACGGTCGCCCCCTCCTCTACCGTGACGCGGCACGCGGCGACGATGAGGGGAGCTGCAATGCAACACGGGAAAGGTGTGATGCAGCTCCACCGACGCTTCAAAACAGCCATGGTGGAGCTTCAATGACCTCGTGCGGTGCTCCAACGAGGATGAATCGGGTTAGGCCGACGGTCGCCTCCTCCTTTGCTGTGACGCAGCATGCGGCGATGACGAGGGAAGCTGTGATGCCACGCAGGAATGCTGTCATGCAGCTCCATCGACGCTTCAAAGCAGCCATGGTGGAGCTTCAATGACCTCGCGCGGTGCTCCAGCGAGGATGAATCGGGTTAAGCCGACGGTCTCCCCCTCCTCTGCTGTGACGCAGCATGCGGCGATGACGAGGGAAGTTGTGATGCAACGCGGGAATGCAGTGATGCAGCTCAGCCGATGCTTCAAAGCAGCCATGGTGGAGCTTCAATGACCTCGCGCGGTGCTCCAACTAGGATGATTCGGGTTAGGCCGATGGTCGCCCCCTCCTCTGCTGTGACGCAGCATGCGGCGATGACGAGGGAAGCTGTGATGCAGCTCCACCGACGCTTCAAAGCAGCCATAGTGGAGCTTCAATGACCTCGCGCGGTGCTCCAGCGAGGATGAATCAGGTTAAGCCGACGGTCCCCCCTGTTGGAAATATGCCCTAGAGGCAATAATAAAAGAGTTATTATTATATTTCCTTGTTCATGATAATCGTTTATTATCCATGCTATAACTGTATTGATTGGAAACTCAAATACATGTGCGGATAAATAGACAAACTTTGTGTCCCTAGTAAGCCTCTTCAGGACTAGCTCATTGATCAAAGATGACCGCGGTTTCCAGGTCATAGACATGAGTTGTCATTTGATAACGGGATCACATCATTAGGAGAATGATGTGATGGACGAGACCCAAACGTTAAACATAGCTTTTGATCGTATCAGTTATCGCTATAGTTTTCTGCATGTCAAGTATAAGTTCCTATGACCATGAGATCATGTAACTCACTGACACCGTAGGAGTGCCTTGTGTGTGCCAAACGTCGCAACGTAACTGGGTGACTATAAAGGTGCTCTACAGGTATCTCCGAAGGTGTCTGTTGAGTTGACATGGATCGAGACTGGGATTTGTCACTCCGTATGACGGAGAGGTATCTCCGGGCCCACTTGGTAATGCATCATCTCAATGAGCTCAAAGTGACTAAGTAGTTAGTCACGGGATTATGTATTACGGAACAAGTAAAGAGACTTGCCGATAACGAGATTGAACTAGGTATAGAGATACCGACGATCGAATCTCGGGCAAGTAACATACCGACGAGACAAAGGGAACTGTATACGGGATTGCCTGAATCCTTGACATCGTGGTTCATCCGATGAGATCATCGAGGAACGTGTGGGAACCAATATGGGTATCCAGATCCCGCTATTGGTTATTGACCTGGGAGTGTCTCGGTCATGTCTGCATAGTTTCCGAACCCGCAGGGTCTACACACTTAAGGTTCGGTGACGCTAGGGTTGTTAGTGAGAACAGTGCATGGTTACCGAAGGTTGTTCGGAGTCCCGGATGAGATCCCGGACGTGACGAGGGTCTCCGGAATGGTCCGGGGACGAAGATTGATATATAGGTTGAGAGTGATCGGAGTCCGGAAGTGTTCCGGGGAGCACCGGGAAGTCAGCGGATGACCGAAAGGGGTTTTCGGGGTCCCGGAAATAGTTTCGGGCCTAATGGGCCACAAAGGGGAGACGCAACAGCCCTCATAGGGCTGTGCGCCCCCCCTGGGCCCTCTCCTCATGCGCAAAGGGGGCTGGGCCCCCCTAGGGCTGCCGCACCCCTATGGAGTAGGGGGCAAGGCACTTGGGGGGGGGGAACCCTAGCCCCTTGGCCGCCGCCCCCTCCCCATCTGCCCTGGCCGCCGCCCCTAGGGGTAAACCCTAGGGCGCCCCCTCCCCTCTCTCCCCCCTATATAAAGAGAGGCAGAGGGAGGGCAGCCACACACGTTCGTGCCTCTGCGCTGCCCTCCCTCTCCCACATCCATCTTCGTCAACTCCGCGGTGCTTGGCGAAGCCCTGCTGAAATCCTCCACCACCATCTCCACCACGCCGTCGTGCTGCTGGATTCTCCATCAACCTCTCCTTCCCCCTTGCTGGATCAAGAAGGAGGAGACGTCCCCGAGCTGTACGTGTGAAGAACGCGGAGGCACCGTTGCTTCGGTGCTTGGATCTTCGGCGATCTGAATCGCGGCGAGTACGACTCCATCAACCACGTTCTTGAACGCTTACGCTTAGCGATCTACAAGGGTATGTGGATCCAACTCTCCCCTCGTAGATGCATCTCCTAGATTGATCTTGGTGAGCGTAGGAAAAAAAATTTTGTTTCCCATGCAACGTTCCCCAACAGTGGCATCATGAGCTAGGTTCTTGCGTAGATGCTTTCACGAGTAGAACACAAAAGGGTTTGTGGACGTTGATGTTTAGATTGCTTCCCTCCTTAGTCTTTCTTGATTCAGCGGTATTATGGGATGAAGCGGCCCGGACCAACTTTACATGTCCACGTACATGAGACCGGTTCCATCGACAGACATGTGACTTTTGTTGCATAAGATGGCTGGCGGGTGTCTGTCTCTCCTATCTTAGTTGAATCGGAATAGAAAAGGGCGGTCCTTGTAGAAGGTTAAATAGCAACTTAAATATCACCGTTGTGGCTTTGCGTAGGTAAGAAGCGTTCTTGCTAGATACCCATAGCATCCACGTAAAACATGCAACAACAAATTAGAGGACGTCTAACTTGTTTTTGCAGGGTATGTATGTGATATGATATGGCCAATGACATGATGAGATATATTTGATGTATGAGATGATCATGTTGTAATAGTTAATATCGACTTGCATGTCGATGTATACGGCAACCAGCAGGAGCCATAGGGTTGTCTTTAATTTTTGTATGACCTGCGTGTCAATCATTAAGCGCTTTGTAATGCTTTACTTTATCGCTAAACGGTAGCAATAGTAGTAAGAGCATGGTGGGCGCGCGACAACCCCGATGGCGACACGATGATGGAGATCATGATGATGGGGATCATGGTGTGGCGCCGGTGACGATGGAGATCATGCCGGTGCTTTGGTGATGGAGATCAAAAGCACGAGTTGATGGCCATATCATGTCACTTATGATTTGCATGTGATGTTAATCCTTTTATGCATCTTATTTTGCTTAGGACGACGGTAGCATTATAAGATGATCCCTCACTAAAAATTTCAAGATAAAATTGTGTTCCCCCCGAGTGTGCGCCGTTGCGAAGGTTCGTCGTTTCGAAGCACCACGTGATGATCGGGTGTGATAGACTCTACGTTCGCATACAACGGGTGCAAGCCAGTTTTGCACGTGCAGAACACTCGGGTTAGACTTGACGAGCCTAGCATGTACAGACATGGCCTCGGAACACGGAAGACCGAAAGGTCGAGCATGAGTCATATAGTAGATATGATCAACATGTAGATGTTCACCATTGACACCACCTCATCTCACGTGATGATCGGACTTGGGTTGGTGGATCTGGATCATGTCACGCTCGAATGACCAGAGGGATGTCAATTTGAGTGGGAGTTATAAGTAATTTGATTAGTTAAAAACTCACCTATCATGAACAATAGTCTAAGATGTCTTTGCAAATCTTTTGTTGTAGATGGCTCGCGCAGTAGCTCCCCTGAATTTTAATGCGTTCCTAGAGAAAGCTAAACTGAAAGATGATGGGAGCAACTTTGTGGACTGGCTCCGCAATCTGAGGATCATCCTCACAGCTGCCCAAAAGGTTTATGTCCTAAGTGCACCGCTAGGTGAACCCCCCGCTCCGGCCTCTGTGGACGTTATGAACGCCTGGCAGACGCGTTCGGATGACTACTCAGTAGTGCAGTGTGCCATGTTGTATAGCTTGGAAGGAGGACTTCAAAGGTGTTTTGAACGTCATGGAGCATATGAGATGTTCCAGGAGTTGAAGTTCATCTTTGAAAAGAATGCTAAGATCGAGAGGTATGAGACCACCGATAAATTCTTTGCTTGCAAGATGGAGGAGAATTCGTCTGTCAGTGAGCACTTGCTGAAGATGTCTGGGTACTATACCCGCATAGCTGATCTGGGACTTGTGTTCCCGGAGGAGGCTATCATTGACAGAATTCTCCAGTCACTCCCACCTAGCTACAAGAGCTTCGTGCAGCAGTATAACATGCAAGGGATGAACAAGTCCATCGCCGAGCTGTTTTCAATGCTGAAAGTCGCTGAGGCAGACATCCAGAAGGAGTATCAAGTGTTGATGGTCAATAAAACTACCAGTTTCAAGAAAAATGGCAAGGGCAAGAAGGGTAACTCTAAGAAGGGTGGCAAGGCAGTTGCTCATCCAGTGAAGAAACCCAAGGCTGGGCCCAAGCCAGAGACTGAGTGTTTCTATTGCAAGGGGAACGGCCACTGGAAGCGGAACTGCCCCAAGTATCTGGCAGACAAGAAGGGGGCCAACAACAACAAGCAAGGTATATGTGATGTACATGTTATTGATGTGTACCTTACCAACTCTCGTTGTAGTGCCTGGGTATTTGATACCGGTTCGGTTGCTCACATTTGCAACTCTAAACAGGAACTACGGAATAAACGGAGGCTGGCGAAGGACGAAGTGACGATGCGCGTGGGGAATGGTTCCAAGGTTGATGTGATCGCCGTCGGCACGCTCGCTCTTTGATTACCATCGGGATTAGTTATGAACCTGAATAATTGTTATTTAGTGCCTGCGTTGAGCATGAACATTATATCTGGATCTTGTTTATTGCGAGACGGTTACTCATTTAAATCAGAGAATAAAGGTTGTTCTATTTATATGGGTAATATCTTTTATGGTCATGCACCCGAAGTAGGGGGTTTATTCTTATTGAATCTCGATAGTGATGATACACATGTTCATAACATTGATGCCAAAAGATGTAGAGTTGATAACAATAATACCACTTTCTTGTGGCACTGCCGTCTGGGTCATATCGGCGTAAAACGCATGAGGAAGCTCCATGCTGATGGACTTTTGGAGTCTCTTGATTTTGAATCACTTGACACATGCGAGCCGTGCCTCATGGGCAAGATGACAAGGACCCCGTTTTCAGGAACAATGGAACGGGCAAGTGACTTATTGGAAATCATACATACTGATGTGTGTGGTCCGATGAGTGTCACGGCGCGCGGTGGATATCGTTATTTTCTCACCTTCACTGACGACTTAAGTAGATATGGGTATATTTACTTGATGAAGCATAAGTCTGAAACATTTGAAAAGTTCAAGCAGTTTGGGAGTGAAGTTGAGAATCATCGTAACAAGAAGATCAAGTTCCTACGATCTGATCAAGGGGGAGAATATCTGAGTTATGAGTTTGGCAATCACTTAAGAAAATGTGGAATTGTTTCACAGTTGACGCCACCTGGAACACCACAGCGTAATGGTGTGTCCGAACGTCGTAATCGAACCCTATTAGATATGGTGCGTTCTATGATGTCTCTTGCCGATTTGCCACTATCGTTTTGGGGATATGCGTTAGAGACAGCTGCATTTACTTTAAATAGGGCTCCATCTAAGTCCGTTGAGACAACACCGTATGAACTATGGTTTGGTAAGAAACCTAAGTTG
Organism: Secale cereale; assembly: GCA_902687465.1. Lineage (NCBI taxonomy): Eukaryota > Viridiplantae > Streptophyta > Magnoliopsida > Poales > Poaceae > Secale > Secale cereale. Next base: position 774,625,803 of record LR738712.1, read on the forward strand.
TCTTTTCTCAATGTTTGGGGTTGTGATGCTTATGTCAAAAGGCTTCAGCCAGAAAAGCTCGAACCCAAAGCGGACAAATGTGTCTTCATAGGATACCCAAAAGAAACTGTTGGGTACACCTTCTATCTCAGATCCGAGGGCAAAGTGTTTGTCGCTAAGAACGGGTCCTTTCTCGAGAAAGAGTTTCTCGCGAAAGAATTGAGTGGGAGGAAGGTAGAACTTGATGAGGTTATTGAACCTCTGCTTCAACCAGAGAGTAGCGCAGCACAGAAAGATGTTTTTGTGGAGCCTGCAGAGGTTGAAGAGGAAGCCAATGATGATGATCAAGAAGCTTCTGATCAAGTTACTACCGAACCTCGTAGGTCGACAAGGGTACGCACTGCACCTGAGTGGTATGGTAACCCTGTCTTGGAGGTCATGTTGTTGGACAACAGTGAACCTACGAGCTATGGAGAAGCGATGGTGGGCCCGGATTCCGACAAATGGTTAGAGGCCATGAAATCCGAGATGGGATCCATGTATGAAAACAAAGTATGGACTTTGGAAGTATTACCTGAAGGGCGGAAGGCCATTCAGAATAAATGGATTTTTAAGAGGAAGACGGACGCTGACGGTAATGTCACCGTGTATAAAGCTCGACTTGTGGCAAAGGGTTTTTCACAAGTTCAAGGAGTTGACTACGTTGAGACTTTCTCACCCGTAGCGATGCTTAAATCCGTCCGAATCATGTTAGCAATAGCTGCATATTTCGATTATGAAATTTGGCAGATGGATGTCAAAACAGCATTCCTTAACGGTTTTCTTAAGGAAGAGTTGTATATGATACAACCGGAAGGTTTTGTCGATCCAGAGAATGCTGACAAAGTTTGCAAACTCCAGCGTTCCATTTATGGACTGGTGCAAGCGTCTCGGAGTTGGAATCTTCGCTTTGATGAGGTGATCAAAGCGTTTGGGTTTATACAAGTTTACGGAGAAGCTTGTATTTACAAGAAAGTGAGTGGGAGCTCTATAGCGTTTCTAATATTATATGTGGATGACATATTGCTGATTGGAAACAATATAGAATTTTTGGATAGCGTGAAGGGGTATTTGAACAAGAGTTTTTCGATGAAGGACCTCGGTGAAGCTGCTTTCATATTGGGCATCAAGATCTATAGAGATAGATCGAGACGCTTGATAGGACTTTCACAAAGTACATACCTTGATAAAGTTTTGAAGAAGTTCAAAATGGATCAATCCAAGAAGGGGTTCTTGCCGGTATTGCAAGGTACAAAGTTGAGTAAGACTCAATGCCCAGTGACTGCGGAAGATAGAGAAAAGATGAGTGTCATCCCCTATGCTTCAGCCATAGGCTCTATCATGTATGCAATGCTGTGCACAAGACCAGATGTCAACCTTGCCATAAGTATGGCCGGAAGGTTTCAAAGTAATCCTGGTATGGATCACTGGACAGCGGTCAAGAATATCCTAAAGTACCTGAAAAGGACTAAGGAGATGTTTCTCGTTTATGGAGGTGATCAAGAGCTCGTCGTAAAGGGTTACGTCGATGCAAGCTTTGACACTGATCCGGATGACTCTAAGTCTCAAACCGGATACGTATATATTCTCAACGGGGGAGCGGTAAGCTGGTGCAGTTCCAAGCAAAGCGTGGTAGCCGATTCTACATGCGAAGCGGAGTACATAGCTGCCTCGGAGGCGGCAAAGGAAGGTGTCTGGATGAAGGAGTTCATGACAGATCTTGGAGTTGTGCCTAGTGCATTGAACCCAATGACTCTGTTTTGTGACAACACTGGTGCCATTGCTCTAGCCAAGGAACCAAGGTTTCACAAAAGGACCAGACACATAAAGCGACGCTTCAATTCCATCCGCGATTCAGTCAAGGAGGAGGACATAAGCATTTGCAAAGTACACACGGATTTGAATGTTGCAGATCCGTTGACTAAGCCTCTTCCACGGGCTAAGCATGATCAACACCAAGAATCTATGGGTGTTAGATTCATTACCTTGTAATGCTAGATTATTGACTCTAGTGCAAGTGGGAGACTGTTGGAAATATGCCCTAGAGGCAATAATAAAAGAGTTATTATTATATTTCCTTGTTCATGATAATCGTTTATTATCCATGCTATAATTGTATTGATTGGAAACTTAAATACATGTGTGGATAAATAGACAAACTTTGTGTCCCTAGTAAGCCTCTTCAGGACTAGCTCGTTGATCAAAGATGACCGCGGTTTCCAGGTCATAGACATGAGTTGTCATTTGATAACGGGATCACATCATTAGGAGAATGATGTGATGGACGAGACCCAAACGTTAAACATAGCTTTTGATCGTATCAGTTATCGCTATAGTTTTCTGCATGTCAAGTATAAGTTCCTATGACCATGAGATCATGTAACTCACTGACACCGTAGGAGTGCTTTGTGTGTACCAAACGTCGCAACGTAACTGGGTGACTACAAAGGTACTCTACAGGTATCTCCGAAGGTGTCTGTTGAGTTGACATGGATCGAGACTGGGATTTGTCACTCCGTGTGACGGAAAGGTATCTCCGGGCCCACTCGGTAATACGTCATCTCAATGAGCTCAAAGTGACTAAGTAGTTAGTCACGGGATTATGTATTACGGAACGAGTAAAGAGACTTGCCGGTAACGAGATTGAACTAGGTATAGAGATACCGACGATCGAATCTCGGGCAAGTAACATACCGACGAGACAAAGGGAACTGTATGCGGGATTGCCTGAATCCTTGACATCATGGTTCATCCGATGAGATCATCGAGGAACGTGTGGAAACCAATATGGGTATCCAGATCCCGCTATTGGTTATTGGCCTGGGAGTGTCTCGGTCATGTCTGCATAGTTTCCGAACCCGCAGGGTCTACACACTTAAGGTTCGGTGACGCTAGGGTTGTTAGTGAGAACAGTGCATGGTTACCGAAGGTTGTTCGGAGTCCCGGATGAGATCCCGGACGTGACGAGGGTCTCCGGAATGGTCCGGGGACGAAGATTGATATATAGGATGAGAGTATTCGGAGTCCGGAAGTGTTCCGGGGAGTATCGGGAAGTCGGCGGATGACCGAAAGGGGTTTTCGGGGTTCCGGAAAGAGTTTCGGGCCTAATGGGCCACAAAGGGGAGACACAACAGCCCTCATAGGGCTATGCGGCCCCCCTAGGGCCCTCTCCACCTGCGCCAAGGGGCTGGGCCCCCCCTAGGGCTGCCGCACCCCCTAGCTTGGGGGGCAAGGCACTTGGGGGGGGGGGGAACCCTAGCCCTGGCCGCAGCCCTGGCCGCCGCCCCCCCCCATCTCCCCTTGGCCGCCGCCCCTAGGGGTAAACCCTAGGGCGCCCCCTCCCCTCTACTCCCCCTATATAAAGAGAGGCAGAGGGAGGGCAGCAACACACGTTCGTGCCTCGGCGCTGCCCTCCCTCTCCCACAAACATCTTCATAAGTTTCTGCGGTGCTTGGCGAAGCCCTGCTGGAATTCCTCCATCACCATCTCCACCACGCCGTCGTGCTGCTGGACTTCTCCATCAACTTCTCCTTCCCCCTTGCTGGATCAAGAAGGAGGAGACGTCCCCGAGCTGTACGTGTGAAGAACGCGGAGGCACCGTTGCTTTGGTGCTAGTATCTTCGGTGATCTGAATCGCGGCGAGTACGACTCCATCAACCGCGTTCTTGAACGCTTCCGCTTAGCGATCTACAAGGGTATGTAGATCCAACTCTCCCCTCGTAGATGCATCTCCTAGATTGATCTTGGTGAACGTAGGAAAATTTTTTGTTTCCCATGCAACGTTCCCCAACAGTGGCATCATGAGCTAGGATCTTGCGTAGATGCTTTCACGAGTAGAACACAAAAGGGTTTGTGGGCGTTGATGTTTAGATTGCTGCCCTCCTTAGTCTTTCTTGATTCAGCGGTATTATGGGATGAAGCGGCCCGGACCAACTTTACATGTCCACGTACATGAGACCGGTTCCATCGACAGACATGTGACTTTTGTTGCATAAGATGGCTGGCGGGTGTCTGTCTCTCCTATCTTAGTTGAATCGGAATAGACAAAGGCGGTCCTTGTAGAAGGTTAAATAGCAACTTGAATATCACCGTTGTGGCTTTGCGTAGGTAAGAAGCGTTCTTGCTAGATACCCATAGCAGCCACGTAAAACATGCAACAACAAATTAGAGGACGTCTAACTTGTTTTTGCAGGGTATGTATGTGATATGATATGGCCAATGACATGATGAAATATATTTGATGTATGAGATGATCATGTTGTAATAGTTAATATCGACTTGCATGTCGATGCATACGGCAACCGGCAGGAGCCATAGGGTTGTCTTTAATTTTTGTATGACCTGCGTGTCAATCATTAAGCGCTTTGTAATGCTTTACTTTATCGCTAAACGGTAGCAATAGTAGTAAGAGCGTGGTGGGCGCACGACAACCCCGATGGCAACACGATGATGGAGATCATGATGATGGAGATCATGGTGTGGCGCCGGTGACGATGGAGATCATGCCGGTGCTTTGGAGATGGAGATCAAAAGCACGAGTTGATGGCCATATCATGTCACTTATGATTTGCATGTGATGTTAATCCTTTTATGCATCTTATTTTGCTTAGGACGACGGTAGCATTATAAGATGATCCTTCACTAAAATTTCAAGATAAAATTGTGTTCCCCCCGAGTGTGCGCCGTTGCGAAGGTTCGTCGTTTCGAAGCACCACGTGATGATCGGGTGTGATAGACTCTACGTTCGCATACAACGGGTGCAAGCCAGTTTTGCACATGCAGAACACTCGGGTTAGACTTGACGAGCCTAGCATGTACAGACATGGCCTCGGAACACGGAGGACCGAAAGGTCGAGCATGAGTCATATAGTAGATATGATCAACATGTTGATGTTCACCATTGACACCACCTCATCTCACGTGATGATCGGACTTGGGTTGGTGAATTTGGATCATGTCACGCTCGAATGACCAGAAGGTTTTGTCGATCCAAAGAATGCTGACAAAGTATGCAGGCTCCAGCGTTCCATTTATGGGCTGGTGCAAGCATCTCGGAGTTGGAATCTTCGCTTTGATGAGGTGATCAAAGCGTTTGGGTTTATACAAGTTTACAATGAAGCTTGTATTTACAAGAAAGTGAGTGGGAGCTCTATAGCGTTTCTGATATTATATGTGGATGACATATTGCTGATTGGAAACAATATAGAATTTTTGGATAGCGTGAAGGGGTATTTGAACAAGAGTTTTTCGATGAAGGATCTCGGTGAAGCTGCTTTCATATTGGGCATCAAGATCTATAGAGATAGATCAAGACGCTTGATAGGACTTTCACAAAGTACATACCTTGATAAAGTTTTGAAGAAGTTCAAAATGGATCAATCCAAGAAGGGGTTCTTGCCGGTATTGCAAGGTACAAAGTTGAGTTAGACTCAATGCCCAGTGACTGCGGAAGATAGAGAAAAGATGAGTGTCGTCCCCTATGCTTCAGCCATAGGCTCTATCATGTATGCAATGCTGTGCACAAGACCAGATGTCAGCCTTGCCATAAGTATGGCCGGAAGGTTTCAAAGTAATCCTGGTATGGATCACTGGACAGCGGTCAAGAATATCCTAAAGTACCTAAAAAGGACTAAGGAGATGTTTCTCGTTTATGGAGGTGATCAAGAGCTCGTCGTAAAGGGTTACGTCGATGCAAGCTTTGACACTGATCCGGATGACTCTAAGTCTCAAACCGGATACGTATATATTCTCAACGGGGGAGCGGTAAGCTGGTGCAGTTCCAAGCAGAGCGTGGTAGCCGATTCTACATGCGAAGCGGAGTACATAGCTGCCTCGGAGGCAGCAAAGGAAGGTGTCTGGATGAAGGAGTTCATGACAGATCTTGGAGTTGTGCCTAGTGCATTGAACCCAATGACTCTGTTCTGTGACAACACTGGTGCCATTGCTCTAGCCAAGGAACCAAGGTTTCACAAGAGGACCAGACACATAAAGCGACGCTTCAATTCCATCCGTGATTCAGTCAAGGAGGAGGACATAAGCATTTGCAAAGTACACACGGATTTGAATGTTGCAGATCCGTTGACTAAGCCTCTTCCACGGGCTAAGCAGGATCAACACCAAGACTCTATGGGTGTTAGATTCATTACCTTGTAATGCTAGATTATTGACTCTAGTGCAAGTGGGAGACTGTTGGAAATATGCCCTAGAGGCAATAATAAAAGAGTTATTATTATATTTCCTTGTTCATGATAATCGTTTATTATCCATGCTATAACTGTATTGATTGGAAACTCAAATACATGTGCGGATAAATAGACAAACTTTGTGTCCCTAGTAAGCCTCTTCAGGACTAGCTCGTTGATCAAAGATGACCGCGGTTTCCAGGTCATAGACATGAGTTGTCATTTGATAACGGGATCACATCATTAGGAGAATGATGTGATGGACGAGACCCAAACGTTAAACATAGCTTTTGATCGTATCAGTTATCGCTATAGTTTTCTGCATGTCAAGTATAAGTTCCTATGACCATGAGATCATGTAACTCACTGACACCGTAGGAGTGCCTTGTGTGTGCCAAATGTCGCAACGTAACTGGGTGACTATAAAGGTGCTCTACAGGTATCTCCGAAGGTGTCTGTTGAGTTGACATGGATCGAGACTGGGATTTGTCACTCCGTATGACGGAGAGGTATCTCCGGGCCCACTTGGTAATGCATCATCTCAATGAGCTCAAAGTGACTAAGTAGTTAGTCACGGGATTATGTATTACGGAACAAGTAAAGAGACTTGCCGATAACGAGATTGAACTAGGTATAGAGATACCGACGATCGAATCTCGGGCAAGTAACATACCGACGAGACAAAGGGAACTGTATACGGGATTGCCTGAATCCTTGACATCGTGGTTCATCCGATGAGATCATCGAGGAACGTGTGGGAACCAATATGGGTATCCAGATCCCGCTATTGGTTATTGACCTGGGAGTGTCTCGGTCATGTCTGCATAGTTTCCGAACCCGCAGGGTCTACACACTTAAGGTTCGGTGACGCTAGGGTTGTTAGTGAGAACAGTGCATGGTTACCGAAGGTTGTTCGGAGTCCCGGATGAGATCCCGGACGTGACGAGGGTCTCCGGAATGGTCCGGGGACGAAGATTGATATATAGGTTGAGAGTGATCGGAGTCCGGAAGTGTTCCGGGGAGCACCGGGAAGTCAGCGGATGACCGAAAGGGGTTTTCGGGGTCCCGGAAATAGTTTCGGGCCTAATGGGCCACAAAGGGGAGATGCAACAGCCCTCATAGGGCTGTGCGCCCCCCCTGGGCCCTCTCCTCATGCGCAAAGGGGGCTGGGCCCCCCTAGGGCTGCCGCACCCCTATGGAGTAGGGGGCAAGGCACTTGGGGGGGGGGAAACCCTAGCCCCTTGGCCGCCGCCCCCTCCCCATCTGCCCTGGCCGCCGCCCCTAGGGGTAAACCCTAGGGCGCCCCCTCCCCTCTCTCCCCCCTATATAAAGAGAGGCAGAGGGAGGGCAGCCACACACGTGTGTGCCTCGGCGCTGCCCTCCCTCTCCCACATCCATCTTCGTCAACTCCGCGGTGCTTGGCGAAGCCCTGCTGAAATCCTCCACCACCATCTCCACCACGCCGTCGTGCTGCTGGATTCTCCATCAACCTCTCCTTCCCCCTTGCTGGATCAAGAAGGAGGAGACGTCCCCGAGCTGTACGTGTGAAGAACGCGGAGGCACCGTTGCTTCGGTGCTTGGATCTTCGGCGATCTGAATCGCGGCGAGTACGACTCCATCAACCGCGTTCTTGAACGCTTCCGCTTAGCGATCTACAAGGGTATGTGGATCCAACTCTCCCCTCGTAGATGCATCTCCTAGATTGATCTTGGTGAGCGTAGGAAAAAAAATTTTGTTTCCCATGCAACGTTCCCCAACACCCCCCTCCTCTACTGTGACGCAACATGCGGCGATGACGAGGGAAGCTGTGATGCAACGCGGGAATGCAGTGATGCAGCTCAGCCGACGCTTCAAAGCAGCCATGGTGGAGCTTCAATGACCTCGCGCGGTGCTCCAACGAGGATGAATCGGGTTAGGCCGACGGTCGCCCCCTCCTCTGCTGTGACGCAGCATGCTACGATGACGAGGGAAGCTATGATGCAACGGGGGAATGCTGTGATCCAGCTCGGCCAGCGCTTCAAAGCAGACATGGCGGAGCTTCAACGACTTCGTGCGGTGCTCCAGCGAGGATGAATCGGGCTACGCCGACGGTCGTCCCCTCCTCTACCGTGGCACAGCGTGCGGCGATGACGAGGGAAGCTGCGATGCAACGCGGGAATGTTGTGATGCAGCTCCGCCGGCGCTTCAAAGCAGCCATGGCGGAGCTTCAACGACCTCGCGTGGTGCTCCAGCGAGAATGAATCAGGTGAGGTCGACGGTTGTTCCTTCCTCCGCTGCGGTGGTGCAGCTTGCTCTGCTCTGCCGCGTGACGAACTAAAGGAAAGGGATAAAAAAAGAAACAAGTGGATGATATGCTTTGGGGGGCTGATGAGGTGGAGGGGATGCCTGGGAGCGGTGGGCAGGCCACACAGCGACATGTGGCGCCCCCGAGAGTGGCTTACACGAGAAAATTTTCATTCGACTGAATCTAAACATTTTCCTTTATTTTTTGCCACCCCTTTTCTCGCATTCAGACGATTTTCCCTAGTTTCTCATGGACATGGGTGGTTTCCCATCACGAGCAAGGGCCTGTTCATTCTTTTTTTGCGGGTACCTGTTCATTATTTGCGTCATTTTTTGCCTGTTACATGTGTGTCTAGTTGGGCCTGCTGGAGCAAATGCAGGGCAAAAATCATGTTGTGCAGTTGTTGTTGGAAATATGAGCAAATTACTACGAGATTTAATCCGAATAAATAGAAGATAAGTCATGACTGCAGCAACAGAGATTAAACTAATCATGTGAACTAGCATAGCGGATGAACAGATCACATCTAGGGCACATACTAGAAACATGAATTCTACCACGATCTCGAACAGGAAGGATAGAATCACATACGGTGCAGCGGGAGCAGCACCGCTGGCGTTGACGTTGTCGCCCATGTCGTCGAGGATGAGGTTGCCGAGGTCGGGGAAGAAGTCGTCGCTGCCAGCAGTCGCGCGAGTGCGCTCCCCAAAACCCTGATCGCCCCTCTCCCGTACAGGATCACGAGAGGCGGGGTTCCGGAGGCCTGCTGTCCCTTCTCCCGGTGCACACCGAAAGGAGGGATGGAGAAGACTTGCTTGACGGCGCAATGATCTGAAACGATGGTGAGAAACCATACGAAGCGGCAGGGGCTAGGGTAGACGTCTGCCTGACTATATAATGCGGGACGGGTAGGTCGTGTGAATAAACCCCACGTCCGAGTCGTCACGATCCAAAAGAATCGGAAACGGTTCAGTAATTAACGCGTCCGTTAATTAGTGTCATGACGAGGCGTGGCGTGGCGAGCGAGGAGGAGGAGCGCGCGTGTAGGTCTCCTCTTCTCATGCTCATACAAGTGGTAGAAGAACTCACCTTATAAAGAGGTGCAACTCCCCCTCAACTTATGAGGTTTTTTTTTTTTTTGAGACCTCAACTTATGAGGTGGGACTAAACTTTAGCCTCACTCACTCCACTCACATGTGTGCATGAATGGGCCAAAAGAATTTCAGAATTTTAGTTGGGCTTTGGGCCAAAGACCTACTAGCAAAAATTCCAACAGTTGTGCCCATCGTTTAGTCCATAAGGTTGGTTGCATTTGGGAAGCAATTTTTGTCTCACGTTTGATGTCGTGGGTTGGCTAGGCTAATGCGTAGGCACGGTCAGGGCCGGCCCTGTGTTTTGGGAGGCCCTAGGCGAATCGACGACATGGCCCCTTAAGTCCTAAGCCTATATATATGTATGTGTGCGCATGATTATATATATATAGAAATCATTCAACCACACATCTTTAGTTTAAATTTGACTGTTATAATTATTTGAAAATGCATATTACGACAGCAATACTAAAAAGATAGCAAAATAAAAACTAACATGGCATTATTACCTCAAAAAAGAGACAAATTCGATTGATTCCATCGATAACAATAATACTTCAGTGCTTCAGAAAAAGTTTCTTAGGACATTTCTTGATGCAAAGCCATTAAGAGCACTATCAAGATCAACATTAGATAAGTTATCATCACAAAAAGCTTCTTAGACAACAAGGCACGCTAATGTCCTAAAATTATGAAGTAAAGAGTATACAAAAAATTGAAAATTTATAGAGCGGATGATCGGAACCCTAGATATGGACATAGAATGATAAAAAAAATAGGATGGTTGGATATATACTAGGAAATATTGAATTAGAAAATTATACACAAAACTATGAATAGATCATGGATGAATAGTTGAATAATTAAGGGATGGATGAATAGATCAGGAACCGTGGATACGTACTGTCTTGACGCTCACATTAACATATTACTCCCTCCATTCCGAAATATAGTGCGCCCGCGCTTCCCGAGGTCCAACTTTGACCATGAATTTAACCCACGAGACCGACTGCGGCGGAAGAAAAAATTACATAATTGAAAACTTCTTTTGAATACGAATTCATTGATATAACTTTTGCTCCCGCCGCAGACGATCTCGTTGGTTAAATTTACGGTTAAAGTTAAAGCACGAGGATAGAGGAAGCACTACATTGTGAAATGGAGGGAGTAACTTATTGCCGGATGGCCGGGTTGCCGGCACGGCCGCACGGCGCAACAACAGTCTGTTGGACTGCCGCGCGCAGCAGGGACAACGAGCGGCAGAGTCGCCTAGCGACGGAGCGACGGGCCGACTGAGACGACGAAAGAGGAAAGATGAACCGACGATTGACGAAGACATGCCAGATCTTTCGATTGATTTGTTTCACATGTACTCCCTCCGTTCGGAATTACTTGTCGCAGAAATGGATGTATCTAGATCTAGATGTATTTTAGTTCTAGATACATCCATTTCCGAAACAAGTAATTCCGAATGGAGAGAATATACGCGTGCGCTGTGGCGGCCGTTGTGCCCGATGCTTCACTAACCGCTACCTGGCTAGGCCTAGCCCATCTCATTTATTTTCACATATAATTTTTTCCTTGCTTATTTTTCGAAATCACTAGTTGAGGAGTACTTGTTGCAAAGATCACCCCCAAACCCCATGTTGCGACAAGTGACGTGCTGCATGTGCGCCACTTGTCGCAACCTAAGCGTTTTCCCTTTTTTCGTAGATCTGTTTATTCAAAATGTTTTATCTCTTAAACCGTGCGTCCAAATCTTGAATCGTTTTCACCGTTGAATTCCTCGCGTTGAGATCTTCAAAACTAGATCCCATGTTGATAGGTTTTGACGAACTTTTTTTTAAAAAAAAGGGACGAAAAAACCGAACCAGACGCACTGGTTTTTTCCTTTCCGAAAGAGGCACGGCCGTGACTCTCGCGAAAGCACAACCGTGCCTCTCGCTGAAGCAAAACCGTGACTCTCGCGAAAGAAAAAAAAAACAGAAAACGCGTTTTTTTTTCCTTTCCGGAAGAGGCACAGCCGTGACTCTCGCGAAAGCACAACCGTGCCTCTTGCGGAAGCAAAACCATGAATCTCGGGAAAGAAAAAAAAAACAGAAAACGTGTTTTTTTTCCTTTCCGAGAGGCACGGCCGTGACTCTCGCAAAAGCACA